>CAKLNU010000537.1:545000-612081 GCA_922788865.1 Poeciliopsis turneri | reverse complement strand
TTGCTTGTTTATTTATTTCATTGCAAATAAATATTTTCAATAACCTGTCATGAGTTTGTTGGTCTAAGCCGCTGTGGTGATAATAAGTTGAGTGGTTGAGCGTCAGAGAGCGTGGATGCTGCTGGTGGCTGAATCAAGGCATTGAGTTCCCTCAGCCTTTGTGGTTGACCCCCTAATCCGCCCGCAGCAGCCGTCTGGGTGTTGTGCAGCATTCAGGCCTTTGAGAATAGAGGCTTTTCCAGCGCCATATGCATAGCACCTCTGTATTCACCCTGATGTCTCTACAAGGAAACAGTGGATCAGTGTTTCATGGGCTCCACGTCAGCTGTCACGCAGCCGCTGTGAGGAGCACATTTACAGTACAAAGATCCCCTTAGACTGTCTTTGTGTCAGCATTGTGCCGCAGACTCTTTCTTCTCCTCCATAATCAGGACTGATTAAATCCCTGCTCGCTGTTTCCGAATGCTGGGTGTCAGTCGAGCGGGCCAGGTAAGCCTGAGAGGATGAGGGGATGACGGGAAGGTGGGGCCAGGAAGGAAGTTTTATCGTTGGGCTGAGGTGTCAGTGGCAGAGTGAAGGGATAATAAAATGGATCTGTTTATTCTATTATTCAGAGTGTATCTTATTGTGGCGGTGACATGCTCAGAATGCGTGTCAGCCTCTGGTTTGACTTTTTGTGTTTTGGATTTCTGCAGGAGCTTACCAGACCCATGTGTTTACCTTTCCCCAGAAAGCAGCACCTTGAATACCTGTGTGTCGCCGTTGAGGGTTATTAAATTTGACGAGTTAAAAAATGTCTTAACGGTTTATCTCACCTTTGTGTCGTCCCTATTGGTATCTACCTAGAAGCAGGCGCTCTCCTTTCGACGCCAATGGCAGCAGCGAAGATAAACAGGCCATGTTTGCCTCTTTTATGACTCTGTGCCGTAGCCTCTGATAATAGCCAGAGAGGAATCCTGAGCCACAACAGGGAAGCATGTTCTGATGGCTGTTGGGATGTTGGCATTTCCTCCTTTCTTCTTTCAGATGACAAATGTTTGCAGGTTTTGATCTGACACTTGGTGGAATCAAAGGAACATGCAAAGGAAAGTAAACAGCTTTTATATATCAGTTTCCAAGGAAACACACCCATGATTTCATTCTTCTGTTCATCTCAAAGAAATGGAGGAATCTAAAAAAGTTCACGTTTCAGGGAGATTCACCAGCCTGCGGTTTATCAACAGTTTACACCAGAAAATGGAAGTGAAACGAGAACTTTGCATGTTCTCGTCTTCAATCAGATTGTAAAAGGTGCTAACATGCTAAGCATGTGATTGAGGCTTTTTACTCAGCAGGGATGCATGTAAAAGTTGCAGCATAATGGCACTGAAGTTATTCATATGTTAGATTGGCCTAGTCAAAGGCCTTAAGAAAATCAGAGAATTCATTGGCAATTTTTGTGAAGAATCTAGCAGAGTTTAAGGTGTTTGAACTCCTTTTTCAGGTGCTGCATGTGGATAAATTCACCTTGAACTGTTTGTTTCAGATTAATGATTTTGAAAACAGTTTTGCAGTAAGAAAAGTTGGAGTCAACAGGATGACTGTGACTTAGCATGCAAAGTTTTTGTTATTCAGAGCTAAACCCAAGGACATTTCGTCTGTAAGTCAAAGTTAGCCTGAGAGAGAGAGAGAGAGAGAGAGAGATCTGTGCTGTGTCAGCAGTGTGCTTAAACCAACTCCAAAGATTAATCACAGGAAAACACATACAGCACACACACACTCACATGCACACACACACACCAACAGGCGTGCACACACTCAGCCGGATACCCACAGTTGTATATCTCGCATTCCCAGCAGTTCAAAGTGTGGTTGGTTTGAAACAGATTAAAAACTGTCTATGAAGTGATGCATTGCAATTGTCATAGCAAGGGTGGGAGAGATCTTTTTTGCATAAAAATCCCCTCTTTCTTCCCACCGCTATCAGCAAAGAGATGGAGAACTCACTAATCCTGCTGTGGTCGCATTTGCATCGGTGGCAAATAAACAAAAGCACACCATTTTTCATCTCCAGCTTCTATATTAAAAGGAGATGATGGGAGGGGAGGGGAGCAGAGGGAGGAATGAGAATGAGGGGAGAAGGGCACCCAGGCAGACCCTTTGGTGTCACAGATATGCCTGCTGATGTTTGGTTTGGTAAATGGAAACTCCTGCAGCCTGTTTGCACCATCCATCCTCCAGATCTGGAGGTGGCGAGGACCTCGGCGCACCACATCACAGAAAACCCAAATGTCTCAGTGAAAAGTTCTCACTCTGCATCAACATGGCATCTGCAATGAAGAATGTGTCACTGGAACGGAGAAGGCAACCAGTGCAGACTGGGATTGTACCTGACAACTCTCGCTTTCATGAGACTGATGATGAAGACAGAAACTGAGCGTGGACCACAGCCTGCTGGCTGGGACGCCCCTTGAAGGGTCTGAGGATGAATCTTAAACATGATTATCACAAAGTTATGATGCCTCTTACCCATCAGTGAGTTTCCTGCTTTGTGTTTTTGTGGTCTTGGCTTTAAGGTTAAAGGCTCATATTATGTTGCTTCCTCTCCTTTTAATACTGAGATACTCTGGCCTCTGTTTGGTTTATTTAGTCAGATTTCAGCGCAGTATTTCATAAATATGTGGGAATATGTGGTGAGGTCCTTCAATGGTTCTGTCATAAAGTTGCATTCACACCAGTTCTGTTTAATCCTGTTCAATCCAGACCAAGACCAGTTTGTTTGGGCCTGTGTGAATGTGCAATCAGATCTCAGTCTGGGTTCGGTTGAAGTGAACTCTGACCTGCTTTGAATTCACATGTGAATGTCAAACAGACTGGAGACATCTCCAAAAGCAGGAAGTGCACTGCAGCGCAGGGCATTCTGGGTAAATACAACCTAAACAAACGTTAGCAAAGCTAATGCTAGCAGGAAACAACACAAAGTCCTACAGCTGCTAAAATCTGATACCACTCCCTTTGGGTTTCCATTTAGTGAAGAATGAAGTTCAGTGCTTCTGATTGCTGTGATGTTCATCCATAAAGAACATTATAAGGTCTTCTAGGCAGCCAGTTTCTGCTTATGGTATCCTTGGAGTGTCAAGGCAGGACATGAAGACAAAAAAGTTTAGTTTCCAGCCCACTAAAGTTAGCAATACTGAAAATATTCTAATTTTTCTTCCTGGTATTCTCTTCAGATATTTCTGTGTGACGTTATTCAATAAGATCCAAGTTTAGCCAATGCCAAATTTCAGTCAGAAGGAAAATGTGAACATCAGTTTTCATGGCTTTATTTCAGGATGAAATGATTGGGAGAGTCTTCCTACCAGGCCAGCATCGCTCTGCAGGGACAACAAACTCCATCACTCGGCCTGCAGTCGGTTTCCTCCACTTCATTCTGCAGCTGGAAGAGATTCAGAGGAGCATCCTTCTTATCTGTGTGTGTATGCTTGTGTACAGTGAAAGGCTAATCTAATCACCACACACTCTCTGCTTCCTCCAGGTGTATTACTGTACCAGGAGTGTAATGCAGAGAGAGGGAGGAGGAGCGAGATAAGTAATATTGATCTGATGTGGTGATTGTCACTCTGTTGCCTGCCTTGAATAGCTAATCTCTTTACACACGGGTCAGGGAGAAGAAAGGCAGCAGGGCTGCAGGTTTAGCCGCAGCTAATCGACAGATTGTTCTCGGTGTGGGGCGATCAAACAGTGGCTGATAACGCTGGATGTGAAATTGTGTCTCCTAGCAGCTGATGTTGAGTTTGGTCACAAACTTCTGGGCTTCACCATGCAACTGATGTCGATTGTATCGGCTTAGACATTTGCAAAGACTGAGTAAGTAAATCTTTAGCGTTGTGCAGAAGTCTCAGACTGAATCCAGGGTTGCATGTTTTCATTTTGATTCACTAATATTAATCTGTCACATCATTGTGGAAGAACTGCAGCTTGTTATTCAACCCAATATCTGTTTCTGCAAGGCTCTCTCAAGGTTCCACCACAACATTTTAGTCTGGATAAGGTCTGGTCTTTGACTAGGCCACTTTCAGCAGAATAATTAACAGTGGCACAAAGCAGAAATGGTTCAGGAATGGTTTCAGGAGGCACGATTCATTTTACTGCTGGTGTTGGGTCTATATTACTGATGTCCAGGTCCACTGAAAATATAACTTATACAAGGACCTAGTGGCTGACTGATTTTATGCTAATATTAGTGATTAAAATAACACTTAAATCTTGAGCTTCAATCTATTACTGGCTGTAACCCATTAGGAAAATGTTCTCTGCTTTATTTTAACTCTTGTTCATTTGTATGACTTTATATAATTTCTGGTGGTTCGAAAGTATCTCAGTAAAACTAATTTTGATTAAAAATAAAAAATAATCGTGACGTGACCTCACCTGATTGGTGAGGCGGAATAAGCCCCGCCCCCAGCGCCTCATCGCTCAGCGGACGTGCTGCTGCTGCTGCTGAAGACTTACAGATATTAGAGTTGTATAATATTTATTTTGGGGAAGTAAAGTCAGTCAACATGACAGAAGAGCTTCACATGCAGTAGGAGACTCGACGTATTCAGTTCTTGACCTGTTTTGGTGAGTTATCAGCGGGTTCCGTTAAGCTAACGGCTAACTAGTATAGTTAAAGATGCTCAACTGTTCCTTTTATGTTGTCCTTAAAAATCAGTTATTGGTAGCTTTGTACCGCGTTGTTCTGTTATTTTAGTTTTTTTAAAGACCTTTTTCATTAGTTTTGTTGAAATGCAGCAGAAACCGTGAACCAACATGGCAGCACGAACCAGGAAAACATCTACTAGCAGAAAAACCAATGACATTATGCTAATGGCTATGCTAATGGCTATGCTAATAGCTATGCTAATGGAAGCATCACTGCTGGGGAAAGGTGACGTCCTGACACCAGAACGGTGGAGAAAATCTAACACATTCCTCTCATTGATTTCTTTCGGAGTTTAGAAACTTTTTTCATTATCAGAACAATTTCAAATGTGACTGAATTCCTATTGTTGCCCTCAAAGATAAAATTGGCTTAATTATTTGATTTTATTGCATATTTTTAAGTTATTTTGACCCTTTTATGGGCATAAACATAATTACTCTGCTTAATTCAGGCCGGATTGTAAGAGTCCTGGAAACTCAACAGATGAAGGAGGACATTAGCTGGGCATCAGACACGTTGAGGAGGATCTCCAATCATCTGGAAGAGTCCAGCAGCTGGTAGGTCTGTTAAAACCCAGAGCCTGTAAACTGACTCATAAATGTAACTCTGTGCTGTTAGACTGAACCGATTAATGAGCAACGCGTAGATATTAAAGGATCAAAACTGAAATTTGACACTTCAAAATGAAAGAACCAAACTAAGATTCCTGTGGTGCTTTTTGTTTTAATTGACTTTTTGACCATATGCAGAGAAAGATGGTTTTAAATGTTATCAGCTTTCAGAAAGAAACAGTTTTTCTTACCAGAGAAAAGTCATATTCTCTATTTACTCTGTCAACTCTTCTTAACTCAGCCTAGAATAATAATCATCATAACAACACTGATGAATCTGATGGGTCACTCCTCAGTTATCACTGAAAACACTTGTTGCTGCAGAAAGTAATAAAATAACTAAAGCAGTAATGAAAATAAACAATGTGAATGCTAGCATTATTCAAAGACGCATTTACACCTCAAGTTAATCCAACTATGATCAATGTCAGTAAATTTGAATCCGTTCTAATCATCATGAGACTAATTCTGGTTAAAATCTGTTGAGTTTTGTTCTTTTATTTTATCCTACATGTTTGTTTTTCCTGAGTTTTCTTTATTTCATATCGGTCTTCATAGTCCAGCTTTCACATAAAATTTGCTGCTCAGATTGTTTGTGTTGGATGAACCAATAAGTCGTCATTTTCTCTTTTTTTTTCTATAAATGATTATGATTCCCTGGATGTTTGTGTTGCCCAGAGTTCTCCATATTTACATGCGATCAGAGCTGCTGGGTTATGAAACTGTGTTGAGTTTTTTTGCAACTTTTCCATGACATCAGCGCCAAAACGCTGATTTTATCATTTTCATCCACCTGGTCGCACGTTAACGATCATTAAACCTGTTTGTGTCGTTTTGTGAAGATCCTGTTTCAGTGTTTTCACATAATATTCTTTTCTCATGATGCCATCTGTTGTGTGAGGCTCACCAATCCCTCCCACAGCCTCACATGATGGAGCCACCGCCGTGCCTCACAGTGAAGGCGCCGTTCTCTGTGTTTGTGGCCCAAAGCTTTTCAGGCTCATTAAACCAACAGAAATGAATTTCATTCTGCATGTTCTTCTTTTGGTTGTGGAGGAATGGCTGGTTCAGTCCTGCTGGTTCAGTCCTGATCAACATGGAGGTGTAAATCCCTGAATTTGAAGAACATTTTTATTTAGCAAACAGGAAAAATCTCAAAGTGTCTTAAAACATGAAATAAGTCAGATTTAGCATGTTTTTTTTCTATCACTGCCTGTATGAGGGCTTAGTGTGTCAAACGCTCCTCTGGTGGAGCTCCACCGTAGGCGAGCCCCCCCCCCGCCTGCCTTTCCCCTGACCTTGCAGCTTTATGATTGCAGTAATACGCTGCAGATGAAGAGGGGAGCAAATCCACCGAAGATAATAGACAAATCATCTCCAAGAGGTGCTGAAATAAAAATCCCCAGACAAACAGGCAGCCTGTGTGCTCTTGGACATCCCTTTAAGGGAACTCCAGTGTTGATAAGTAATTATCCCGGCCCAAAGGCATGATGGGATTCTCAGGCAGAGAAACATCTGTGTGATATGTTTGCAGCATTGAGCAAATCTTTAAAGAACGGATTGCAGACGGAGAATCTTTGGATCAGTAATTAAATTAGTCATTGTATGTGCATGATTTTTAGAAATATGATAGCGCTTGCATGTATGTGTTTAATGTCACTGGCATTTATTCGAGTGGACCCTTAAAACCACTTAGCGGAGCTGGAATCAGAGGATTTTCTGCTGGCCTCTCCCCCTCTGTGCTCATCAGGAACAATCCAGTTAAGAAACGCGACGCAGGAGGAAAAGGAGGATGTTTAGGCTGAAGATGGCGCAGATATCTAAAACCTGTTTAAATGATGCTGTGAAGCTTATTAATAATAGTTTAATTAGTTTAAAATTAAAATGAGTTACACCATTAATAGTCCAGAGATCACAATTGCAGCTGGTGATCAGCAGGTCAAATCTTGACAAGTCAGATGGTTTTTGTTTTCTGTTTTATTACTTATTGACTGAATTTACCCTAATTAGATCTCTCAGCAGTTTGGTCTATATTTCACCAGAGAAAGTGAATATGTTGAGATGCTTTGTTACAGAAATGGGCAAATTAATACTTCTGTTAGACTTTAGGTCACATTGTTCTCGTCGTTTTGCTGGTTCTGCGACTTATGGTTTGGTCTGACATGTTTATTTTTCTCTTCCTGATGCATTTTTTAACTGTGACTCATAGTTTATAAAGTATGGTGTGTTTATATTCTTGATTAAAAACCAAAAATAACCAGAACCAGCAGCTCAACCCGGAAAGTCCAAACTGTAAACCTCTGAAAAGATTTTCACATAGAAGACGTGTTAAGGCTGAATTAAATCTGAAAACCATTCCAGGAGGGTTGGGAAGTGGCCTTTGACTAGGCCGTTGTGGTGCTGACTGTTGTAGTTTAGCTGTGTGGGATCATTGTTCTGTTGCTGACCCAGGTTTTCCGTTTCAGATTTTGTTTTTTGTTTTGTTTCATGAACGTAGCAGCTGAACCTGCATGTCTTCGTCTCCTGCACGGCGACATTCCCTGCTGCTGTGAGGAGTCAGGTGGTAGTTGCTGTGGCAGGTAGGGTTGGGTCACCTGCGTACAGCTGCAGGAATGTGAGGCATGACCGGCAGCAGCTCGGCGCTCCACTCCCAGGCTGCCACGCGTGTCCAAGCTGCTCTGCCGGTCGCTAGCTGCTGATACACTGATTCTTTTCTTTGATTAGTTTTCACTTTTTATGTTGGAAACGTGGAGCCTGATTGGCTGCCTCTGTTCTCACTGTGATAACTACATCTGAGATAATGATCTACCTGAGCTAAGGTTAACACTATTGATCGAAGATAACAGAAGCTGAATGTTGTTTTCTAACCAGAATGTCAGATTATTGTAGTGGTTTGCATTTTTGTAAGCTTGCCAATCCACACCCTGAACTGATTGTTGCTTCTTGATGTAAAATGTAACATTAGCAGGTTGTTGGGTAAGTGGAAGCAATTATTGGCTTAAGCTGTGAACAGGATTTATAGAAGCAGCGTTCAGGTGGAAACTGTTAGCTGTCGGTGGCTACGAGGCTGTTAGCATGAGTCTGATTGGTTTATAGGTCTTAAAGCTGACAGGTTTTGAACTTGAGATAATTTTGCAGAAGAGCAACAGCTCACACGCTCCGGTGCTCTGCAGGAACGTTGCTACTCAAATACAACCTTTCTCAAATCCAGAGAGGCTTCTATAAAATCTGGAGGTTTCCTCCAGGAGCTGAACCCGTCAGCTGAACAGTTTCCTTGGTCCAGGAAACTGTTTGGACCAAGAACCTTCCTCCCCTAAAGTAACAGAATTGATGCATCTCTGCAGGTAGAACAGCATCGTTCAAAATCATTACTCAGATAAAACAGACATGCTTCAGTGGTTTACGTTGGTCCAGTTGGTCCAGTCTCTAAGAAGATGCATCGTTCCAAAACGCACAAAAATCATTTGTTTCCAGTTAGGTCAGCAACTAAAGACTTCAACTCTGAACTGGATTCAGAATAACAGTAAAGCACTAAAAATACTCATGTTTATAACGGTTTGAATAATATTTATTCTCACTGGAGAATGAATGTTTATTTTATAAAAATGACGTGTTTTAACAGTTGGACACAAACACATCAGTATGTTGATTAGATCGATTTCTGGCTTGTTTTACTGTTTTTAAGATGTAAAAATAAGGCGGGAAGAGCAGGGCGTCTGCAGCGGTGTTTTATGTTTTGTCATGTTGTCAGAGGAAGGATTGTAACTGGATGAACTGGTCCGGGTTCATGTGTTCACTAACTGTCCTCTCCGCTACTTGCAAAGTGAAAGAATTCAAGGAGCTTGTTCTGTCAGATTGTTGTTGTTGTTCTTTGTGCTGCCAGGTTATTAAAATACATGTCAAGACTTTGGCAGAGATGTAAACCTTCACACTTTAACATCAGTGACCGAAGAACGAACCGAGAATCTCTGACAAGACCTGAGCACTGAGATTCAGACAGGTTATCCAACCTGAGCTGGAGAAAAACAGAAAACCTTCCATCTGTTTAGAGACAAACCTCTGAAAGTACAAATACTGGAGGTGGAAATCTTTCAGTTTCCATCACTTTGATTGATTTTAGTCAAATCAAACTGCTGAACAATTTTACTATTTAGTCTGGAGATTTTGTTTAATTTATGTGGCTGACAAAAACATGTTTGTGCATAAAATTCTGTAACTTGAACAGGATAGCTTAGCTGCCTGGATCTTTCTTAAAACAATAACAGCTATCATACAAACGGCGGATGCGTAACGCGATGTACAGTTTACTCATAAATTAGAGTGACAACGCATCTTAAAATCTATTTTTGAGCATTTTGAATCGATTCAGAATTTCCTGAATTGGAATCGTGATTCTCTATAGAATCTGTTTTTTTTCTGCACTTCTAACAAATGCATTCCACACTTTTCAGATTTTCCATAAGTTAGATTTTTAAATTATACATTTTTCCTTCTACTTCACAATTATTTACAGCTTTCCCATAAAATACATTAAATTTGTGGATGGAATATTACAGATCATTAAAAGTTTAAGGTTTCTGAACATCTTGTGTTGATGTAAAATCCTCAGACTGGGATTGAAGCAGAGTGAGTCTGACCTGACAGAGCTGCAGGTCAGCGGAAGAGGAGGAAGGAGCGTCGGGCTCAGAGTAAGAAGTGGAAGACGGTGTCAGGACGGAGCGGCTAGAGAAAATAAACAGACGGAGCTTTGAGGATATTCTATCTGAAGCTTAGTCCTGTTGAGTATAAATATGGTGGCTGGTAAGCCATGTAAATAGGCCTGTGTTTACCTGTCTGCACAGCCCAAATTAATCACCCATGCCGCCACGAGCCGCGAGAAACGCAGAGCAGGAGGGGTGAGGAGTGTAAACAGCACTAAAAGCTACTGGTTGGCACCGTCTTGTTTTGGTTAGGATACAGAGTGAGTGATTAGTTCTCTCTGCTGTGATGAAGGGTGGCAGCAGTGATGGAGCACCGCAGGGACAGGCTGCAGACCTTTCAGTTT
Source organism: Poeciliopsis turneri (assembly GCA_922788865.1). Lineage (NCBI taxonomy): Eukaryota > Metazoa > Chordata > Actinopteri > Cyprinodontiformes > Poeciliidae > Poeciliopsis > Poeciliopsis turneri. The sequence continues at coordinate 601,739 of CAKLNU010000537.1, read as the reverse complement.
CACACATTTACTGGGATTCTGCATTAACTTCACCTTTACATAACAATTTGGATATTTTAGAGGTTTGTCATTTTTAATCTGATGCTGCAGATAAAACTGGAGCTTTTCTCAGTCCAGTTTGCTTGTTTGCAGCAAATTGGAGTAACTTTTAAGGTGCTTCATGGGATTCAGAACATCAGATGAGCCTGACAATGATCCTGCTGAGTTTACTCTGTGATCTCAGACAAACCTGGGCTTTAACTACCTCTCATGCAGCAATGAAATCATTCACTAAATGAGGCATTTAGTTTATTTTCAGGCTGTTTCTAAATGCAAGTTGCATAAATTATCAAAATATTTGATCTGTTAATAATGGCCCAGATTTCAGCTCAAGCTGCTTGATATTCAGTCACAATCATCATTACTAATTACACTTTTATTCTTATATATTCACCAAATAATGCATAAAAAGCAAAACAGCATAGAAAAACAAAAAGCATTGGGAACTGTTGCAAATAACCAAATAAATGAACCAAAACAACAAAGTGCCAGCATGGAATAAATAAGAAGTATATCTGTAACAGATGCATGCAGCATCGCAGCAAAATGGTGGATTTTAAAATATGTGGGTTAGGTTACATCTTTGAATTTATTGTTTCTAGTTTTAGTTTTTCTGGACTCAGATGTTTCCTTTCTCCTCCTCTGCTGGTTATTTCTGCAGCGACATTAACTGCAAACATTAATATACTGAAATTGTGAAATATATATTAATAAAATATTCACGTTTGTTTTTTATCCGTCTGTGAGAGTCTAAGGGAGGAACTGGATGTGTTTAATGCTTGAGAAAGCACAAACAGCTCTGCAGTCTGATCATTCGCCGCTGCTGGACAACAGAACGATGCGACCTGCGTCTCCTGGCCGGGCTCAGACGCAGCCGGAGGAACGGCCTCAGGATTCCCGATTCTCCTTTGGGATTTGATCCTGATGCCGTTGCTTTCAGTTGTCAGAATCCAGCCGAGATCAGAAGGGTTTTCAGACGAGAGCAGGAGAGCAGAGCTGCGTCTGGATTAGCGGTCTGCAGGATCGGCTGAAAACCAGGCTGATTAAAATGCCGTTGCTCATACCTGGAACGATTAAAGACGTTTTTTAACCTTTTCTTTTGGAAAGGGGGGAATGGTTTAATTTAATGTATGCTTGGTGTCTAATCATAAGCTCTGGGTTTTAGGGACTATGCAAAGTGATTTTTCTGGTTTTTACGGCCCCCAGAGAGCCGTGTTGTTCAGGAAGTTTCACTTCCTCTGAACTTTGTGATGCGTTAAGAAAACCTTGATGTAGAGGTTTCCATCCACTCACCATGGTCTCAATTGATTTACTGCTGCTGTTGATTGATCTGAACAGTTTCCTTCCATCCTCGAGCAATCAAACACACAGATTCAGTGATTTTCTTCTTGTTATTTATAAATTAGGGCTGAGGGGCCCCCTAGCAGCAGGGAATGTAATAAATGGTCTGAACTTGTTTAAAGAGTCAATTTACTGTTTGACTTTTTGATTCTGTCTTTTTCTATATCAGAATAAGGAATAAACTTCTCTAGTAAGACAATTAAAACAAGTTTTCTTGATTCTGTTTTTGTTATCCAGGCATTAACCAGGATAACATGAGAACAGCAGCACTTCCTCCAATAAAATCAGGACAAACACAGTTTATCCATGAACCAATGTCAGCATACTGCATCTCCATGGAATAATTACAGGCTCATCCAAATGACAGACATGATTTTCTAACCAGTTCTAACACTAAATTAAATGGTCATTGAAGACGCATGGTTCAAATCAAAGCCCAAACTCTTTCCAACAGTATCGGCAGCGTTTCTGGGTTTTTCCTGACTGAACCAGCAGGAAAAACGAGGCTCATTTTATGAAGCCAAAAACATAAATTCAGGTTTAATTTTACTGTTTTATAATCATAATCCATGGTAGAGTAAATATTTTGCATCTGTAATCCATTGCAAGGTAAAAAGATAAGCATTAAGATTCGTAAGATGCAATCAGCTATCGCATTATGGAGAAGGTGCAGGTTTAATTATGAGCAACCACAAAGGGACGGCCACCGTCATGAAGCCCTGCATGCACAAAACACTGGTTAGCATCCAGTCTGTAGCAGGGTATTCAGTCTGCTCTGGTGTAAGAGGCATAAATGATTTGGTATGAATTCAGGAAAAGATGACGAACACATCAGGAGGGAGACGGTTTGGGCTGGTTTCTAAGTTAGCTATCTCAAACTTTAGTAAATATTTTCATCTATAAGCCCTGGCTAGGTGAGGTACGTCCACCAACAAGTTAGCTTGACTTGAATCAGTAGACGTCTTGGCTAAACTGGCAAAAACAGCTTGGACAAAGGAGAATCGGGAATCCTGAGGCCGTTCCTCCGGCTGCGTCTGAGCCCGGCCAGGAGACGCAGGTCGCATCGTTCTGTTGTCCAGCAGCGGCGAATGATCAGACTGCAGAGCTGTTTGTGCTTTCTCAAGCATTAAACACATCCAGTTCCTCCCTTAGACTCTCACAGACGGATAAAAAACTAACGTGAATATTTTATTAATATATATTTCACAATTTCAGTATTTTAATGTTTGCAGTTAATGTCCCTCACTGACGACGTCCGTCATTGCGTCTCAACCTGATTGGCTGACGTAGTTGCAAAGGGTCGATGGATTCAAGCTAAACTCCATGTAGCTGCAGGCTGGCTGGGAGAAACCTGAGCTTCTCCACCCAAGGCCTCCTAAAAATCAAACCCCATGAAATTTCTGCCTTGCTCCAAACTTTTCTCTTACTTTCAGAGAAGAATGGGCCGTTACAACATGCAGACGAGTTAAAGCCGTATAGTTTCCCTGACATGTTTGTCTTGGAACTAATTCCTCTGCGCACCGCGCCGGAGTCAGACGGCTCTGTCACCTCTTTTCTCCTCCTCGGCCGAGCTCTTCACTCTTCACAGGGAGAGGCCGAAGGGTTTTCCTCGCCTTCTGTAGTGTGAAATACAAACTGTCATTAACCAGGAGAGGGCAGGCGGAGGGGCTTACAGGGGGAGCCATCAATACAGATGACGAGTGGAGGGGGGCAGAAAGCCTCTCCCTTCATTGTGTCTCAATAACTTTGAAAAGGAAATTAATCCATTGGGCTCCTAATTGCATGCCATGTCCCTCGATGTGTCTTCACCCCCATCTCTGCACAATGTGGAGGAAGCAGCGTCTCAACAGATTCCCGTTTCAAACGCTGTAATGAGTTTTTAAAGAACATAATGGTCCATATTATATTTTACATTTCAGCAGCGCGAGGTGAGGAGGATAAAGAGGAATCTTTGCCGTCAGAATGGGGTTTGTCTGTTCAGAGTTGGTAGCAGGAATCAGTGTGCATGCCAACCCCAACCCAACGTGTGTGTTGGGGGTTGACAGTGTGCAAGGATTAAGGTCTAATTTCTCCTGTTCTTTCATTGAGACTCTGCAATGCAAGGAAAATAAAGCTAGATTGGGACTTTTAATTACACAGCAGTAATTATGGGGCCAGATCTGGCATTTGAAAGGAGAGAATAAAAGTTCATTTTGGCCCGGTTAATTATCAAAGCTGGTCGTGATGCGAGCGCGCACCGCCGACCCCCGCTGATGCCGAAAGCCAAGCAGGACCTCGGATCAGAGATAGCGAGTAATTAAGGCAAAAAGGTTACGTTATTTAGCAGAAGAAGCGCCCCGCTGATAGGAAGGAACGCGGATCCTGTCTGTCATTTTTCTAATTCAAACACTTCTCTCTTCTGTTGCTATCAGCTCCTGCAAATTACAACATTTCTACAATCATCAGCCTTATTTGGGAGCAGTTGGAGAACAGTAGCTGGGCCCGGTAATTGGGTTGATTTATTTTCCTGAGCCAGTCCGGTCGGGCTCTCCTCCCTCCCTTCTCATTCGTCCGGTCAAATCTGCACTTGCTGACATGCAGCACAGTAGCTGTACGCGTCTAATTTTTACATTACATTGCATTAGCTTCACCAGGTTTAAGGGGGGGAAACCAATACAGGAATCATTTTATGGCGTAAAGCAGCAGCAGCGATTTGGGCTCAGGAGTCAATCTGGCGCCCGGCGATGATGGTGCTGGAGTTAGCGGGCTTGGCAGGCCTGATTAGACCGACTTAGGCCGGGGAGTCATATATGTGCTATTTCGCTGATAGGCTGCGAATCTGGATTTCCTGCTCCACTGCGCTCATGGAGCTAAACCCATCCAACCGAGGAGGCTAGGCAAAGTGGGGAAGGTGATTTCCTCCATCTCCTGCCTACACACACACCCACGCACACACACACCTCAGTCACACACATGAACATCATCTCTGCAGCACCTCATGAAATCTATTTGAAAAACGCCCGTGTATGCACGTGACAAAGAGCGAAATGCATTCTCTGGTCCTGCAGGGAAATGGATCAACTTCAGAGCCTGCAGGCTTCATCAGACACAAACTGGTCCAAACCGCGTTTTCAGGAAGGGTCAGAGTTGGCGTCCCAGTGTGAGCTCCGTCCGTTTATCCTTTCCGTCTTCTTTCAGTCCACGGCGGTCATCCGAGCCGGCCCACCTGCATCCAGGACGCTGCAGCGGCCCTTCGGACCATTTAGCAGGAACACAATTACGCAATTGTGCGAGCAGACAAATGCCGTGTAGGACAGTTGGGGACGGTGGAGTTGGAGTAACGCAATCTGTCTCTGCGGTCCTGCTCTTTCTGCCTCCCCTCCTCTGTCTTCACCTGGCCTCCCCACAGCCCTCACCCCCAGCGCCCCCCACTCCCACCCTGTCAGCCCAGGCTTGTCCATCTCAGCCCGGGGAACAGTGGGGAAGCTGTGTGTGTCGGCTCTTCCCAACAATTACCTTCAATTACGGCTCACTGCAGTGTGGCCTACAGTGAAAGGCTTAGCCATTAGGACCCCCCCTCCCCGCTCAGTTCTGGAGTGTGGCCAGACTCCATGTGAAAACGACCCAAATGCCCCCCAAAAACCCCCCTGCTCACTCTACACACCCCACGGCTCACTTTACCTGACTGCCTCACTGGCACTCCTTTCCTTCCTGGGTTTCTCTCCTTTCTTTGCCTTCATCCCTCCTCCACCTGGTCTTCCTCCCCCCACCGCCTCTCTTCTTCACAGTTGTCTTTTCTTAGACGTCTCCTCCGCTGGGACCAGATCCTATTGTGGCGGTTCAGGGGGGAGAGTTTGGGGCCAACACAGACAGTAGGGGTCCTGAGAGGAGAAGCTCTCTTGTGGTTTGGAATTTGCTGCAGCTGATAGATTATCTGCGTGTTTAAAGCTCCACTAGATTGTTTGGTTTTGCACATTTAGGTTGATTTTCTTTTAAAATATTATAAATGGCTAATAGTTGACCTGGAATACATCTGTCTTTTTGCTCCTGAAGTGGACTAATACCATTTTAAGAGAACTGCACTCCTCAAAACCAATTTTCCCAATGTTTGTAATAAATTAATAAATTGCAGCGTGAGAAGTGGAACCTGGCTCTGGTCGGTAGCAGTTCATGCTTAGATTTGTCTCCTGTGTCTGAACTGGTTGCCAGTAGGAGGTTTGGTCACGCCGTAGTGCCACATGTATGAGGAGGAGGGCCCCGCTAACTAAAAAGATGCTAAAGCGCTAAACCAACCCGGTATTTGGTAGAAACCAACGCTGAGGCGCTACAGAAACACCGTAACTAGCAGAGAGGTCATTACGATCGTATTAACTCTTGTGAACATTGAAGCTTGATTTGTTGATGGGTAAATATTCCCTGATATGAAAGTTAACCCCTTCAGCATGTCCAACACATCAATCTTTTGTACTTCATATTTCTTGTCTTTGTTTTAAATTTATTAGAAAATAATAGGAATAATTGAGAATATTTTATGAAACTGGTGAGAAATTAGAAAAAAACAATCTACCATCAATTTAAAAAATGTTTTATTTGGTTATAAAAAATGCTGACAAAGGAATTCTCATCAATCTCGTGGTTGGTTAAACATCCTGTTGGCAGTGCTGGTGTATTTCATATCCACTTCCATTATTATTCCATCACCAGTGAATAAACCAGTCCTCACCCTGCCTATGACTAACCTGTTCATTTAATGGAGATAAATAACCATAAAAATGTTGAAATGTTTCCACAGATCATTAATAAAATCTTGTTAGAAGCCGCCGGCCTCCATATTCATTTATTCAGATTAAAACATTTTCTTTATTGTTGGACTTTTTCTGTTAAACAGGCGTGAAAAACACCGTCAAACATTTACAGTTTTATTTGTTTTCCATGATAGTTTAATTTTGTTTATCCTTCAACTGTTCTGTGGTTTCAGCTCTTCTTCCACTGATATTTGCAGGAGTTTAGGTACATTGCTGCCCCCTACAGGCCAGTAGTGGAAATGTAACACCTTTCTCCTTTTCAAACTATAGAAAGCTCCAGTTACGATTTTGTTTTTGCACATTTGGGTTTTGCCTTTCTCCGCCTGCTCACAAAGGGCTACTGTGGTCCGACCTTTTTCTTTTCTTGTTTTTTGGCATGTGATGGTACCGAGTCCATCTGGCCGCGGTATCCAGCCATCTCCGTCTTATCTGATCACCTCAGAGCGCGGGCGCGAACACACAGCCGTTATCTCCGGGTGTTGTGTTTCTATTGGACAGATAATTAGCATAGCGTTTGTCCCAGAGCTGCCATGCAACACATTGAGCTCAGTGGGAAAAAGACGCGTCTTATTTAGTGTGTGCTACAGATGCGGTAAACAATGCGCCGTGTGTGTAAACCCAGTCTTAACCCAGCGCAGCTCTGGGCCTGTGGACAAGCCGGTCCAGCTCAGGACGGGTTCAGCTGTCTGGGATCACTCTTCTCTGTTACAAAGAGGGGCTGACCACGGCCCGAAAAGCTGCCCAAACACCATCCCAGCTATGCTCCCGTCCTCCCTGCCCGCATGCTCAGGAAACCCCTTCAGGGCTCCCCTGGCCGCATCCAAACCTGGGCATCGCTGCTGCCGTTTGTGCATCAGCTTTCAAGGCCAGCCAAGAGCCTCTCCTCCTCTTCTTCGCTCGCTGTGAGCCGAGAGCCTCGCTGCCACCTGGCACCGCGACTCGGCTCGCTGCTCCCACCGCACACACGCACGCCGACTCTCTGTGTGTGTGTGTGTTCAGGGTGTACCTTTTGGCTGCGTGGTACGATGTATGCCTGCACTTTTGTTTGAGCATTGTTGCAGCGTGTGTGTTGGACGTGTCTGTTTGCCTAATGCCTCCTTCCTCTCAGGCACCGGTGGCGCTTTCACAAACGCGTCGGTGAGTTTTGGCTCGGCGGCGCCGGACAACACGGTCACTTTTCAGCACAGGCTTACCTCTCAGCTGCTGACGGCCAAGCAGACGCTCCCTCCTCCCCGTCACTAACACATGCATGGAGGCACGCTCGCTCTAAACCCTGCAGCATCCTAATCCAAGCCTGAGAAAGAAAGTGAAGGAATACTCTGAGTGGTCCAAAGACGAGCAGATTCCAATTTCTTCTTGAGTGGATACCTTTATGATGATGAGCATGTTGGCAGCTGATGTATACATTTTTTTTACCGTTTAATTTTCATTTCATAAGCATCCCAGCATAGCAGCTGCAGCTGCAGCAGCAGCCCTGCCAGGCCTGTCAGCGGCTGATTGACGGCTGTTTTCGCCTAATAAAGTGAGATGAAGACGGGCCACACACAGGCACTGGGGTCTGCTGATGCCAGCACAACTTTCACCTGACTGTTTAAGAGCTGATCAGTTGATCTGCAGCCAGAAGGAAGAAAGCAGTTACAGTGTCTAGACTTACTCCATAAATCAGGTCTGCTTATTAATAAGACAACATTTCATCATAATGCTGTGTGACAATATTTCAGAAATTATTCCAGACCGTCCCTGCTGGGAGGTGAAGCTGCTGCAGATACCTGGAGGAAAGCGATGCGTCTTTGTGTTCAGATCTGTTCTGTTTACCAATCTGAACAGCACAGGTTCTGTTTGGAAAGCCTTCTCTTGTTCCTGGTGATCTGAGTGGAACCTCCTCTTTGCTGGTAATAGTAAATAAACTCTGCGTGAGCCAGAAAAGGCAGAAAGTGGTGGTGAAACATTTGAAGTGGCGGTTTGTTTTGCTGCAGGGTGTCTGAGTGCGTCAGCTTCTTGGTACGGCTCCAGGGCTTTGTTTGACGCTGTGATTTTTGTGGTTTGTGATAAGCAGCAAGTTGGGAAAGTTGAGATGAGAATCTCCTCTGTTCTTATTGGTGCTGTTGTTTCAGCCGTGTCAGATAGTGTAAACACTCGGCAACAACTGTGATACAACTCAGGGGTTATCAGATCTGTAATTGTCTGTGTCTTTTTGGAGAAAAGCGCTCGGCTGAGTCTTTGGGTAATATCTACAGACGTAATCCAGCGTCTGCTTGATGCGCTTAAACTCTGCTTCAGACTGGGACTCCCACACAAGTGTGTAGAAGAAATAAACAAAATGCACAGAGAAACACACTCCATAGAAGCAGTTTATTCCAGGATGTGTGTGCGCCTGTGTTGAGGCGAAAGCGATGTGTGTTCCACATGCATCAAGCTCTCCTGATAAGATTTGAGCTGTTTTTCTAATTAGAAGTTGCTGGAATTGTGATCATTATTTTCCCCTCAATTAAATGATACAGCCTCCTGCAAAAGGAGCTTCTAATCAGTTTGTAATTAATGCCCGGGAATTTTTCTCACTGCCCGCGGTTTCCATTTCCCATTAAAACAAATACACTCTCTTGCTAAAGGTATTAAAGTTCCAATTGGGATTCTATCTAAACCTACCAGAACATTTACTGGTTGGCCAGTAAAACCACTGATAATATTCAGCTGGAAAAGCACAACATTTACAAACAGGGACGTTTCAGGTCCACTTCCTGAAACTAATAAAAAATAACCTGATTTAATAACAAAACAAATCTCCAATACCAACAGCTTTTTGGAGTCGAGTGATTAACTACAGAGAATAAACATGATGGGCTGATCAATGTATCGCTATGCAGTCAAATCCAGTAAAGGGTTTGGTAACATTTCCAGTTTATTGCAGCCAAGATGTTGGCAGAATGGCAGGTTTCAGTAAAATCTGCAGACTTACATGTAGAACTATTGATCTGACGACACTTACTGTGAACGCAAAGCAGAAAGATATGAGTAGTTTGTTTAGAGTGCATTGTATCTATTCCCACCTAAAGCCACCGATGTACAGGACCCGGTTGCTGTTGTTATGGGGCCTGTTTTATGCAGTTGGGCCTTCAGCATTTCTCAGGGCAAAAGTGAAGAAACTGCCTTTAATATCACTGAATAAAATTGACTCAACTGAACACAACTTTCAGCTTGTAAAGCAAAACTTTTTCCTCTCTTTTAATAAAGAGCAACTTAATTAACACTGAACTGATTCAGGTCCTAAATGGAAAACCTCTAACCACAGCATTCTCAAATCAACATCTATAAAATCTGATTTTATGCACTTCCCTCAGTGTTTTAAGAGTTCATGTAAAAGGATTATTACTGAAGCATTTTCAGGTTTTATATAAGTTTAATTAGAGGTTTGCATCTTTTCTGTAAAGTCAGAAAAGCCCTCGGGTCGCCGAGGTGGCAGTTTGCCAAAACCAGTTTTCACCCCAACATGAAAAGTTGGATTCGAGTTCTGAGACGGAGCCGCAGTTGTTCTGAGATAATAAACGAACGTCTGAGCTGCACAGGCTCCCACATGCTCCCTGTCTGCCGAGCAGTCAGTCAGTCAGGCAGCCTGTGGATAAGGATCTGGATGAGCTCAGGTGATTACACTCTTTAGGCCAACGCTAATTGCAGGGTCTTTGCTCTAAGTACTGTAAAAGTATTAATTAAAGCAGACCATTAATCAAGGCCTTTGGCAGCCAAACGGAGAGCAAGGAGGAGGAAGAGGAGGAGGAATAGAGAAGATTTTCTCTTCCGTTTCCTCTATGGGAGTGAGATCAGAAACCTTCAGAGGAGGGGAAGTTTAGCTGAGAGGGTCAAAAGGTTCTTTGGGTGATAATGGTTGCAAACGCTAGGTGATGCAGGGGTTGCATATCACACATCCGTTCATGCACACCTACACCGAGTGGAAAAATGCAAAACAGTGTTAAAAAACTGAAACCATTCTAGGCATAAATCACAAGCTTTGGGTGAGATCAACTCTTCAGATCGTACCTCTGTTTATTTTCCTCCCCACAACCAAATAACATGCCTGACCCTCGTATATTAACTTATGCTTGAACAAAATATTAAGAAGTTTACATCAAATCAGTTTACATAGAGTTGGGAGGAAAGTTCTAGTTTCATTCAGCTCCTTTTTTATCCAAAATTGCCAAAAGTCATAAAAAAGGGCTGAAATGACCTTCACTCATTAGAAAACTAATAAAATGTACTCTTCACTTTGTTGCTTCTCTACAAGAGGTTCACAAATTGGTCCAGATTTCCTGAGTTTTGGGAGATCTGCACTCGGCTGATACTTCGATGTGGAGCTGATCTTAAACATCTGAAAAGTTCCTCTGCTCAAAGGCTGATAATTATCACACTGCTGTTGTAAACTCAGCAACTTTTCCTCTATGTTTAGCAACATTTCAGACAAAACAATCTGTATCGGCAGGTCAGGCTTTTTAAAGATCTGTGATCGGCCAGAAAACTACGATCGGTGCACCTCTCTCCTTTATTGTCATTCATGTGAACATATGCATCTGGTTTTCTCTACTGAGAAAGGGATCTAGACCATCTCTATTGTTGACCTTTGGAGCATTTGCAACTCAAACCACAACAACCTGACCTTTGTTCAGTTTCTGGTGGGAATTTGGTGGGTGTAAAAGTTGAGTCCAAAGTTGTGGGAGAGCTGACCTGAAAACGGAGGCGGTTCAGTTTCATCCAGATCACAATAATAAAACTCTAAATGCTTCAATTAAGAAGGCAAGACTAATAATCCAGGCTGGGTGCAGATGGTGCTCAAGCTGAAAAGTGATCAGTTTTGCTTCATAAAGCTTTTGGTACGAAGCAGAAGGTCATCATCTGTTTACTTGAGGGAAGAAATCCAGCTGCAGAAGATGTAGGAGTTTAAAAGTCAACTTGAGAAACTGATGTTTCCTGACTGTCTCCTTCCTTTTACTTTCTCCAACTACCTGAAGGCCCAACATTTAAATGGCTCCTTACTGAACGTCTTTAAGTCTGGAAAACTGGAAAGTCAATGAGGACAAAGAAATTTGACTTTATTCCTAATTTATTATCTAAAGACCACAATCTGGATTTCTGACAAATGAAATTCATATGTTGCTGACTTTATGCCAAACTTCTGTTTTGTACCAAGGTATTAGTTTAGTTTGTAGTTTGTTGTGGAATCCACAGAAAATTAAACTTAAAAACTCCATTTCACTGCACTTTTCTGCTTTAGGATAAAATATACCTGCTGACATATTTACATTCATCTACTGTCCTCTTTTAGTCTAAATTAATAATTCCTCCTCAAACATTTTAAATTGGACCTGTGGTTCTGCTTTGGCTGCCAAAGCGTTGTCATTTTTAATGTTACATCAACAAAAATGTTTTAATGTTGCAAAACTCTGAAAGTATTGAATTATCCCCTAAAAATGACCACAGTAAACCTAAACTAAAACAATGCTTGAGCTGAACAAAATGCAAAATCTGCAGCTTATGCGTCTTATTAATATTTAAGTATTTAATATGTAACTAAATGAAGATGCATGTGAACAGAAAAGATTACAAAGAAATGAGGGCTTTTATTCCAAGATTCTGGACCAAGTTGCAAAGTTTCTGTTTATTTCTAGAGGTAATAATAGTAACAAACTGTGTTGACTCTTATTTTCCACTTAATTTCCAAGGTTTCGTGTTATGCTCTAATACCTTTCCATGAATAAATGGTTTAATCTGCAAGAGTGGAGCAGAGGTAGAACCTCTAACTTAACCAAACACAGTCATGTTTGGACACAGAAAATGTTCCTGTCGGTTCTTCAGTCTCCGCCTCGACTCAAAAGCTGAAATTATACACTGCTTCTTATTAAAATGTGCGATTATTGCCTTGAGCCTTAATTTATACATATGCATGTATTTAAGCTCTAAATATGCAGACGGACGGAGCTGGGAAACTGGAGAAGGAAATCCTATTATAGCCTACCTGTGAGATGTAGAGTGGTAAACCCTCTGACTCCCTGCAGAATGGGCCCACAGAGACAAAAGGCATCAGCGCTAAATGACTGAGGTGATTTTAATCATATGCTCCCAAAGAAAGAGCGATTTAAGAAAAAATAACATCTAAAAACCAATTCAGCGAACAAAGGCCTGAGTGTTCCCTTGTGACGGGATCGAAGAGGAGAAGAAGTCGAGTGAAAGAATGAAAGGGAGAAAAATGGGATTTTATCGCGGTTTTGAGTCGTTGAACTAAAGGTTGAGGTTCAGAGATGAGACGAGGACGGGAGGGAGAGGAATTAAAAGCCCCCTTTTAGTCAGCCGGGATATTTAATTTCTATCTCCTCCACAAACCCAGTGTTCATCATTTGCCTGTCTGTTCCCACTCGCTCCTCTTTCCCAGATCCGTCGTTTACAAAATGGCTGCTGAGTTGGAGGATGATGCTCAATTTGTAGAGCGTCAAAGATGTGAAAGAGGCGGAGAGGGGGGCTGCTCAGGTTTCCCTAATGGCTGCGCTGGGATCAGCCCCTGCTCTGATTGACCCGTTAAATTATGTTCTGGGCTCAGGGCCCAGCAGGACTCGCTGACAGCCCAACAACACGAGGAGAGACGACGTGCTGTCCAGACAGAACGGTCCTTTGGGCTCGCTTGATGTGAACTCTGGTTTGGTTGGACCGGAGACCGCTCCAAAAGCAGGAAGTGGACTACAGCGCAGGGCGTTCTGGATAAATGCTAACATGCTAGCCTAGCGCTAGCAGCAGAAACGGCTCCTGGTCTTTAGCCAAAGACTAAAGACAAATCCTCCAACCGCTAAAATCTGACGCCTCCATCTTGTTTTCATCTGGTGAAACAGGAAGTTGCTCTCAGTGTCTTCAGAGGTTTTAGTGTTGTTTCCTTCAGTGGTTGTTGGTGCAGCGCCCCCACAGGCCAGGAGGGGAACAGGCTGGGAACAGATGAATTACAGTAGGCTATCTCTAGAGTCACTACTGACCTTTTTGTTTATTTAGAACAAAAAGGTCTCTGCTCTGGGTGTCTCAGAGCAGAGACAAAGAGTCCACTCTACTGAACTATCAGGTGGGAAAACACCCAGTCACTAAATGAGTGTAACAGCTTTCTGTGGACGGTGGGATTTTATGCTGAAGTCGTTTACCTGAACCAGCCACTTCAACTCCACTGTAGAGAAAAGTAGTGATGTCATCTATCAAGATGGCTGCTGCTGTTGTATTTTGTACTGAATATTTTCTGTTTCATAAGCCAGTTTGTGAAGGCATCAATTCATATGGAGCCTAGTAAAATGCATTTGGAGATAAAACTGGAAACTTTGTCCTTCCAGTCAACTTTCCATAAATAACCTTTAATACGTCACTCAGCATAAGTCTAAAGTCTTCCCCATTATTTTCTTTCTCCTAGGAGATTTTACTAAAATAAATAATTTTTCTGTATTAAAATGTATTCAGATGTACGTCTACCTTTAGGTCAAATTGGCTCACAAAAGGTTTATTATAAAGCCGCAAACTGGGTCAAAGGTCAGACGATTACTTTGAACATGGCTGTAAAAGAGGAATACTTAATAAATTCACATCTCACACATTCAGAGCTGATTGTATTCGTCCAAAAGGCCATGTATGGAGGGAGGTTGGAACTACATAACCATTCATCAGAGCTTTTACGACCGGCTTTTCCAGTAGCCCAGTGACAGACGCACTAAAACTCAACCCCCGAAACCAAAATCCCATTAATCTTGTTTAAAGAACTATTTAGAGCAAATGTAGGATGGCTTTCAGCCCATGTGGAAGGCGTCTATGGAGCCTGATAGAGCGGGAGCTGAGAGGAGGAGCAGCGGACGCTCCATTATGGAGCTGCAGACTGATGAAGGTGCATTAACTTTTTTCATTAGTCTTTATTCATGCTCTTTTACAAGGTCAGTGCAAAATGTAGTTGAAATGTGCACCTCCTCCAGCGATCAGCCTTCTCAGTTCAGAAACATTTCTTTTAAGCAGAAAATTGTGGGTGTGGAGATGAGAAACAGAAAAGGCCCTCACAGACCTGCAGGTTTTTTTTTTTCTTCTTTTGCTTGTGCTAAAATTCATACAATTCATGATGTTGATAATGTGAAGAGTGCTCACTTAATTAAACTTGTGCAGGCAGTGCAAAGTTTAAAAAGGAAAAAATATGCACTCATGTCATGCCGTGAAAGTGGGCAAATTATCAAATACAAATTAATTAGTGTTTTGAATCCAAGTTGGGAGCAGTGAATTGCATTGGAAAATTAAAAAGATATGGCTGGCTCCTCACTCTGGCTGTGTCAGTATGGAATTTATTACCAAAAAGTTCAAAAACAAAAAAGACACTACATACACAGCTACGCTCTAATTTCGTGATTTTAATAATAGTTATCCCTTTAGGACAATACTACAGAGTTCTAATTAAAATAAATATGGAACTAGAGACGAATGAAATGCTGAAACAGATAGACATCATGTTTGGAGTACAAAGCTGGGTGGCGCCGCAGGGAACGCACGGCTTCGGTCGTTTCACTCCGACCGCGTTTAAAGGGCCGGTACCAGCTTTTCCTATTAGTATCAGAACCAGGAGGCAAAGAAAAATGATACGCACTTGCTTAGTTATGAGCAGATAATTCATTATAAAAGCAAATTTTGGTAACAAAAATCCTTGATATAATACTAATAATTACATCCAGATTAATATCATATTAATCTGGATGTACATTGTTGGATGGATCATTATTTGTGCACCATATTTTCTTGAAGTTTCTTTTAAACAGGTTGAAATGGAACATAAGTTGCTTGAGTAACATGAGGGAATTGCATGCTTTGTTTTTGCAGATCCTTTTAACGTTGATTATCCAAACACAGAGTTACCGGATCAGGCAGCCGTCCCGAAACGATCCTCTGGAAGAAGTTCTGGATAGGATGTATTTCCAGACCCGTTTTTCCTTTTTTTAATCTTAATATGTAGATATGTTGTACAGTTTTTGTTCTTTCTGCTCTGAAGGTGTGGTTCTTTAAGACGATGGCATTCTTTTAGTCTGTACAGTCTAGTGTTGTTGTCAATTACTTTAATAATTGATTCATCTCAATTAATCCGATTAACGGTTTCATCCTTAGTCTGGTCAAATGTTTTGTTGGGAGGATTTTGCTGCTGCATGCCTCTGGACTTGAGGGTAAAAATGCTGGTCAGAACAGGAGCATAAATTAGAACATTCACTTTATGAACTTTTACTTTTTGGTTCAAGCTGAAGACTTCATTTTCTCCTTTCATAACTCATGAAACAAAACTTATTCTTTTCACTCCTGCTACTTTCGTCAGCTTTCCACTCACTTTTATTTTGTGTTTTTTGTTTTCTGATGAAGTAAGTTGAGATTATTAAGAAAATAAATGTCAGGCTTGACCACAGGGGGCATTTGAGGTCAGCATGAACAATCACTGTAAATCACAAACCAGAGTGAAGCGGAGGGTATTTCCACCAGTGAAACCCGACTCTGTTCAGTCTGAACGCGATGCATGCTTCATGTTTGAAGTTTTACATAGAAAAATACCTGATAAAGCACAAGCAGATTCACATCTCTATACTCTGTTGTCTCCATCTCGTCTTTTTTAGCAAGAGCTCTCGGGCCGGAGAACCTGGGTGGTGGAGCGGCTGATGGAGGAGAATATTTATTTGCTCATGAAACACAAAATGGATATAAAATCAGCCATGCAGGAGAACTAAAGAGCT
Source organism: Poeciliopsis turneri (assembly GCA_922788865.1). Classification (NCBI taxonomy): domain Eukaryota; kingdom Metazoa; phylum Chordata; class Actinopteri; order Cyprinodontiformes; family Poeciliidae; genus Poeciliopsis; species Poeciliopsis turneri. The sequence continues at coordinate 585,823 of CAKLNU010000537.1, read as the reverse complement.
CAGAGTCTCATCAGGTCACGATATACGCCGGAATAAAAAGTCAAATGTACAAGAAGCAATCGAAATCGCATGGCGTTTGAAACAGACATCAATTTTAAAGGTTTTCTAAAACAATGCATGTCACTAATGGCTAGATGAGCTGGTGGTTGGTTTCTCCAAAGTGAGGCATCCTTTCACTATTTGCTCTTCTGCACCATAAGTAAAAGTTGGAACATCCCTTCATACGGCTTTTTATTCACACAGAAAACTTAGAAAGTCCTTTTGTAAAGCAGAACTGCCCTGGAACATGCAGACTTCAAGCTTCTTGATATGTGGGACTGAAATGCAACAAGAAGACGTGAAAAAATAAAATAAGTTAATATTCTCTCAATAACAGGTAATATTCAGATAATATTATCAGAATACTGAGCAAAAATCATTTGAAAAACTTTGGCAATCAGAGGCAAAATTCACATCAAGAGAGATAACATAAAAAAATCATATTAAATGTCATCAAGATTGTGTTTTATAAAAATATGAAGGCAGTATTTGACAAATTAATTTGTAATTTAAAATAAAATAGTTTTTATTTTGAAATGATTGACATGTATCATCCTAAACACTATAGTAACATTTTTGATGTAGATATTTAAATATATAATAAAATAGCAGAATCTATATTCAAGTTCCTTATCATGTTTCCCAATTAGTTTCCCAGCAATAACTCCTATGAATTTAGCAGCTTTTCCTGCCATCAGTGGATGATTCCACTGGAGGATCGATCATCTGGAGACAGCTTGACCTTGAGGTCGGAGGATAGATCATTTATTGGTTTTGTTTACTGGAGGCAGAAACGGATGAAGGTAGACGAGGGTCTGCAGGTCAGGAAAGATTCACCGTTTTACAGTTTCCAAGTTTGTCTTTACTCAACCCTCCCTCCATCGCGCCCCGTCCTCTGGGGCGGCTTGGCGTGCGCCGGCACCCAGCTGAAACGCATATAATTCCAGCTCCGAGATGAACGCCGCCGATAGGGCAGGAAGGGGGAATACGGCAAGATAATTAGGGGTGATACTCGTGATTGTGAGCGCGGCGGTGTGAAAAGGTGGGCCGTGAGATAAAACGCTCATCAGAGAGGCGGCGAAGAGAGTGCTGGATAAACAAACGCACTGCAGAGGGGGAACAAGAGCGGGAGAAAGGCAAGGTTAGAGGCAGCCAGATTAAGGTTACGCTTTGCATAGTGACGGATCGGGAAGAATGTGGCGATGCCGACTGCAGCAGGGTCAACGTGCTGGCGCTATCGGCACACAATCTGGAGCCATGACACTCTGCAGCGCGCCGAAGCCTGGATTTACATTCCTTCTCCACGCTGATAGGATCGCTCTGTTGCTCACGTCGAATGTGATGAAGCAGTCACAAAATGATTTTAATTTTCACGTCTGAGAAAAAGTGAAAGTTGGGCGCAGTGGGAGGGAGGTGAGGACAGCCTCCAGGTTCTCTGCTGCAGCTTGATTTCCTCTGTTGTTCAGCAGGGAGGCCGTTGAGGCTGCGCCGCCGCAGCAGCAGCGCTGTTCATGGCGAAAGGCTGCAGCAGATAAGGGCATGTCAGAGCCGTGGCCTTGTTTGATACGTGAGACGCCGCCCCATGTCCACTCGCTCAGGTGTACATGTATGTGGCCACAGCAGCAGGAACAGCGATTTTTATCATCCTCTGCTTTCTGTCCTTCGTTCTCTCCCTCCCTGTCGCAGTCGTACTCTTTTCCTCCTTCGTGCAGAGACGGGCGATAAGAGACACAGATAGCACTTTATAGCATGAGTGATAAGGAGACACCACTCATGCGTCCCATCAGGGGAAAAAACAGCCAAACCCAAATGAAGGCGGCCTTATCGCAGACATCTGACACTTAATGCAAGTCCATTTTCAAGTAATATGCGCTTCTAATGGATTTGAGATTTCTGGGGCTTTTGAGTTTATTGATTCATTTCACACACTTTGTCCTCTGAAGGATATTGCAGGCCAGCTCCAAATGTGTGCAGATGGTGCAGATAGCGGCGTTATGAAGAGCTTGCTTGTTTTTTGCTGCGGCGAACCTCAAAAATCCTCAAAGATCAGACGCTTCGAGTCGGTTTGGTGAATTTGTACAAGATGTTTGTGTGACCACTTGTGAATTATCTGATTTGTGTTTCCTGTTGCACAATTTTCTCTCAATATCTAAATCTTTCCATTTACAAGAAAGGCGAAACAAAAATCCCCAAAAGAAGCTGCCTCCGACTTTAATGTTGATTTTTTGATTTCCTGTCCTTCCTCTACTTGCTGCATCGGCTCCATTTTTCAGCTGAGAACATTATTCCTCCGTGAACGCATTTCTGCAGATAATAATAATCATAAAAAAACAAATGAATTCATCAAGCTGTCTCTAAATAAATGCCACTGTCACCAGGTTTTGAGGAGCGTGGCAGCAGCGTGATGCCGAGTTGATTAAAAGCCGGCCAGCTCTCTGCCATCTCTCCCTGCAGATGCATTCATTCATCTTGGTGACGAGGGAATATGAGTGAGATCCCAATCGTTGCTCAAGGTGCTTTATTGAGCCGTTTTGCGTGTTTTTAGGGAGAGGCTGCTCGACTGTAATCAGGTGGCTTTCAGGAATAAGTGATGGTTCTGCCGCCGCTTCACATCAGAGATGTAACGGTTATTAATCATCAGGCTGCTCTGGGTTCGGCTTTATATTCAGTGACCTGACAAAGATGGCGGCAGCTTTTAGACCAACCAGAGACATTTGTTTCACACCTCCAGAAGGGTTCACACTACTTCAACATTTTCATTTTATATCATGAAGGAAAATTAATCTTTGTTTTTGTGTTGAGAAAATATCTGAACACTGAGAGGAAAACTTGGCAGGTCAGCAGCTAAATGTACATGCATATAAATCCAACATTTTCAGTTTTGAGCTTCATGTTCAGCCCTCCTGAATCAGAACTTTGCAGAACTAAAGCCTTTTCAGATTTGTTGCACGTTGGATTTAGATTATTTGACTTTGACTAGACCACTCTGATTAATGACCACTTGGTTTAGACCAGTGGTCTCCCAAATGTTTTCACTGGGACCAAAACGTTCAAATTGAAAGTAAATGAGGAAAAAACATGTTTATATTTTTTCTTCTACTGGAAAATGTTTTCCTTTTTACCTGGACAACTATAAACAGAACCGTATATTTGAATAAAATAAAGGATGCAGGTCATTGTAAATCTAAAATATAGAATCTGCAATAACGCGCTAAATGTTGATGTTTTTTTTCTGCCTTTGGATATTCTTCAGGGATTTGAGGATTTGAGATGCTGGTTGTTTCATGAAGCAGAGTTGACTAAATCTGCTCCGTCTGACACTTTGCAGACTTTGACAAGACGTTGAATTGAATCCTTTTTGACTTTTTTTTTTTACTTTTAAAACGCCAACTTTGAGCTGGAAAACAAAATTTGTACTAAAATCACTTTGAGGCCTGAAAATGTCCCCCAGACCTCATTTTGGACCACCTTGTTTAGAAACAAACAGATTTTGGTTGAAATGGGACAGAATGTGTTGAAGAGATGGGAATATTTTAGTTTCAAAGAGCAGAACCAGGTGGAAGTTGTTCCTCTTGCTGCTTATTTTCCCAGCCAGCGGTGACTCCTTTCTGTCGGCGTGGAACCAGGATCCATGCGCTGCTCATCTACCTGAGCATTTAAGTTGTTTGTTGCACAGCAGCTCGTTTCAAAGCAGCGCCTGGTGACGGGAAACTCAGAGACAGATGTGAGGAGACAAACCTCTTCAGACGTTATCTGCCTGCGATCCAAACCTCGGACAGTTGGATAAACAAGTTCCTTTCTCCAAATTGTGTTTGGAGAGGGAATGGCGCCCGCCGTGAAGCCGAGGCTCCGGGCTCGCTCGGCTCGGGGAGTCCACTTTGTGCAGAGCGGCAGGCGGATATGAAGAGCAGATGTGGTTTCTCTAACGGAGAGCTGGAGCGCAGAGCTGCTCCTCGCTTCCACACGCTTTCTAACCATTCCTCTTTTTTCTGCCTTTCTTTGGAGATTTGAACTGAGAGCTTAAAGGGTGCAGGGCCAGCTTTCTGCAGCCAGCAGGGACTCGGTGCTCTTAGAGCCCCTAGTGGCCAGCTGCAGAACAACACCACACAGAAATAAACCCATCCAGTTTGGAGCAATGAGAAAGTTTCCAGCTGCCTTTCTTCACTTGTTCTTAACTTTGAGAATTCACAGAACTGAAGCAGTTAAGAATCTCGCCCACTTTTATAATTAGCAGACACCATCTTTTCTCTGTGCTTAATTAGAAAAGGTTTTCTGTCCATTTGCCAGCTTTTGTTTCTCAGGACTGTCACCAATCCCCTCAGAGACGCCAAAGCTCCAGCTCCTTCCCTTCCTCCCACTTCTCATTTCAACTTTCCCCCTTTTTTTTTTTCTTCCTTTTTTTTTTTTTTTTTTTTTTTTTTTAGAAATAATGCTGATTTTTATCTTGGTCATAATTGCGGTATAATTATGGGAGGTAATTCTCCCATGGTGCCTGGCCAGGTCCACTGTCGGAGCGTGAGCAGAATCTGCTCGGAGGTTAAACTCCTGATTTGAAATTGAGAGGCAGAGCGATGCGCGGATCGGAGAACAAGGACACTTGGTTAACGGGCTGAATTAGCGTGGTCGACCTTCAAGTTCTTGTTTCCTCATTTCTGTGGAAAATAAAGCGTTTTCCTGAGGAAACACGGTGTTTGCCCAACAGCTAATGCAACAACTGGGATTTAAATCCTGCAGCCAGGCTGATTTGATCGTTTTTAGAGCGTTAAAACATCGATGAACCTCAACTCACGGCAACAGATCATGTTTTTATGTTTTGTGAATTTTCTTGAGTGTTTTGAGTCCATAAACATTGAAGCCTGAAGCCGTTTTTCTCATTTCATAATGTAAAGAAGCTAGTTCCACCAGGGCCGGATTTACAGGGACATGGGCCCTGGGCAGTAGCCAGATTTGGCCCCACTAAAGAAAATACTTTTGCTAACGCGATTTACAGAACATTAATAGATTGACCTATGTGTCAGCAGGTATGAGTGAGGCTCCATATTTTACCAAAAAATAACTTCATTTTTAAATACTTGGTCATTCCAAGTATTGCTTGGATCTACATGTATAGCAGCTAACAGTTATCCAGTTCGATCCCAGTTTAATTGCTTCTGAAAATGGTTATTTAAAAATATATTTTTAATCCATTTTAAAATGGTTATTTTAAGCATTTGAATCAATATTAGGAACCAGATTTCCCTGTTGGTGAAACACCCAGAGGCAGAAAGTCCTCCACTGTAGCTCTCAGTGTAATGTTTGGATCTATATAAAGTTTTACTGCCAGAAAAATGCTGAAGTTTTTGTCTCAGATCATTTTTCATGAATAACTTCTTTAACTCCAGACTGCAGCCTGGAGAATCGGCTTTAATTCGACCTGATCGTTGTGCCGGTCGTAACGTTTCTTCATTAAAATGTCAGATATAAGCAGAAATGAACTCTGTAAATGCATGACTTTTTGTAATAAATCTTGTTGCTGATTATCGTGATTTATTGAGGTTTATGCCTATCTTTACAAACCAGTAAGTGTTGAGGCTGCTGCATCTGATCTACTGGTTATAAAAGTCAAACCTCTTTAATCCGGTTATGCTAAGCAGTTTGAGATTAATTAAAACTTTTCTGTTTGAGTTGTATGAAGCCAGAGGAATGATCAGTAGTGGAGCTGCTTCTTAAACCTTCATCATAATTGATAAATAAAGACATGAATTGATGAACTGTGGAGAGTTAATGGGTGAAATGTTGGTTTTGAAGGCAGGTGACTTTGGGAGCGTTCTGCTGACACCTGCTCAGCTCGGCTGAAGCTGCGGTCGTTCGGGGCGAGTAAGTGTGACAGGCTGGAGGAAAGGTTGCCCGTTGCTGTCATGGTGGCCAGGCATTGTTTGCGCAGAGCCGGGTGGGGGGGCGAAGGGATGACCACGCAGCAGCATGGAGGGGCACAGACGAGACGGAGGGCGAAACCACAGCCAGCTGTACCGCGACCTTCTGCAGGGGCGCCGAAACCATCCAGAGAGGTCGGAAAACTAGTGCAACCGACTCCTGGCTGTGTGGGTTTCTGGGCCTGTTTTTCTTTTTTGATTTGTTTTTAACTGTGAAAGAACCCTGCTGTCAATGAATCTGCCCCTTCAGAAACTTTCTCCGTATTGGTGACTGCGCAGTTCTTAGAGAGGCTTTTGATGGCGTCCCTGAAACGGAACATTAATCATTCAGAGAGACCAGGGTGCGAAACAGAAGGAACACCTTCTGCGAATCTTACAGCACCGTCCTCTCGCTATGACTGTCGGCCCGAGTGTGTGCTGCCGGGGCCGACGCTGCGCAGGTGTGTGTGAAGGAGGAAGCAAAGGTGAGTTTTCTCCCTCTTGTGTTTTCTGTTTGTTCTGAGAAGTTTTCTGTGATCCCACAGCGACTACGTGTGATGAATTATTCTGCTTAGCTTGCCACAAAAAGCGCTCCCTTCCCCCTCAACCGCACGCTGCGCCTCTTTGATCGCATGCCCACTGTGGGTGATCCGCCGCATTAGCAACAAGTTAGGAGAAAAATGACACTGTGAAAGTCACCAAAGTTTGCACCTCATTATTTTCCTCATTTTCTTTCAGTCCCTCCACAATCACCTGTAATGTAACATTTTGGCTGGTGAACTGTGTTGGAGTTGGTGTAAAAATCAGATTTGGAGGCCAGAGGTGATCATTTATTTGGATTTTGTGAATGCTGAGGAGTTTTCTGTAACCTACTTTGGTAATGAGCCTCCCTCCAACTGTTTCTGCTCCGGATTTCTCCTTCAGAATGACACGAGCCGGCGCCTGCAGAGCTGGAGAGCTATCTTTCTACGTTGTGTAATTAGAAATGCAAAGGTAAGCCTGGGGTTGTTAATAATTCAATCTGAGAGAGAGAAGCAACACAAAGCTTTTGTTTCAGGAAGCATCTCTCAAGAAAACTTTAAATTAGAAAAATTAAAGCAATAAATATGCCCCTTGTTGTTTGTGTGCGTGTTGAAGAAATCCCAGCCTGAAGCTGCGGTTAAATCTGCAGAGGTCGACGGCAGGCTCCAGTTTCTCTGCAAACTTGTACGAGTTGATCCTCGGTGTTGTGTGTGCAGTTCGCTCCGTGTTTCCTTCTCGCTGAGCGGCGTTTCGGAGGCCAGGTGTTGTCTGGAGAGAAAGCGCATGAGGGCAGGAAATCCCTGCTGACCTAGTTTTACCAGAGAGAAAGTGATGAAGAACACAGAGGAAGTCATCGTCATTCATGTCGTGCTCAAAGGATCCTTCAGAGGCTTCGCCGTGTCGCTAAACTAAACCAGTTGAAATGAAAACACTCCTCTGGTTTTAAATATTTTAGCTGCATTAAAATCACAGAAAAAAATAGCTAGATGATAATAATTCATATAAACTTTAACTATTAGAAATTCAAATAAAGGTGAACAATAAGCTGCAGGAAAAATCACTGTAAAACAAGAGGATTAAATTATGTTTAGTGCTAGTTAAAATGACTGAAGTCACTCAGGTGAAGAGAAGATGAGAACATCATTGCACTGCAGATCAGAGGAGGTTTGACCTGCTTCTCATTCAAACCTTCACTTTAGTTGCCTTGTGAAATTAAACAGTGTTTCATGTAACCGTTGGATAGGAATCGTTCTGATTGTTTATAATTATGAGAGATGCAAAATTACTTTTTAAGGTTAGAAAACTGTGAAAACAAAACTGTGAAACTTCCAAGTACAAATTAAGATTGGATTGATGAATGTCAAGTCAATCAAAATTTAATCCGATTTATTCGCAGCCATGGAGCCTGAATTTGAAGGACATCTTGTATAAAACTGAAATATGGAGCACAGAGGCCTTCAGGAAGGAGAATGGAGCAGCGTTTTAATCTCAAACATTTAAAATTTGATGAAGTAGAAAATGAATGGAAACATCAGGTCTGATGGTTTCCTGCAGGTTTCCTGAAAGCTGCAACATCCTAAAAGAAGTTTCTGAAAAACCTGAAATGTCTTAATAGACCTTCAGCAGGTTCTTGTTACTCTCTATTAAAGTTCATGTTATTAATTGGTCAGAATCTAAATATCAGTGATTGGAAGCATGGAGGTGGAGGTGTCATGATTTGGGGCGCGATGCTGCAGCAGGACCACCATGTAATTAATTTTAATTAGTAACACTGGCACTTTGTGAAATAAATGAATAAATAAAAATAATGCTGAAGCAGAACAGCAACGTGACTCAAAACGAACCAGGAAATCCAGCAAGAACTGGAAAGCCGTGGGCCTAGTCAAAGCCCAGATCATGGTCTCATTAAATTGCGGTGCATGATTTGAATTTTGCTGAAAATGCAAGAAACCTCTGAAACGTCTCAACGCTGATGGTGAGGAGAGATAAAGTCATTTCTGCAGCTATTAGAAGTTGGATTGAAATACTTTATATTTTCAGTCAAATCTGGTTCATTTTTAATGATTACCTGTAATTAAAAAAATGAGTCAAATAAAATAATGGACCATGTGAACACAAGTGCCTCAGAAATTATAAATACATTTTAAATTGAAAATGTATCTCTGCTCTCTCAAATTTTTAAATTTAAGGCTTCAGATACTAGGAAAAAATTCTAACATTTATAACCAAAGCAAATAGAAAATATCATCTGCATGTTATGTTCTCCTGGTCAAAGTTAAATAAATGCCCTGATTTCATGTAATATCTCTTAGCTTCATGAAGCAGCATGCGGTCGCAGAAATGAACCGATCACTTCAAACTGAAAACCGTTTCACACCTTCGCTGTTTTCTACTCAAATGGAACAACTCGGCTGAATTTCTCTGTCAGGTTAAAACATTTAAGTTTTATATTTTCAAATAGAGGAAAGGTTAAAATCAAACTATATTTTACCTTAAAAATAATCAACGTAAACTCATCCTTACCCAACGTGCTAAAGCAAAATCACAAAGCGTAAAGTTTAAAAGGTTTTTTCTGTTTAATGTTTGTTTTCGGTTCCTGCAGATCTAATCACGCGGGATGGTCGCTATTTTCTCTTATTTTTTTCTTTCTCTTTTTGCTCCTCTGAGCTGCCGGTAAAAATGGTGTCATCTGAAAAATAAACTACGTCAAAGCCCACACATGCTAGAAAAGGGGGTAGATTTTGCACGTCCTCAGAGGAATCCAAACAAAACAAACATTGCTGATGAAGCACGTAGGGCCGCATACGCAGCACAACTGATAAGGGAGATTAAAACGTCTTTGAAGGTTTCATTTATAATGCTGCCTACACAGAGCTGTTTTAGGTCACAGGGCACCAGCATTCAGGCCAGTAGTAAAACACAAGAGTCTTTTAGGCCAGAGCCGACATTTCTCTCTCAAATTGGTTTAATTTGCATGTTTCTGCAGCAGCTCTTCATCTCTTTGTTCATCACTTTGGCTTTCTATCACTTGTTGCTAGCAGAAGCATTTCCTCTTGGGGTTTATTGCCGCTTCACACCTTTTTTTATAACATTTTTCTTGCCAAAGCCACACCGACAGTCTTTTGATACAAATTTGATAAAAGATGGAAATGATAGTAGGGTTACACCTTGAGCTCTGACACGAATGTTTAGTAATTATTTAAGCTGAAGTGTGGTCGTTCCAACACGCACCTCCTCTCCACCCTGTCAGGCATCTGGAAGGACACCAAAACCTGGAGATGCATATCTGACGCCCGGCCCGGTCTGTGAGATAACCGGGTCCGGTGTGAGGACAGAACCAGAGCAACTGGAGAAACTCACTGGATCCTTTAGCAATCACTTTCACTCTTTACTGGGGAAAAACCAGGAGGAAAGGCGAGGCGTCCCTCTCGCTGCCTCCTGACACGGCGCTGGTTTCACATCAGCCGTGTGGAAATCGTTCCGTTTATTCACTATTATCAAAATGTGGTTGCACTGGTTGGATCTTCATCTGCGCGTTTAGCAATTTCTCAGGGCTCCACTTGTTTTTTTCTGCTCTCTTTTCTCTGCCATCTTCTGACAGACTGCGGTTCGCTACAGCTCAGCCCTGTGCGCTCGCTTTGCATGCTTTTATTAGGTCTGTTACTGCACAGCTCATCAGGACGGTTCATTCAAAATACTCAGCCCAAAGCAAAATTAAATAAATTTCTCTAAAATTGTACAGAACATTTTAGAGAAAAACAAATGGAGATAAAACATGAAAATTAAATTTTTCTGAGTAAAACAAGGTGGGGAAAAAAGTCTGTTTGTTTTGGTGAGGTTAAGTTTTCTCATGCCAACTGCTTGCACAAGTGGTTGCAGATACGGTATGGTAAGTGGGTTTTTGCTTCTTACAACTATTGGTTATTGAGAGTGAGAGTGTGTGAGAAGACTCGGTAAGTGGAAAATGATCAGCAGATAAGAGATAGGCCTGATGAGGGGCTCGATCGTGAGATAGCAGTTTGCGGTCTAATGCGACTTCACGCCGGGCCAGCCTGAATTTCTGCGCAACACAACAGGAAAAACACTTTTTTGTTCTCCTCTCTTGTCTTAAAATGTCACTGCCTCAATAAATAAATAAATTTAAGGTGAAGATCCAGATTTGTGCAGCTGCGGGCTGACTTCCTCTTCGGTCGACGCGCTGCGCATGCAGGACTGCATTCCTCTGCCAGATAATTAAGGGTGAAAAATCCTTGTCATTGCAGGAGGAGGGGGCTCTTTAGGTACCAATTCACCCTGATGAATAAAACCCTAATTAATCCACTTAATCTGCTGCATGAGATTATTCCTATTTCCACAACCATGCACTGTACACCGCCTGTCCTGAATAATAAAGAGGTCCGGGAAATCTCTCCATACGTAGAAATATAAAGGAGAAAATTTCTCCCCCAAACTTGTGTGATAAGGTTTTGATCTCTCCATTATTTTCTGCTCTAGTGTCATAAAAATGGCAGAAGGGCATTTTTAGAAGGGCAGGAAAGGGCAGAAGATCAGCAGTGGTGGTGGAGGGGTTGGAGGACGTTGCTGCGGCATCGTGCTGCCCTCCAACGTAAGCCTGCAGCCATTTTTCACTGCAGCTGTAAACATGACGAGCTGCTCTGATTTAAGAGCAGGAACGGCTTTTCTAAGGTTCATGCAGGCTGACAGAAAAAATGTTTCACCAAACACTCACTAATTCTGTTAAATAATCTCAGCTGTAACACTGTGATAAATTCCTTTAAAAAATCAGCAGAAAACCCCAAACCCAGCACACAATTGCATTCCAGGTATGAAATAGTGAGTCATAGTGGTGATTTTTTGAGTGGTGGAGGATTCATAGAAACACAGCATTCTGCTGCTGCGTCGGCCGCCTCCTCACTGCTTAGTCAGAGCAGAAACCTGCGGCGCGTCCGCAGCAAACTGCTGCCGCCGCTGACAATGTGTGCGGCTGTTTTAGGTTACAGCCGGCCGCTGCACTCGGGCCTCCGGACCGCCCGCCCCTGTCATCGGCCGCCATTATGGGGCTCCTTGAAGTCTGTCCCTGCAACACGCAGAGAGACGCGCAGAGAGCAGTGTTGAATTCAGCCTGTTTGCGGGGAGCGCTGCAGCTCCACTCACTGCGCAGTAAATCTGAATTTCACGTCCAGCGAGTGGCTCGCGACTCGTCACCCAGTCGCATCAGGCTGGCCGTGTTTATTGATAGTTTTATACCGGTGAATTATTAAAAAGGATGGCAGAGGCGATATGAGTCCAACCGAGTTTGATCACTCATTATAATCCAGGCAGGATAAAATATTCACAGAGCGACCGGCCTGGTAAAGACCTTATCACCCCGAATCCGGGAAATCGATATTCACACTGCATCTGATAAGCAAATATCTATGAAAAAGGATGGCTGTTTGAAATGCTGCACACAACCTTTAGAAAGAAGAACATTTTAATTAAATACAAAATATATCAAGATGGAGTCAATAAAAAGATGGTAGAACAGGATAAAAGTATATTTCCCGATTACTTGGCCAGATAATGGGAGCCATTAAGAAAGTCCATTTTAAACACCAATATGAGAACGCAGCCGCTGCGTGTTTTTACCAAGTGTAGATGTTCATGCCTGCAGAGCAACGGATCTTATCAGTGCAGTGTAAACATATTTTGTGTGTTTTTCCTTTGCTGCGGTGCTGATAAAGAGACAGGCGGCGGTCCAGCAGAAAGAGGCTCTCAGGTTACCGTCACTGTCACCAACACTTCTGCTGCAAACTCCACAACTTCTTTCTATTTCTGAGCGTTTTGTTGCTCACAAATCTCTTTAAAATGGTCCTCGTTTCTGCAGCTTATCAAGTCTCATCTCCTGGAGAAAATATGCAGCTTTTCAGCAGAGTCTGACTAGAGATAACCAGCATGTTTGAATGCAAGGTGAGCCGTGTCTGCTGGAGCCATTTAAGAGAGAGAAGCCACATGAAAAAAACAGACAGCTCAAAATAAGCTAAAATATTAATAATTAAAATTAACTAATTTTATGGCTCTGAACCAAAGTTATTAACACAGATAATCTCAAGGTCTCTTCAGACTTTCTACATAAACTCATAATTAAAATTATTTAAATCACTGCTAATGTCTTTAGATTTAAACTAATATTTGCTAAAACATTTATTCTAATCGTTTTTTTTCCTGCATCTTCCACAATTAAGCATCACATAGAAGAAAATTACACCCTTGTTCGTTTATGTAAAAGTCTTAAAGTAGAATTAAAATGTTGTGTTCTTGCAAACTTCATTTAGTTTCCTATGTTAGTTTTTCATCAACAATGAGAATTTGGGCTCTTTTTTTAAAGCTGCACTCAGGATAAAAATGTCTTTGGTTTGTTTGAAATTAAAAACTAAAAAATTAATAGTATAAATTTATTAGTGGCTGCTTTAGTTTTATTATTATTTTTAAAGCTGAGTTCATGTAAACTTGAATATTTTCTAATGTAGTCTCATAAATACACAATGATATCATCTGCATAAAACCTGATATTCTCTACAAAAGTCAACATTTTCAGAAAATCTCAAAGAAATGAAAAATGATGTTTGTAAATAAGAAACCTTAATTTATTAAAGCATTTAAATGAACATGACGAGCTGAAGGGTAAACCAGACCCCGGTGTTTCTCTGTTGGTGGAGCTGCAGACATTAAAGCAGCAGAATAAGAACAAAGTTAAATATTTTCTGAGTTAATTGCTGTGATGTTGCACCTGTTTGAAGCGATTTCTCTGAAACCGTCTGCTCTGCAGGTGGTTTCTGAGGCTGCAGAGCTGCACAAGCTACCACCCTCAGACAGCCGGGCGGCGCCAGAGCCACTGGGCTCACACCAGCATGGCCGCCTCCGGCCAGTCCCCCCAGTGGCTACGCTGATGCACACGTTGCCCTGGAAACAGTGACCTTATATGACAAAGTGAAGGATGTGAACACTTGGAGATAAACTTCTTCTCCTCTCTCTGTTGCTTCATCTAATCTCTCCAATCAGATGTTTTTACTCTTTATTTTTCTCAGCTCTTAATGAGACAGAGTGTGACTGTGGACAGATATCATCAGCTCACAGTGAAACAGTCCAAGTGCGTAAGCTGACAGGATGAAGCAACGCTGTGGCTGCTTTGGTCACTGCCAGGTGAACGTTTGATTGGGCCGCATCAGGAACCGACCGCTTTCCTTTGGACTACTGGTGTGAATCATCAAACAGGATTTAAGTCGTTAATAAGGAGGAAATGTGGGAGTTTCCAACACTTCCACGTCTGAGTAAGCCGTCAGTGACGCAGCAGCTCGCATATCGCAGCATCGCAGCTCTGACAGCAGGAGTGTTGAGCGCTGGCGTGCGTTCGTGTGTGGATGCAGCGGCGTGTATCTTATCACCACCACAGATTAAGCTCCTGCCTGTGATAAGGTCCGGAGAGAGACTGGAGGACGGTCGGGTTTGAGGCCCAGATGGCCGATTACAGGGCCGGCCTCGGCTCTAACCCCCAACCCAAGTGGTGCGATAACTAACCCCCAACAGCGGGGGGCACCATTATCGCCGCGCTCCCTGGCCCTCTCATAAGCACCGCCGCTTTGACGCACTGCAGGAGCGCAGAGTGCCACAACAAGCAGAATCAGGGCGAAACATTTCTACCAGCAACCGAACATGACTGTGTCAGTGGCGGCCATGTTTGTTAGCCTGCTGATATGTTGTTAGCTACCGGGAAAAATGGCTGCTCACCAAAAACCTGGCTTTGATATGCAGATGAGCAAATAATAATAATCTGTGTATTACAATAATGCAACAAAGTAATGGAGCCAGATTAATGGTTTAGTTTCTGAAGTTGGAAACCTAAAAGCTTTGAGAAGTTGTTCAGATGCAAAGAAAATCTGCAATAAAATCAGAATAAAGTCGTGGCTTTGTGAGGTTTCCTGCATAACGCAGCAGTTGGAGTCTTTGAAATGATCAGTTTTACAAACAGGAACGGATCAAATGACCAGCAGCAGAACTTTGAAACAATTGGATCAAAACTGATCTTCATTATTCTGTTTTCTTCAGAGTTTCTTCTGGTTGTGTCTCTATAACCTCCTGTAACCAGCCTCTTTTCATCCTCAAATGCTCGTCCACATTCTGCACATTTTATGCATTTTACTCAGCGGCACATTCCTTTGGGCCAGAGCATTGATAACTGCACCGTATTTATGTTTGTCCTTACCGTGACGCAAACTCCTGTTTTATGTTTTTATAAATTGCATGAATTTATCTTTATGTCAATCATCTTGCTTTGAGTTCCTGTCACTTTGTGACTGTTGCACAGAAACCTTAAATCCCTGTGGAAAAAGGTAGTATTCTTAGTATTCTGCTGTTATTGTGACTTTATTCTTGTAATTTAAAATAAAAAAAATTCTGTGCAGCACCAATATTGTTGTATTAATATATAAAAAAAAAATAATCTTGAACAGTTTCTCTACCGATGGGGTTGAGAAGTTTTATTCAGAGTTGGTAAATTAGCAGGTTTTATATAATAAATTACTCTAATTGGTGTCAAATAAAAATCTTTTCCCTCTTTATCGTTTTAAATGTGTGAAAGATAACTGCTGCTTTTAATGTTGGACATTTAACCGTGCATTAAAAAGTACATTTTTGTAGGGTTGAGTTTAAAGTATTTTAGAGGTTCAGGTCCACGTCGTCTGGATCTGGTTGTTGTTTTTATGGAGGAATATTCCTCTTATTATAGTTGCTCATTCATTAGTGCCACCTAGTGCTCACTGCGACCTGAAACAATCGATCCAATAATCCTGAGCACATTAAAATCCTGTTTCTCCTCAGGTTGCAGGACTTGCTCCTCCCTGACCCGGTGGTACCGACAGACCGGCCTCGTTGTGATCGCAGCGGATCTTAATTGGCTGCAGCGTTATCGGCCCGGCTTGATAAGCTGCTTTGTCTTGTCCGTCGTTAGCGAGTCGTTTCAGATCGGAGGGAGGGTGATTGGAGGACCCCAGATATCTGGACATGACTGAGTCTGGAAGAACGTTTCCAGACGGATAACCATCTGGCGAGACCCGACCGAAACCCAGCACCGCTGGGTTAAGGTGTTGAGACTTGGAAGCCACAGACAGATAAAAAACAAGCTAACGTGTCATCTGTTAGTAATGTATGCAAGTGGCAGCTGAGATAAGCACGAAGAACAATCACCACATCCTCGTCTGTGTATGAATGTGCCTATACGTGAAAGTCTATTAGTCACAGTTGCAAGGTATGCTGCATGATGGAGCAACACGTTCCTGCAGCTGTGATTCGCATCATGCATCCAGCTAGACTTTCTTAGAAGAGCGAGACATTCGGCGGCCTGGGCAGTACACATTAAGTGGAGGAGGTGGTTGAGCTCTGTGAACAGCAGACCACTGATCAGATCTTCACTTTCAGCCTGATAAACTTCAAGTCATCGCAGTTATGCACAGAAACGCTTCAGCTCTGTGTGAAAGGGCATAAAGACCGACCGACCAACTGGCCTCCTCATTTATAAAGACAATGAAACTAACATTTCTTAATCCGATAAATTTTTGTTTTTGTCATTTTCCACAAAGAAATTCCCTCTCAAAATGCTCTGATCTAAGGATTTAACCCAAACCAGCTTTGCTTTAATTATCTTCTATCTGGAGTTTAACCAGTTAAAGTGAAATAAATGATTTTCTCTGGTGTGTGAGCAACAGTTTGGTCTGGTTTTATGTTGCAGTGAAACTTCTTGTTTTCTCACAGGCTTCATTGTTGCGTTTCCTCCTGCTGAGCCGGTGCGCAGGCGGACGCGTTTCTGTCTCCTCTGACATAAATTCACCACCGCTGGATGATAAATCGCCCCAGTAATTATTGTGACAAACAATATTGTTTGAAATCATTTTAAAGTAAAATATTAATGATAGCAGTTCCCACACAGCATTAATAAGAACATTTAACTGGAACTGGAAGAGATTTGAAATATCTAAAATAAAACCAAAAACTAACAAACAAAACCATGAATAAAATGGATTATGATGTCACTGTAGACACAATTGTGCTTTAAAAATATTAATAATCAGAATGGAAATTAACAAGCGCATTTAATTGAACACCATTAATGATTAGTTATTGCAACAAGTTTAAATATTGATTTTTAAAAATATTACAATGTTTCTTCTGCCTGAATTATTTGTTCTGTAATTGCATTTATTTGTGACTGGATATTTCTGTTTTCATCAATCAGTTGTGATAATAAAAGTTTTTTAGTTGCTGTTTTACTAATTAGTTTCAACTTTTTGGTTAATGAGTTTTTTCCTTCTTCTTCAGTAAAGATATTTTGAATTCAGAAACCCAACAAGAATAGCAGATGTCAAATATTCTGAGTAAAACTTTAATCTGGAATATGTTAGCACAGTGCTAACTGACACGCGATTGGCTGGTGTTTTCAAAGCAGCCAATCCAGGAGTGCCATCTTGGTTGATCTTGGTGCTGATTGGCTGAAGCCCACAGGCCAGAGAGAAGCTGCTTTCTGTGCTGATGCTGCAGTTTTTATTATCGCATTATAGTATATTATGCTATTTGTTCTTTGAAGGTTTGAAAAGCGTTTTATTGGAGGTCTGAAGAATGTGTTAATTTTAATAAGCAGCTCCTGCCTCCCTGAGGAACAGGCTCCATTGTTGCTATTGTGTTAGCAGTCATGGCTGCTCTGAGCCTCTTCTACAAACACACATGTGTGAAATAATTTTCTTGGTCTGCATATCTGGATTTTGGTTGCTGAGACATTGAACTTTGGTTGAAAAGAAGATGAATGATGTGGAATAAATATCAAACCCGAGACCCAAAGAGTCGATTTGTGGCTGAGCTGCGTTTCCTCCAGATTACATCAATCTGAGATTATAATTTATCCTTTTAATAAGTACAACTAGTCTGACAGTGTTCTGCTCTGCACGGCTGATTTCCTACACTTTAGGAAAATATTTATAGGTTCACCAGCTTCTCAAAAAATAATGTGGAAATGTTTTGTTTTTCTCTTTTCCAATATTTTAGTGTTGGATTAATTTATTCTCTTACATATTAAGTGTCCTGAAAATCCAGCAAGAATTTCACAGACTTTGGATTTCTTGCAAACAAACTATAAAAATGGCGTTATGACAATTATCATTGTACCTGTTTTTTATTTTGTATTTTTGATGAACAGACTGCGGCGGCGTAGGGCCCGGTGGCGTAGGGCCCGGCGGCGGCCTAGGGCCCGGCGGCGGCCTAGGGCCCGGCGGCGGCGTAAGGGCCTGGCGGCGCGGTGGAAATTGAACAGTTAGCGCTGCTGTTGATGGTCACGATGATCCGCCTCCTTTATCGCTCACCGTTTCTCACTGCTGCTGATTTGATGAAGTTTAGGAAAGGATGGAATAAGTGCATCCACCTGTGGCGGTTCAGGATGCGCTAATCAATTGATTTAGCTGCTATCCCCGTCTGCAAGGTTAAGCACAACCCACAGATGGAGGCCTTAATCCTCGACGCAGCCAGTCAGAACTCCAGCAGCAATGTTCACTGGTTTGTTGGTCAGACCTGTGAATGTATTTAGGAGAAATAAATGGCAATAAAGGAAGATTTCAGTATTTTGTTAAACTTCTGGCAGCGGTGCTGCCAGAACTTATGGCAACTTATCCAATTTTTAATACATTTCTTAAAATGTATTATGCTATTGTATCATGAAATCTAATTTAGCCATATTTCCAATTTTAGTTTTAAAATGCTTTTTAACTGTGACTGAAAGTCATTTTTAGAGTGAAATCGATGTGTTTTCTCTGCACGTGGAAATCAGAGCCATCTTTGGGTGAAATGTGTGCTTTTCATCAGAATATCAGACTCTTTGCATCGAGGAATCAGAGTCATTACTGGCAGAGTTCGTGGAAGAGGCGCCTGCGGAGCCGCCGGGCGCCTGGGGCTTCGGTGGGGCAACGTGTCGGTAAGACGTGAGCAAACAGCCCCGCTGTGAGAAGCCGTGCCAGTCATCTGGATCAAACTTGTTGTCTTCCTGTGAAAGGCCTGGTAGTTTCCTCACTATTCATGTGGTTGAAACAGGAAACAAAACAGTGGTGAGCGCAGCGCCGCATATCGCTGCTGAACAGCGACTTCATCAGGACGCCTTTGAGCTGGCGGCTCAAACCCGACGGCAACGAGACCAAAGTGTTAAAATTAACACAGAGTTTTCACACAAATCATCTCAAATGGTCCTTATTGAACCAGGTGATTATTTAACCAGGTGATTATTTAACCAGGTGATTATTTAACCAGGTGATTCACCACAGAGACTCTTTCTAGATTTTACTTCAAAGTTTTTAAATCTGACTCAGACTGCTCATTTATTTCTAATATTCCAGTCATTTTGTCTTTATTTTTTAATCATTTCAAAAATTGTCAACCCGTTTAGCATCTTTCATGTTACAACCACAAAGTTTTAAAATTTGTTTGGGTTTTCTTAACCAGCTCAAAATAATGCACATTATTGGAAAAATGATCCTCAGTTTTTACAGGAAAACTCATGAAAAGTAAGTGTTGGGTAGTAACTACTAACATTTACTCAATTACATTTACTTTATTGAAAAGATGTATTTTTACTACACTGAACTTTTTACTTGAATAATTTTATGACCAAGTATCTCTACTTTTATTTGACTAAAACTTCTTGATTTTCAACCCACTGAATGGAAAAACAGACAAAAAAATAAATTAAGACAGATTTTGCATTTTCAGTTAAAGTTTTATGAATTCTTCATTTAAAGAAACGGATTTATAAACATTTTCTTTTGCCTGATTTTATTTTTTGTTATCTTTCTGTCAAAATTTCTACTTAATTTTGTGTTTTGGTCCATCTAATGATGTGATTTTTACATATTTGTTCAGTTACTCAGGACTTTCACAGACTTTTCACTCTTCAGTTATTTTTTGAGTAACTACTTTAAAAGTTAAAGTAGTTTAACTTTTACATTATTTAAATAAGCTGCTCATTAATCATTTGGGCTGAATTGGACCGAAAGGAAACAATCGCCACATTATAAGGTTATTTTTGAAATATAAAATCTAAAACATTGACGTTTGATTGCGTAAAAGCTTAACCTGCATCCAGATGTCCGTCATGAACCCATCAGATTATTAATCCTGTCTGTGGGAATCGGGTGACGGAGGAGCAGCACAGCTGTCCCTCCTCGCCTCTCCCAGAGGAGCAGCCACTGCCATGGTGATTATGTCACCACTTAGTGAACTAACTGACACTGATGGGTTTGAAATGCACTCCGCGTCCCAGCGGGCCCCGGCCCCCCCTGGCCCCCCGGCCTCCTGCCAGGCCCCTCTGCGCTCGGTGTCTGGTTACCGCAGTGAGACGGCGAGGCCAAGTTCAACAGCAAGCAGCATCTGAAGGGACTGCTGCCCGATTTTAACGCGTTTGGGGTGATGGGGGTATGAAGACCGCTCTCACACCCCCACCATGACATGACTCTTATTCTCTATGCTCACCAGTCTCTCCAGCCTCTCCAGTCTCTCTAGTCTTTCCAGTCTCACCAGCCTCTCCAGTCTCTCCAGTCTCTCTAGTCTCTCCAGCCTCTCCAGTCTCTCCAGCTCCAGCTCTCCAGCCTCTCCAGTCTCTCTAGCTCTCCAGTCTCTCCAGTCTCTGGAAACCCTGTGGCTCCAGGTTTAAGCAAGCTTCTGCTTCTTGTTTATCTTGTTTTATTTTCTGAGAGTTCATCAGAAACATCATGAAGGATTTTATTCATCCTGGATATTTCCTGTTCCAACCGTTCGGCTGCCTTTCTCTCCAGATTGAAAAGATCTTTTCTCCGTTTTCAGTCTGAAGTGAATAAACTGAATAAACTCGGATCATTGAGTTTTATTCCTGATCTCATCCTATTTCAGCCCAAAGACAGTAAAGACTTTCTGTTCAACTCTACTTTGAATGCACATGTGAACGCCAAGCGGACCGGAGACCGCTCCAAAAGCAGGAAGTGGACTGCAGCGCAGGGCATTCTGGGTAAATCCAAAGCTAATGTGCTAGCCTAGCGCTAGCAGGAGAAATGGCTCATGCCCTTTAGCCAAAGACTAAAGGAAGTTGCTCTGAGTCTTGAGAGGTTATTGTGTCGTTTCCTTCAGTGGTTCTTGGTACGGCGCCCCCACAGGCCCGGAGGGGAACATTGGGGAAGTTGTTGTTTGGCTGATTGGGCTGTTCCTGAAGCCGACTTGCAGCTTTTCCTCAACACAATCCGTATTTTATGAGCAATGTTTTTAAGGGGAGATTAAAAACAGGAACATGTAGCTTGAACTCGGAGTGGAGATACAAGCAGCATCTAAAAACAAGATGGCTGATCACAGCTTCTGGTCTGATAACAGAAATGGTTAATAAATAGTTTTTGAGAAACATCCACTCTCTTCTCATCTTTATAATACTCTCTCAGCAACATTAATATTGAAAAACTTCTTCAATTTTGGCTTTTTTGGAAATTGTATTTAATGTTGAGCGTTTTTAGTTTCCCATATAATTATTATTTTTATTAAAAATGTAATTGTTAGATGGTTAAGCTGAAAAACTTACATTTATTTATATGTATTAACAAACATCTTGTTGATGGCATTTATGTTAAAGTGATTATAGTTATTAGATTTTATAATTCTTGAGTCACATTGAGTCATTATTGAGTTAAGAAGTTTTTTTATAGACATAATTCACACCAATAATGACAAATGGAAAGCAACCTTTAAACTCTGTGAACAATCTCTCAAAGCCACGGCTGCACCACAGACAACATCTACAGCCAGAATATGATTCTAGGTATCGACTGAAATATGCAGATTTTTCTCAAAATAAGCCAGATGACAACTGAACGTGTGCATTCTGTTTGTGACCCAAAGTCACATTTCATCACTTTAGTCATCAGATCAGTGTGAAAAGTCCCATCTGTGCTGCTCAAAGCTTTCTGTAATCCGAGGTTCTTCACCCACACTGTTTCGCCCAGCATCAGGGTCTGACCTCATGGAGGCAAATAGAGGTTTTAATGTGAAATTAATCATACTACAGAGCATCAGCAGCCGCAGCCGCTCTCAGGCTCTGCTGGAAACCAGCTGCAGAAACAACGTTGGCGATCATGTCTGAGAAACGTCCATCTGCCGCTCAGCTGGCTTCTCTTTAAAAGCCGAAAACCTCTCAGCATGTGAAATTGATCAGAAAGTGTTTCCAGGAGTCGGTGTGCTGCTCTGCTGCAGGAGTTTTGGTTTTAGTCACCTGGACAACCCACCTGTGATTCAGAAACATGTCTGTGAATTATCTCAGGAAAGCATTGATCTGCTGATCATTCAGACGCTGAAGCTAAATGTGGTTTATTTTAAAAACGTTTCTCTGAGTTTGGACTCTGCTGTGGTAAACTGTAGAAACTCTGCATGATTACTTTAACACACTAGAACCAAAACTAATATGTCCTGCATTTGAACTATGAGTGAGTGAAGACATGAAGGTGATAAATTACAGGAAATCAATGATTTAATCAGCCGCTGCTGTTCTGCTGTGAGGAAGTGAAAAGTTTTCCAGAAGTGTCATTATGCAGCCTATATACAGTAGTCGTGTTAAACAAGTAGGTTTCAGTCATTAACTTCTGATCCATCCTGAGACAAAACGACATGAAAGCAGCTGCAGCGTCTGCAGAGGTGACTGGAAACGCGTCATGTTGATGTGAGTTTCCATGAAGCGTCAGGACGGGATGCGCCGGCCGATCCAATGCCCGATGCGCCGCGTTCTACCCGACGCGCCGCAGCAGAGAGACCTGTGTGTTTAGTCTATTAGCACAGACAGCCGGCGCGCTTTGGGGAGCAAACCCCGGGCTGCAAGACGGCTTCAGTTACACCAACCCAGCGCCCCACCTCCAACCTGGAACCCCTGACCTCCCATCGGCTGACCTGCCGTTAGCGCCGTGTGTGTGTGTGTGTGTGTGTGTGTGTGTGTGTGTGTGTGTGTTGTTTCTCAGCCGCTTAAAGGAGCTAAGTTGAAGAGTTGGCGGTGCTGTTGATGGTCACGATGATACGCCTCCACGGCTGCGGCTCCTTTACTGCTCACCGCTTCTCACTCTGGTGCTGATTTAATAAAGTTTAGGAAATGATGGAATAAGTGCGTCCACCTGTGGCGGTTCAGGATGCGCTAATCTCCTGATTTAGCTGCTAACCCCGTCTGCAGGTTCATCCTGCACCTGACCTCTGCTCCAGCGCTGCACGGCGGTGTGGAAACGAACGGCAGGCTCTGCAGGCACTTCATCACTGCTGCATTCAGTTGCATCAGAGAATCTGCTGGAGCCTTAAGGGATTCTGTAAATTATCCCCAAATAAATGCTGTTGAGCTGTCAGAGCGCAGGATTGTGATGTCACCCAGGACTTCCCTGAACTGCCCCCAGGTGGGGCATTAATGACAAACTGCTGCCTGCAGTAGAGGAGCAGCAACCTGGAAACCATCAACTAGTTTCAGCAACAGATGATGAGATGAACCAGCATGAGATGTTTATTAGAAGTAATGGAAATGTTAATATTTACCTGGTTAGCTGCCAACAGACAGAAGCTAACGGTTTTCTTCGGCCTCCTGCTCATGATTGCTTCCACTTTTTCTGCTGCGTTTTAAATATTCCTGACCTGCCAGTCACTCTTCCTGTCTGCCCCAGTTTGACCAGTTTGCACATCCTGAACAATGTCAATAAAACCCGTTAAAGAATAATTGTATGTCCCGATTTTCAAATACAAGAATTTGCCACATTTATTCTGTTTGAATTCCAGAAAATGAAGTTTTTAAGTTTTGATCCAGAAGTTAATTTTACTGAGTCAGAGTAATAAAACCTCATGAAGTTGAAGTTTTATAAACCAAAATGAACATAAATTAGTTTCAAAGGAAATCCTCCTTTTGAAGATGAGCCTCGGACAGTTTTGGATTCGATTTGTCAAATTGTTTCACGTACCAAACAAACCTGAATAGAAACAAAAAATTTCACGTTATTTATTAAAGGAAAAGTTACCAAACCAACCAGAACTATAATAAAATGACTCTCCATCCTTTAGCCTGTTAAGAAATATAAATAAAACTCATATTTAAATAACTTGACCGTCTCCAAATGTGAAATCATGAATCTGATTGGTGCGGCCTCCAGCCGGGTTTTTGTGTGAATCTGTTTGAATGTTGTGACCCAAACTGACGGCCATGTTGTCAGTTCTCCGACGCGTCTCATTTCTCTCCTTTGTCAGATCCTGTTGTTGTTACGTTTATGATGAAAAGAAGTTTTTCTTATGATCCTCCTGCACTTTTCTTTGTATTTGGGTTGTAATCTACTGCAGGAATATTATTGATAATACATAAACTGCTTCATTTATTCAGCAACAAACTCAGAACTCATGTGACCCAGTGAAGCTTCATTTCTTTGATGCATTTGGTGAATAGTTATTAAAAAGTAAAAGTGTTGAGTGCTGTATGAATATTAGCCTTCTGGCTGATGACACATTAGCCGTTTTATCCCCGGCGGTTAAAGCTGCTGCAGTCAGAAGTGACGCAGTTTGATGGGAAGAAGCAGAAAAGCAAATAAAGAAGAATGACAACAAAGTGTGAGGACGGAGCCTGACGCTCAGCTCAGCTTCTCCTGCCTTCTGCTGTGACTGAGAGGAGAGAACAATTAGCCGTTAATGTGAGCGCTGACGGGCGGATTACTCCCGGCTTGGCCGCCCCTTTAAAAAACAGACATTAATAACAATAACCCAGTAATAACTGGGCTCTTAAAGGGACAGCTGCGGCCCGGCTGGGATTTTCATCTGCAGCAGTGTAACGCTCAGCCGTGCTGGCGGCGCAGCCTAATGTCCTTCACAGCTGGCTTCACATGTTTGAGCTGCCAAGAAGGCTTTTGTTCACTTCCTGGGCCCTTTGTGTGACCCGGGCCGCGGGACTCTGGCCCATTGTTCAGCCCGGCAGGAAGTTCCCGTCCTCCTGCAGCAGCTACCTGGAAGCTTCAAGGTGCAGGCAGCCGACACAGCGTTGTCATGGAAACCCCGTCCTCATAACGCATCCTCCTGGACGCTATTGTCTCCAGGTTTACAGTTACCGGCCAGAAGCAGGGGTCAGAGGTCAGGCGGTGCACCTCTAACAATCCTGCAGGTGCTCCATTGAGCCGCTTCTTTCTTAATTAGGAAGACGGACCAACAAACAGCGCAGGCATTCACATGCGCCCGCGGTCGTGACCGATCGCTGGACCCCGTGTAGTTGGAGGATTCTCTTACTGCGCTGCCAATGGAGGCGAGGAATCTGAGCGCTGCGCTCGTCCTGGGAACAAAGGGCTGGCGGCCCCGGGGCCCGGGAGAAGGAAACTCCGGGTTTGGCCCCTGGACCTGCAGGTCCCCCTGAATCAGCCAGGTGTTCCAACAGGAGCCACTTTGTGGAGCAGCAGAGAGCTTTATTCCCCCGACTTTACCGAAACGTTCAGCTGCCGCCTGGGTTTAGCATGTAGCATTCATCATGTTGGTAACCAGAAAACACACGGTGCCGGTTCTGGTTCTGGTTCAGTGTGAGCAGCGCTGGAGCCTGCAGCCGGTTCACACTCCCTGCAGCTGCTGCAGACTCGCACGGCCTGAATTCAGCGCAAAGATTCATGAAATGTTTTAGAAGCAAACCTCAGCCGAGTCTGATCGCCACCTGGATGAGTTTGGACCAGAGCCCGGGTCAAAGGTCAGTCCTCCGTCTCATCTTCATCCACCTTCATTTGATGGGCTTTGCGTCTTTTTTCCTTTTGCTGAATTTATCTGCAAACATTAGGATTATGCAATAAATGCAGATAAGAAACAAAAACATTAGAGGAAATTAAATCATGTTTTATTTTCCTTTTGGAAACTTGCTGCCAAAATCCTGAGACGTTTTCATTGGTGTGAGACGAGAAGGAAGAAGTAAAGATGTAAAAATGATGTCAGGCTTTATGACCAGATGAATAAAATCTGTTCATCTCTGATCTGCAGTCCAAAGCTCTTATTTTGGTTCTCATCTGGTTCTTAAAGCCAGTTGGAGATGATCAGAGTTTCTGTTGGCAGATCAACTTGTTAAATCAGCTGTTTATTTTCTATACATTCATATTTGATTTATTTCAAACAAGTTTCTAAAAACAAGAAAACAGAGAAAAACAATTAGCTTAGCATTACTTTGTTTGCAAAGAGAATGAAGAAGAAATAAATGAACATTTATTTAATCCTAATTCATTTTGTAATTTAATCCTGAAATAATGATCCATTACTTATAATTATCAAAACACTGTAATTAAAGCTGTTACAATATTCATGTGCTTGTTCAGTTCCAGTTCAACAAATGGTTGAAACTTAGACAAAATTATTGCAAACTAATTCCTGCAGTAAAATCTACAGATCAATATTCATAATAACAACCGGATATCAGAATAATTACCAACTCCTTGCTGATGTTCTTGTTAATCTGAGTGTTATGTAGCAGTAAGTAAAATAAAACATAAAATTGGCAGCAATAGCAATAAGCTGCCAGTTATCAGATCCTACCTGGACTTTAGAGGAAAGCAGGTCCGGTTCTGTGGCCGGTCCGGTTCTCTGGCCGGTCCGGGTTTTCCTGCGGTTCTGGTTCTGCCATCAAGACTGATCTTAACGAACTAATCGCTCCCAGATCAGCTGAGCTCCTGTGACCCCACCGTGACCCCACCGTGACCCCACCGTGACCCCACCGTGACCAGGCTCAGGGATGAACCCCACCTGTCGGCCGCCGCCATGTTTCTTTGGGATTATAAATAAATCTGACTCCATTTCACTGCATTGTCTTCAAAGTGAAAACCTGAGGATTTGATAGGAAGGTGAGCAGCGGCAGGTCAGAGGGGAGAATCGTAAGCAGCAGGAAATGCTTGTTGGTGTTTAACCTGCAGGAATCTGACAGCCGCCTGTCGGTCGTGTCTTTCTTCTGGTTTCACCTCGCAGCTTTTCTCTCTCTGTCACTTCTTGGCACTCGCACCACCTGCTCAGGACCTGCTGGATTTCTCTCCTGCAAAAGAGCTTTTCAGCGCGGCGCGGCTCTCATCTGCCAGCCGGTTTCCTTTCTGTTCCCGGCTCAGTCCTCCTCTCTTCCTCCTACACCTGCTCCCTCTCTCTGATCTCTGCATCTTTGTCTGGGACGTCTTTGAATCTTCTCCTTCCATATGCTGCTGGATTTATCTGCCTCTTGCACTCTTTTCTTTCATTTTAAATGTATCAGTTTAACTGTAAATGTGCACCTTTTTATTTTCTAAGCCACTATCCATTTACTAAAGATGCATTAGATGCTAAAACCCAAAGAGGAAGGTATTTTAGGAAAGCTGTGTTGCATTTTTTGGGGGAGAATGGTGGTGTTTTTTTCATATGCTCTCTGATTGGATGACTGTCATATTTGAAAAGTGTATTGTGCCATCAATGCAAAACCCCAAAGAAACAGTTTTATTCTAAAATAAAACCATAAAATAAATTAAATTAAAAATGAAACGGATGATTTGATCTTCAGATGAAACCTGGATGATTTTCAGCAGTATTTCTGATTTTACCTGACCAGCTGTTCTCCAACCTTCTAACCTTTCTCCATATCATTTTAAAGGTTTAGAAATTAATTCATACAAAATGAACCTCATTGCCCAGAATGGGACGAAATATGTAAATACTGCATTATAAATAATTTCATTTAGAAGATAAAATTAAAAACATAATCCGGGTCCTTCAAATTAAAATCACCCAGAAACGAACAGAGCTGCGCTCAGGTTCTGTTCACTCGTTGCTAAGAAACAAGAATCAAATTTAAAATGCACATTGTCTCTGTCAGAACGATGCAGAAGCTCACAGTCTGCAGCGTAACTTCAGATTATTAGAGAATTTGTCTGTTCACTCCAGAAACGCCTGGATTTCCTTTGTCCTGATTGGCTGAAGCTCAGAGAGAACCGACTGTTAGCTTCTGAGCTAACCCTCAGCCTTCATTCATCTGCATCCTCCCACTGATGGTTCATCTTTCTAAAGACTCCAACTGCTGGTGGAGGAGCAGAAGCATTGTATCATAAAATTTAGCAGATTGTGAGGAATCGCCGTGTAATCTGCATTTATTGCATGGCTAATGTGACCTCTGCATACGCTAGCGCAGTTTTCAGGGTCAGACCTCCACTCTGTAGCTTGCGATCAGCCAGCTGGATCAGGGATTGTTGGTGTAAATAATTACAGGTCATATTAAATAGTTTCACAACTAGACAACTTGTTTCTGAAGGAAACTTTTATCAGAAACTGCAAAGTTTCTATGTTTCTAAAAATCCCAATTATTTGTGTTATTTTGAATTGTGGTAAAAGTTTTGCAGCCTGGCTAATAACTAGAGCCATTTAG
Source organism: Poeciliopsis turneri (assembly GCA_922788865.1). NCBI lineage: Eukaryota > Metazoa > Chordata > Actinopteri > Cyprinodontiformes > Poeciliidae > Poeciliopsis > Poeciliopsis turneri. The sequence continues at coordinate 557,953 of CAKLNU010000537.1, read as the reverse complement.
TCGCCCTGCTGTTTGCTCTGGAGGTAGATTGCTGCATCTTATTTGTATTTGTCCGGTGTGTTTCCAGATTAAGATCTGTGTTTAGCTGACATCAGTAATTAACAGTGAGCAGACACGCAGCAGTCAGCTGATTTTGGCTGCAGCCGCCGCGTCCTCGCGCGCTGCCAAGTCAAACACAACACAGGCGACTTTCATTTGGGACCCAACAGCTGAGGCCCCGCCGCCCTCCACCCGTCGCGTACTGTCCCGCAGACACGGGTCAGGCTGAGGTTAGTCAAATACTGAGCCTCTCCATACTGTCCATTAACTATGAAAACAGGGAGGGATGACAGCGCCGCTCTGGCTGCTATTGTTTTTATACCTGGAAAGTTTTTCTTTTACAGCTTCGTTCATCCAGAAAAAAATAGAGAAGCATCAGGGAATTAAAATGGCAGAGCCAGTTTTCTTCTTTCTGTTTAATTTCTGCAGTATATACACACTGAAACTTCCAGAGCTGTTTGTTTATCGTTTGGGACGTTTGCCTAAAATCTGCCGGGCCAAATTTCATGGAAGTTGGTAAAAACTTGGATCCTGGACGCAGAAACTTTTATTTAATTATGGAATAATTCACTGGCTTAGTGAAGGCCTTCAGTTCAAATACATGCTGACTTTATGAACATGGCTGCTGGGCTTAAAGAGAGCCTTTAGGGGTCGTGACCTCTGTATACTTATGGTGGAAAATAAACTTTAAGGATTACACAAAACAACCAAACCTAGAAAACAAAGCCAGAGCTCATCTGCAAACCAATGATTGAATTGGGCTTGAAAAAATGTGAAAATAATTTTAAAAAGCAGAAAATGCTGCCAATATTCAGTAGCTTGATGCAGGTTATTTCTGTCAGTTTTGGTTAAAACCGATCGCTACTCAGACGAATGCTTTAATCTGTATCAGCTTTACGGGAGCCATTTGCCTGCATGAATGAACTAAAGGAAACCTGCTGATATTTTATTATTACTATTATTCCTCGGAGAGTTTCTGTGTTTAAAGGTTTTGGTGGTAAAATGTGGACGCTCTCGCTCTGCAGACAGACGGCCGCGCTCCGCGCTGCTCCCACTTCCGATCGCTCTAATGTTTTTCAGTCATAATAAATCTGGCCCTGACTTTCTAAAGCAAACAATGCTGTGGGGACCGAGTCCTCCAATAACACTTTGTCAGGTCCAATCAGGCCTGAAATATGACTCAACTGTCTGCGCCTCCCTGCACTCTGAAAACTCCCCCCTGCCTGCTTCCTTTCTCTCCCTGCGCCTTCCTCTGCTGCTCTTTCTCTGGGCCGAACTTCGGTTCTCCCCGACCCAATCGACGCGCTGCAGTCACAGGGAGGATCTCTATTTCACCAACACCATGTTGGTAATACAGAGTTGGATTTATTTTACAATCTGAACTGTTCATCAAAACTTTGAAATTCACAAACTCAAAGATTTAAGATATTTAAAGAAACAGTTTTATTTCTTTAAATATATTAAAGAATATATTTCTAGTGGTTTGAAAAATCTAATCTCCTCTGAAATGTTCTGACAGCAATAAAAAAGTTTTTATGTGAAGTTTCTGTTTGCTGTTGGACCCATTTGAATCTGAGTGAGATTTATTCAAGGTCCAAACAGCTTCTCATAAAGACGCATTAATTTCACCACAAGGTTTTCTCAACACTTTGTCAGAACTTATTAAATTACAGGAGGATCTGCAGAAAACATCAACACAAAAACATGTCTAGAAAATGTTTATTTTTGTCGCATCTCGTCATTTTAGAGATTATTTTATTTCAATATGTAGTTAATTCAGGTCTATAAATTGTTTTACAATTTATAGCTACATGCTAGTTACAGATAAATGTTTGGCTATAAAAAATTAGACTGATATTTTTACAAAGGGATCAAACTTTTGCATAAACTAAAGTGCAGAAGAGCAGCAGCTGATTTCATTTGGATGTGATTTTTACACAGATTTTTGTTCTGCCAGTTAAATTAAAACAAGCAACAAGATGAAAACTTAATAAAGACAATAAATGATAGTTGGCCTTGTTACTGCCTTAATGAGGCGTTGCCACCATTCAGACAGAATAATACGTGGATCTGCGTCGCCCTATCAGTGCAGAATCCTAATCCCACCCAGTGAATGGATCTGCTAGATTAAACATTTAAATTTTCCGTCTCCTGATGCCCATAACTGATAGAAATGTTAGATCTGAGCTGACCTTTAACCTCCCGTTGATGAGCTCACTCGGCGGTGAAGTTGTGGGGACTTTTCTCCAGCGTCGCTCTGCTCTCGCTCTCTGGTCATCGATTGCAATCAGACTCACCTTGGATGTAGAAAACGACCTCATAACTGCATTTCCCAGGAGATAGTTTCCCAAATTGGATCTGTGGGACCAAGATGAAACCATTAAGACCAGTTCAAGGCCAAAAGCTCAGCAGGCAAAGTGTCTCCATGCCTGATTTGCATCATTCTACTATCCCTCACCCTGATCTGCAGCAGAGCTCCCCTATTGGCTCTGAGCGTGAATAAAAACCTGCCCAGTTAAACCAGGTTTCCTTGAACTCCTCTACCTTTGTAGCTCCGGCTGAATGAGTTGACCTCATGTATTTATTTGTTAAGTTTCTTTTTAGCGTGCTAGCCCAAGGCCGTGCTAATCAAAGCCGCTGATTCCAAGCCGCACCAAGACTGTGGTGGACGGGAATCGCCGCTGATGGCTTCCCTCACACTGAGCATGTTCCCTTCACGCATGATTAGCACCGTTGAGTAGCAGGGACAGACCACCTCAAAGAGAAACCTGCCCCGACTTCAAAGTGTCCACACACACGCACACACACACACACACACACACACACACACACACACACACACACACACACACACACACACACACACACATTTAAAACTTAATTCAACTTGGCTTCAGCTCCCCTGGTCAATTCGAGGAAAGCCTGCCTGCTTTAGGGTCACTTTAATGTTTTATTGATGGGACGATTGACATCTTCACTTTTCCTTTTGTTATCAAATCATTTGCTTTGCAAGGAAAGTACAATTTAATTTATAGTTTTTTTCTTTCCCTTGTATGGGTAGATTATTAGAAAAGAACATTATTTAAATGTTGATTTCCGTCGAGTTAATCTCAGAGTGGTCGTTACTAAAGGGTTTGGCTGTCTACAGAAGGCTTTATTATTTAGGCATATAAATAGAAAGTTGAGTGGAAGGAAAGCTGACTGGTTATTTTCTATGTTTAATCCAACTGACTGCGGTTACCTTCAGAAATGCTGCAAACGTTCCTGCAGAGATTTTATAAATGCTGCAGATGCTACAATAAATCCAGATAAATCTTCATTCAGTGGGAGATTTGACAGGAGGTTGGACCTCTTCTGTTTAACAAAGTTAGTAATTCATTCACCATCTTGATGCAGTGAGACCTGGACAAAAGCAACACTTCATCTTTATATCTTAAACATTGAATAATCAGAACTAAATGAAGCTTAAGTAAAAATTATTTCAAGTTTTTTTTACGATTGAGAAAACTCCCCAGTTTTTTTACTAGTGCTTAATTGGGACTTTATTTTAATTTTTCTGCAAATATGGTCAAAAACATTTTGTTCAGGTTATGCTGACTCCCACCTGCAGGTGGCAGTATGTCCTACTCCAACGACGTTGTTTCTTCAGCTTCACTGGAGACCAATGCAACAAAAAGTCACATTTACCGTCATACAAAAGCTCAAATATTGCAAAATTATCTCCATAAAATCAGTGATTTTGATTGCAGAAATTTCAAAATCAATTATGATTCTAAATGAAATGATCAGGAACCAGAACCACCAAGCCGCATTGCCCCAGGTTTCTCTGATCGCTGGACGGTTTTGTTTCTCTTCCATTGGGCAGAGAGAGGAAGAAAAGAGGTTAACTGACGTTTCCTAGAAAGCTTTGCTAATGCGGCGTGTTGCAGGGAGCGCATGTTCGGCATGGATGTGGAATTTGGCCCGAGGCGCAACGACTGTCAGACCTCTCTCACTTAAAATCCCCCGAACAGAAGCACAAAGGGAGGAGAAGGGAGAGGAGAACAGCGAGGTGTTGCTGCTCTACCTGGCAGATGAAAGGCGTCACAAAGCGCCATTCATGACACTATTTGAATAAATAAACAGCCTGAGCTCCTGCTGGCCGTTTGCTGCATGTTTTACTGCCTTGCTGCTGTTATGAACCTTCTGACAACAAACTTCAGTGACTCACAGTTTTCCGTTAAGCATATAGGATTACTCTTAGCGTGCATGTTATCCTTCCCTAAATAATTCACAGCAGACCAGTATGATGTTCATCCTAAAGGCATGTGTCTGAATCATGCTGTAGAAGCTTCCTCTGTTTTTAAAACTTCACTTTTTAAACTCTGAACATCGTAGAAATGTAATTCTGTTGCATTTCCAGTTATTTTAATAAACGGAGCTCACAGCAGAGCCGTCCTGCTCCTCCTCCACCTCCGTTAATCTGGACATACAGAAGCAGCCAATCAGGGCGCAGCGCTGCACTTCCTGGATTACGACACTATAGCCAGCTCTGCCGGCGAGTGCTCTGCTTATATAACCTCTGACCTCTCTAATGCATTAATTAAGGGGGACATATGTGTGGGTCCATTTAGAGTGATGGAGGGTGTTGGTAATTGCCCAGTGACCCAAATATTCTTTTTCACCAACAACACCAGTAAGACCCGGACACTGGTTTCAAACTGGAGCCATAATGTGTCTGACAAGCATTCACCCTAAATGTCCAATAGTACTACTCCACATCTACATTAGCGGACATTCATCAGCGCAGACTGAGCGTTTGCACAGCGTCAGGTTGGGCCTTTTTGGGTAGCTCGGTTAACATCTGGTTGGGTTAACGTCTGGTTGGGTTAACATCTGGTTCGGTTCCGCCGGTTAATGTCTGGTTGGGTTCCAGCTGTGTTGGGAACACTTCCTGGGCTACAACCAGGAAGTGAATGGATCCGTCCAGTTTGCGTTTTTCATGTTGTCCAAGTCAAAATTTATGGTTAGCTTGGTAACTTTGAGCTAACCGTTAGCAATGGGGTAAAATCAGACCCAATCGTTTCAAACTTCAGAGTTCACACCAGCCAGCCATTGTTCCTGAACAGCCCAGAGTTCAAAACCTCTGGATGAAGAAAAGAATCAGACTGACTGGTTTTATTAGAAAACGTTTTTATATCAAATCAAAATCTTTACTGTTTTGTCGTGTAAAAATGCATCAGGAAAAGAATCTCAGCAGGTAAACTTGAGCTTTTTTAGCATAAGTAAAGATCATAAATGTGTTTTTTAAAAATCAGACCCCGAGACAATGAATCTAACACCAGCAGAGGGCCCAACATGGAGCCTTGGGGTTCACCTGGACGATGATCTGGTTCACCTGGACAATGATCTGGTTCACCTGGACGATGATCTGGTTCACCTGGATCAGTTCTTGGAATGATTCTGGTGGGAATTAATCTGCAGAAAGTTTCCTACAAAATAAGGAATCCTGAAAAATCCCAATGAATTTCTATTTTTATTCTCAGTAAAGAAGAAGAATTTCTCTCTGGTTTCAGTCCAAAGTTATCAGGATCCAGCATCAAAAGCTGGAAAGTGTGAGTTCACATTTTCCATCTCATCTCCAGTCTAAATCCAACCATGCTGGTTGTTTTTGTTTGCCGCCTGCATCTGGATGTTTATGACTTATGCTGATGGCAGGAAATATGTGTCAATATTGATTATCATTACTGAGTCCCACAGAGCCTGTCGATCAATTAGAGGCTTCAGACGGAGCAATAACAAAAGTCCAGGAAGAGGAACTCAACCTTTTTAATTAATGACGGCTTTGTTTTGCTCTGCTAACACCCACAATGCAACACTGGAGAGACGGCATCAAAGCAGGACGTCTGAGGAGATGTTTTTCTGACTAACTGGTGTTTTTACTGGAGAAATGTAAAGTCACACACTCGCCCCGTCACTCTATCCTGTTTGGAGAGCCAGCAGAGTGGCTCTCTGGAGGATCGCCCCCCAGGGACAGAAAATGCATTAAGAAATTAATGTTCACCCTGGGATCTGCCCAAAAGCCCAGACTTAACCTGTGGCTCTGCGTGGAAAGCCCAGATGACTCAGGAGGTTGACTGCTGAGGTCAGTAATTGATAGGCAGCCGTTTCGACCCCCCTGCCCCCGCTTGGCGCCTTCTGTTGGCCGAAGACAACAGGCCTTAAAAAGCCACCAAAGCAAACGCTTTCCTCCAGATTCTTCCAGAAAGCTCCCGGCACCGTCCCAATCTGTTTGTTACAAACCGAGGCGTTTCTGCCTGGAAACCGCACAAACATGAAACAGGAAGTAGTTCTGCTGATACAATCTTCAGATCTGTAAAGGACAACATGGTAATGCTAATAATAATAACAACCATAGTAATAAATGTAGCCGGCTGTCGTTTGTAGCTGTAATGGTTCAGAAAAAGGATGGGGATTGATTGTTGGCTGTTTTTGTTGGCTGTTCTGCTGGGAATTCGCCGGGTCACTGATTGCTGTTCATGGTGATTTTAGAGAAAATAACTGAACAGGAATGAAGGAGTGAGACTGGAGAACTGCAGGCCTTAAGTTTCCCTTTAGCAGCGTTTCAGCTCAGGAGTTCAACACGTTTTCTCACCTTCAGCAGTTCTCCTGATTCAAAGGTCACCATAGGAACGGTAAACTTTAAAATGACCAAATTATTTTCCCATGTGATTCTTTCCACATGTGCGCAGATAAAATCTGATGTACTGAAACATGTTTTCTCTGGACGTTCCTGTTCACACCGCAGGAAGGTCAACACCAGCCCAACTCTGCACTCTTTCCTTCTGATCCAGAACCAAGTGTGGTTGATATCCAACACAGTCATGTTTGCACAAACACCAGTTTACACAGTTTGACATTCCACTGAAGCCAGAGCTGCTTCCCCGGCTGGACGCTCCGACTTTCTGCTCCTGTTCCCGACAGCCTGATTCTCAGATCGTTCAGATTGACTTCATTGGCTGGTCCAGTTGTTCTGCAAACCTTAAACGGGTTTCAACAAACTTTTCCTTCAACAGTGGAGACTTGTGCTGTGAGAGTCATGGAGCCCTTGGCAGTAAAAATGTTTTATTTAATGAAAAACCTGTTCCAGATGTTTTTAAAGCTCTGATTATTCTTTACTCCTCTGTCAGACATTTTACAACATTATTATTATTATTATTCTCATGGGAACATGTGGAAGTTTAGAAACATGTGACCAGAAACTGTTTCTATCAATGTTTTTTCTGTGCATTTTGAAGCATCGCATTAGAAAAGTTTGATGAAAATGTCAAAATTTAAAAAAGTATTTGGTTTCACAGCAGCTTTTCCAAGCAGAGTTGATGCGCTGAGAGGCGCGGATCCTGTGTGGTTCATGCTGCACTGCTGATCGATTCCAGCCGCATCAGATCAACTCGCAGGAAAACTCACCTGGTCCACCTTTTCTTATTATCTGAAACATTTTAAAAGTTCGCTCAACATTTGCTTCACTGTTGGATGGAAACACATTTAATGTTATCAGAATAAAAACAACTGCAGGAAACAACTTTACCCTTGTTTAGAAGCCATTGATTAGAATGAAGTTAGTTTGACTTGGATGCTTGTTTTCTTCATAAAGTGTTTTGGTTGACTTTACTGGACATAACGTCTTTCATGGACGGTGAACTAAAACACGCCGGATCCGTTTTTGGGATCTGAATCCGACGCAGCGTCTGTGTCTCCGGGGGTTCGACCACCACAGACTCTAGGTGTGTTTGGTCTTTGTTTGATTTCAGTGTTTGTGCAGAAACATCTGGTGTGATTTCTGCTCCATCAGTTCTATATGTACTGATGTTTTTTAGTTATTCTTCACAGCAGTGACTTCATAAGCCGCCATGTTTACATTGGACAATTCAAATAAGACAAAAATTGGACCAAAAAGCATAAACAGACTGAAACTGGGGCAAAAAGATCAAACACCAACTTCACAGTTTAAAGCTGAAAGCATTGAAAATAAGCCGAGCAGGTTCCCCAAGTCCAACAAGAAATAAATTGAAAGTTGGTGTTTCTCAGCACATATTGTGTTTCCAGCCTAAAGTCAATGTTTGAAATGGTAAGTGTAGTGCAGCTAAGCCTCTGGTGTCTCGACTGTAACCTCTGTTTCTCCATGCACACACTCTGCTGCTCCTCAAAGAAAGCTGAAACTCTGAGCTGCTCGTCCAAACGGACTGCTTGGAGATTTCTGACTTCCTATTGACTGCAGTCCCAGCTGATTAAAAACAGCGGCAGCAATAACACACCGGCTTACACAAATATTAGAAGAAAACTGTCCTGAAGAGGGCAAACTGTTAAATTGAATGAGAGGAGAAAAGTAAAAGCGTTGCTGCGTGACTGCGGTGGCCGTGAGTTCCTCTCTATGCGGTCTGTTCATATTCTAATCAGTACGTTTCCTGCTTGCATTGATCAGGGCTGATAGCCACCACTTGGTGTCTCCTCAGCAGATGCAAGAGCGTGATAGGACCAAACACTGAAACCAAATGAGAAACTACAAGGCCAAACAGGATGGAAAATATCAGAAAGCTGCTTCCCACGTATCAGATTGTGATTTCGTTTAGGAATCCAAAGACTGCTTGTTAAAAACGACGCATGAAAGGAAGCAGTGTTGCAGTTCTGGGGAAATGCATGACTTTCTGCCTCAAAAATAACTAAACAAAACTATTTTCTTGTGAAAATATCAATAAGTTGCAGGAATTTTACCATTCAGGTTTCAGCTGCAGCACATTCAGTCAGAAATCAACACATTCAGCAGCTCAAACTGCATTCATTTCATCTGAAAACAAACAAATTAAATGTTGCAACACATTAATGAGCAGCTGTGATGCAAAAAGGAAACAAAAAGAGTTTTTTTCCTTATCAGCTTCAGCTCACCGCTGTGGGGCTCCATGTGAGTTCAGCCTGCAGATGGGAAGCCGTACCATGTAATGTTCCTCACCTCTTCCTGTTTCCTATCAATTGCAATCAGTCAGACTAACATGCATCCCACGCCGTCACTCCACACTGATCAGATGCACGCTGCGGCTCCTGCAGGAGCTTTTTTTGATTTCACTCGTTTAAATTTGGTCAACTGTTTAAAACCAGCAAAGCAAAGTTCCTGCAGAACCCAGTTCTGAATACTTTGTGATTTATCAGAACCTGCTTTATGTATCGGTTTACAAGCTGAATGAAGTAAACGTAAAAATTAAAATTTGTATTTTTTTGCCAAACTTCCTCCCTTCCTGTGTTTTCCCTCCCTGCCGGGGCAAACCTTCCATATTCGATTCCTTTTCAACTGCAGTCACCTATTTCCTATCTCGCTAATACATTTTCCACATCTGTAAAGTTTATTTTAGTAACTTTATTGGTTTCCCCCGGTGAGTCAGGTAGAGGAAGAGAAGTCATTACAGCTTAGTCCTCCAGCTCGCCTGCCTCCATCTACACCGCCAGGAGAAAAGTACAGAATGTCGACAGCTATCTCTCAAATTTCATCAGGACGCTGTCTTCTCTGGAGACTCCATTTGTGTAGTAAACATCTTAAAAAGGTTCCTTTGGCTCCCCTCTCCCTTTCTTCTCCCTCATATTTATTTATTTCCCCCTTTCTGTCTTTTTATTTATTTCTTTTTTATTTTTTCTCCGGATTCGGCTCGTCTTATTTTTTAAACTGCTTGACTCCTAAAATACAGATATCACAGCTGGGCCCCATGAGTTTTTGAAAAATGAGCATATTACTTCCTACATCTCCCTTTTCCCTTATTTTTGTCACAATAAATATTTCCATTTATATGCAAATTTTTATCTACTGACCAAGAATGGATAAAAACTGGTCTTGTTTTCATTGTGGCGCGGCGAGCAAGCGGCTGTGAAGGCGGGAAGTGTGGGAAGCTGGGAGAGCAGCTCCTCATTTAAAGAGTAAATAATCTCCCATTGCATTCTATTATTTATACCCCTGGCTTGAAAGGGACTGTATTAACTTATAAGTTATAAGTAGTTAGAAGTTACTTACTTTAAACTGGGGGGAGCAGCGAGCCGACGCTCTGCTTAGCTGACTTCACCCCAAATTGCTGACATAATTACATGAATGTAATTTTTTATGACTCACAGAAAATCTCTGCATTTTCACTGAAGCAGATAATTAGACTTGGAATAAAGCAGGGGCGGAATAATTAATACATCAAAACTAGATGAACTTTTTCTAATTATTTTTATTTAATCTCCATTCTAATTATTGTTCTAGTCGGCTGAGCGAGATTGCCTTTCTCATTCAGGGGTGTGAAATGCACCCGTAGCGCTCAATCCTCACCCAGTGAAATATCAACTAAGCGTGGAGACGGGAAATCACAGGCTGCTCGCCGCTCTCCTTCCCCTCTCTGATTGAACTGTAATTTAAATTTCTCCATTGCCAACAAACAATTTACGTACACCTGCCAGACTCTTATTTATTTATTTCCCCTGACTTCCTCCCCCTGCTCTCACCTCCATCCCACTCCAAATGTATGGCAATCAATATTTCTCCTGCTTTAAATGAGTTTGTTAATTAGCCTAATGTGGTTTGGATAGAGGTTGTGTTTTTCCTCCCTATCGCGGCGTTCAGGAGGAGCGTTTGCTTAAAATAACCGGAGGAAACAAAGTGTGTGTATCTGTGGAAAGACTTGCTGACCACAGAGTAAATTTTCCCACTTATCTCTGGTGTCACTCTACCAAGAACCTGCCGCTGAAAGGGAATGGTACATCTGATAAGAGCGCAGTTTAATGCTGATGTAAACATAATTAACACTCCTGACACAAACGCTGCCGATGTGGGCACACTCTGCGGGTAGATGCACAAATACAAGAGCTGATTAGGAAAAGGAAGATTTGTTTTTTTCTGCCAGAAAGTGACGCTTTGGTTTTTAATAAACTGAATATTTTACCAATTATGCGTCAATAAACATTTTCTTTACGTGATAACGGCAGATTTTACTGGTAAACATTTAGACTGCTGCAGAAAATAATCCGGGTCACATTTTAGAAAAATATTAAAAGAACAAAAAATATTGTTTTACACAAATGCACTGTAAAAAGTTACAAAGCTTCACTAAAGTCACAATTTCCACTATAAATGGAGTTTTAATATTATACTGTCTTTTTTTAACATTTAAAAATGTAAAATTTAAATTTTTTACATTTTTGTTTTGTAAATTAATGAAAAATATATAAAAAATATATGTGAGAATTGTAATTTATTTTCTATTTGTTTTTTAGGAAATGTAAAATATATGTAATTTTTTTCATGAGAATATTTTCCCGCATATATAAATTATGTCAGAATTTTATTTAGTTTCATACGTCTCTATCAAATATGTTTTGATAAATAAATCGCATCACTTGCTCGGCGTCTCTCCCTCCAGCGGACCAGAAGTCAGCAGAACTTCCTGCAGGACGCGTCACTGAACTGGTTCTGATGCTTTGTGTTTGCTCACACATCTGATCGCAGAAACACACACACACACACACACACACACACGTAACGGCAACGCAGATTAGGAACTAATGCAACTCGGCTATAGAAATAATAATAATAATAATAATATTATGGAGGAATAAGAAAAATATATTCATCACAAGCATGAAATTAAAATAATTCCTGCTCTCCCTCCACATCCACAGCTTCCCATTACAGACTGTGTGTTCACTAGATTAAAATTGCCGCTTGATTAATACACAAAACAAGATCAGATTTAATTAACATCAGATTTAATTGAAGCTCCCACAATTCTTTGCAGCTCAGATCGACGATTGCGAGGCTCCGTAATTAAACCAATGTAAATCTACCAGTGCTTTTCACAGAGAAGAAAACACATCTCCTCATTTAAAACAAAAATATTATTATTATTCCTTTCTACAGATTACAATTTTAACAGAGAAATTATTTGGGAATAATTTAATTAAACAGATAATAATGTTTGCATAAAGAGCTGAAATTCCTTCCTATTTTGACCCGGTTTGAATAGATTTCATGACTGTGTTTAATTTGCCTGATTCTCCTCATCTATTTGTGAACATCCAGACGAGCTGTAATCTAGATTAAGAGCCATCAGGAAGAGAGAGCTCATATCCTGTTTAATGAAATCAGGCTGAAAGCCTCTTAAAACGCGCTGCGCTTGCAGCAGCACTTTAAAATGCTTCCAGTCGGGTCCCGCTCCGTCCCTCGCTGATCTCAGGCCCAGTTTCTTATTTCTTGTTTGTTGGAGTTGATATTCTGGCTGCGTCTGGACGCCGTATCATGATCAGACCAGATAGCAACGTTATCACTGTGTTGTATTATTTCTATGGGCCAATATTTTCACTCCTATCAATCCAATCTGGAGTATCTGCTAGGTGTGTGTGTGCGTGTTTGCCCTGTTCTGCTTGGTGGGACTCTGTGTTCAAGGCTGCATGGAGGGAAGCCAAGCCCCAGGCCTCCGCTAAGGATGTAGTGCCACCATGTGTCCCATGTGGGAACTGCATGCTGGTTCAGGCTCAGAAACAGGAAGATGAGAAGACAAAACATTTATCGTCTTGATGAGAAGAAAAAGTTGAAGGATTCAGGTTGGATGGAAAACTGATTCCTGAGCTCTAAGGAACATTAAATCCTTCAAAATAAATTAGTTGAAGGGAAAATATTGTCATGGAAACCGCACTACAGAGCATTAGAGGAAAAAATCTAATTATGAGAATAAAGTCATAAAATTGTGAGAATAAAGAATTTATTTGTATTTATTTTTTCTTAGTGTGGCCTGAATAATAACAGTCAAATCAAGTTAATCTTCCAAAATGATTCTAACCAGAAACTTGGATGGGATTTTAAACTTAAGCTGCTCTCTTGGCGGTGGCAGCATCATGCTGTGGGAAGCTGGTCAGAATTG
>CAKLNU010000537.1:295000-540000 GCA_922788865.1 Poeciliopsis turneri | reverse complement strand
CCTTCTCCAGGTCAGGAAAGAGGAGCTTAAATATCTGAGTCTTGTTCATGAATGAGGGAACAAGACTCATTCATAAACATCTCAAACAAGGAACGAATGAAAATACAAAACGACGAGCGCTGCGGCTGAGAAACAAGTCACCACAATCAGTATGAAATGAAATATCGTTCAATCTGGCAGTAAACCTCAAAACACTAAAGAACAGAACAGTTGTGTGGCGAAGTCCCACAGGGCAGCATTAGCTTGGCTTATGTTGCTTCACTGACTCCTGTAAACAAGTTCAATCAAAAATAATGTTTTTATTAAAAGTTGTGGGGATTTGAAGCAACTTCACTTGTATCCAGCGTCTCTGGACGCTGGATACAAGTGAACAAAACGAGCTAATTTCCAGGAGGACGACCCAGAGACCTTGGAGGGACTATTGCCTGGTTTCCACTGAGCTCTACAGGTTGGTGTGGCTCAGAACCTTCCTTACAGTTCGACGTATTCAGGAGGATGTTTCCACTCCCAGTTGGACTCTCACTGGGCAAGCGGGATTAAATCGAATTTACTAACATAGCGTCATACTATGGAGACGACACACGTGACCCACTCTCTCATGCTTGCTGCAGGCAACGTTGTTTTTCTGTTCCCTAATTCATGGACTGGGCTGATTGACTCCAGCATCCCACCCGAACCACACCGCCCACTGTCCTTTGGACCTACACCACGGGGAATCGTGTGGTACAACGGCAGTAGGAGTTGCTTTTACAATGGAAACAGACAAAATAAGTTTATTGGTTGGCCTGGAAATGCCTTGGGATTCTCCCAGAAGAGGGCGCTCCAGGGTTCGGAGAGCAGGAAGTCCCCAAACTCTAGAACTTCTCAAGGCTAATCATCGTGGCTGACCAACGTACACAAACATTGTCTTTTTGTAGGACTTATCATTAAATCTGAGTCAGTCAGGATATTCAAGCCAACCAGCCGATGATGTACTTTAATTTAGAAGAGTCCTGATAACATTACAGCTGCAGTGCAGCGATGTGCTGGCAGTTTGTTCTGCTGCAGACATCCAGCTCCACTGTCTCCATCCAGAGAAAACACCAACAGTCAAACTGGCCATTTTGCCTCAGGATCACTTTGAATGTGTGTTTTAGTTCAGAAACAGTTTAAAGGTGTTATTAAATCCCATCTAAACACAAACAGTCAGCAATGTTTTCTATTCACTGGATCCAGAAATAAGCTTTAGAACATATGAAATGACAAAACTACAAAGTTCTGTTCCCTCAAAGCGATCTAAATGCCTGTTCTGCTGGCTTTTGTTCTGCTATTCATCTGTTTCATCACAAGTGCCTTAATACTGGAACGCTGCAGACTGCTTCTCAAGGCTTTATCTGCGGCTTGTCCTGCTCCCTCAATCCTAAAACCCTCCTCCTGTGTTTTCCCACTTGGTCGCATCGGGCCTGTTTGTTCGTCAAGCTCTTAATCTGTTTTAAGTGGTGAATACTTTGGAACGGTGCAGAAAAAGACCTTAACATGGAGACGGCCCAGGCTTCCAGATCCACGCTGCTATCCTCGGTGGTCTTCTAAAGCTCCCTCCGTTTCCCAGTGTGATTGTGCCTGGTTTGGTTGCAGGCTCATTACGGCCTACATCTGATTTCACATGGGCTATAGAGACACCGAGCGCCTGTGGCTCTGTCCCTCCCACTCACAGTCTGCTACCTCTTACAATCCCGTGTGTAGGTTTCCTGAGAAGCGCCCGTAGTGGTGGCGGTTTGCGGCGCAGACTTGTAGAGTGCACGCGTGCGAGTTCGATGCCAAGACCACACATCCGGAGAAAGGCAGCGGCTGTCAGAGAGCGGTGCGGTAATGGTGAGAGACAGGGTGAGACGAGAAACAATGATGATCAGTCACCGTTCTGAAATGGATCGGTGCTGCCCCCCCCTCGCCGTCCTCCTGGTCCAACCCCTCCGTCCCACGCCTGTTCCTGCTCCCTGGCCCTGAGCAGATAACCGCAGCGGGACGAGGCGCGTCCCGTAACGGCGGCGCTCGGCTCCGGCCGGCGGAGCGTGGGCGCGGTGTGGTAGTTACACTCGCTCCAGCCCTCGGGGGTCGAAGCGAGAGAGGACGCTGTCTTTTCCTGTCCGGTCGGACGGCATTGGTCACACAGGATTTGTGAGCACAGGCCCACACCAAGTTAAGGAGTGGCGGCGTTTGTAAGGTCTGCTTGGACATGCGTTAGCGCGGTGGGATGGCGATATGGACTTTGGAACAAAGCGGATTGAGACAAGGTTCTGCAACAGCTGCAGCTTTGCTGGGGCTTGATTTGATGTAGTTTCTTCAGGCTAAAACACAACTTCTATTTTTACATCAAGACATGAAGTCAAAGGACAAAAGAATCAAAGTTTGTCTGCAGAGAATAAAGTAGAGGAACTTCTACCCGATGCAGCCGCTCCAATGGTTTCAATCATACATACATACATTTTTATCATGTATAACAGATATGCTAAAATAATTCCTTTACATGTAAAATGCAGCAGTTTAAAGTCCTAAACAAAGATTTTGTTAGGAGCCATAAAAGATTTATTTGCAGATGTTTTTTCAGCCTGAAGAAACGAAAGAGGAAATAAATCAGGATAATTTAGTGATGAGATAATAATAATTCACTTGTTACTCGCTGGATCTTTTTTATGAATAAGTTTTGAAAATAAAGTATTAAAATGACAGTCGAACATTAAATTTTAAACTGAAGTTGCTTCAAATCCCCACAACTTTTACTAAAAACATTATTTTTGATTGAACTTGTTTACAGGAGTCAGTGAAGCAACATAAGCCAAGCTATTGCTGCCCTGTGGGACTTCGCCACACAACTGTTCTGTTCTTTAGTGTTTTGAGGTTTACTGCCAGATTGAACGATATTTCATTTCATACTGATTGTGGTGACTTGTTTCTCAGCCGCAGCGCTCGTCGTTTTGTATTTTCATTCGTTCCTTGTTTGAGATGTTTATGGTTTGTGGAGAAAGTTTAGCATCTTTGGAGAAGATTCTTTCTGTGGAGACGTTTCATACCTGCTGCAGGGACATTTCAGGAACATCTAATCTTCCCATTTAGACGTTCCTCAGTTACTCTGCTTAGATTATTGATTGTACTCTATAATATTTAATAAAACTCACCTGGACCAAACGGAGAGCAGAACCAGTCAATGAAGATGATAAACGAAACATAATTAGTTTCCATAATAAGGTTTACATGAAGTATTATTCTCCAAAGTAAATCTTATTGTGATTATTGCCATTAAATGTTATAAATACAGCAGTATGAGGGACTGGAAGGTCTTCAGTAATAAACCGTGTGCATCTGTGTGTGTGTGTGTGTGTGTGTGTGTGTGTGTGTGTGTGTGTGTGCATGTGTGTGTGCATGTGTGTGTGATGTGTGTGTGTGTGTGTGTGTGTGTGTGTGCGTGTGTGTGTGTGTGTGTGTGCGTGTGTGTGTGTGTGTGGTGTGTGCGTGTGTGTGTGTGTGTGTGTGTGTGTGTGTGTGTGTGAGCCCACAGCGGCAGGCAGGCCCTATAAATCGCGGCGCTATCAGTGGTCCAGTCTCAGAACCTGGTGTTCTTTTATTGAATGTTATTGTAACTGGACGGCCCCTTGGTGGATATTTCCTGGTCAGAAATCAAGATCAGAGCTTAGAAAGCTGCAGGGGGGAGGAGGAGGAGGAAACAATGACTGATGGACACTGGAGGAGAGGCGAAGGAGAGGGATAAGAGCTGGAGTGGGTGGCCACTGGCAGCGCTTTAAAGGCCTGGCAGAGAGCGACTGGTGATACTGGGCTTAATGTGGAAGCCGGGGGTGTGAGGAGAGATGAGATGTGGATTTAGGATCATCCGACAGAAAATAAAGGATGCAGACAATCTCTCTATCCTGGTCAGATGAAGGTGTTCTCCTTTAAATACGTCTTTCTCTTGGATGTAGAGTAGGAGGAAGACGATGCAGAGGAGCAAAACTAGAAATTTAACAAAGATCCAAACCATCTTCGTTCTGATGTGACAAAGATTTAAAACACTTTCAGGATCCATTTTTATTAAACTTTAACTTCCTGTAACATGTCAGTTATGAAAGTTGGGTTGATATATTTAAAGTAACAGAAACCTTAGAAAAGAAAAGTTTATTATTTTAATCCAGATGTTTCCTTCCTGAGTTTCTTCTTTCTAACAAAGATTTATTGTCAGTTTGTCTTAAAAATCAAGTTATACTTTTAGCTTGACTTGTACTAATGCATCTTTTTAAAAATTATTTTCAGAAAACATCGTCTTTTTGGTGGTGTGAATGTTTGGTTCCCTTATTTTTAACTAGTTATTTTCTTGTCCATCTTTTTACTTGTTTACTTCACTTCTTCTACTGATGAAACTTTTTTCAGATAATTTTTCTAAAATCTTTTTCCTTCTCACCTGCGATACACATCTTCCTATAAAATAACTCCCCTTGTATTTAACTAGTGAAATTTTAAAGCCCTTTCTTTTAAAGTACCATTATTTTAAAGACGTCGGCTTCATGTCTTCTGGAGAAACATTTAACTATTTTCCACTAACTGAGTAAAAGTAACGTCTTTTTTTAAATTCACTTCTCTTCCTGAAATCATTAAATCATTAAGTTTAACATTTTCCAATGTAGTAATTTATCGGTTTTTTTGGACTAATTTCTAATGAATAAGTCCAGATATAATCCAGAACAAACTGTTTGGACTAATAAAGGTTGTGATTAAAGCTCAGCTGTGTGGAAGAAACTTACATTATTTAAATGTACAGAATACAGTGAAATAACGACAACACTGAAATTTGTACCATTAAAACCAGGACCAGCAGGTCGATGGTGACCAGTAGCTTGATGGTGACCAGTAGCTTGATGGTGACCAGTAGCTTGATGGTGACCAGCTGCGTTCTCTCGCAGGACGCCGTCGATCCTGACCCGTTCACATTCAGGTGGTCTATTAAAGGCCAGAACGGAGCGGATCATCGGCATGAAGATGTTTCTAGGCTTCATAGATCATTGAGGAAGGTTGGTGGTGTGAACGTTGTTATTATGGAAACTCTGCGGTGTGACGTGTCACTTCCTGTCCCACTTTGCTGCATCAGTCAGAAGCCGAAGCTGCAGAGCTTCAGCCTCCTGTTGAACTGATTCAAACCTCCACAGATTCAACCTTTAAAATAATCGAATTCATCAGGAATGAGAAACATGATCCCATCGTTGCCACCAGCCACACTGCTGCTGCTGCTGCAGTGTGGCTGGTGGCAACGCTGCAGCCACACTGCAGTGTTGCCACTGCAGTGTGGCAGTGTGGCATCAGCAGGCTGGCTGCTGCTGTTGCTGCTGCTGCTGCTGTGCTGCTGTTGCTGCTGTTGCTGCTGTTGCTGCTGCTGATGCTGCTGCTGTTGCTGCTGCTGATGCTGATGCTGCTGCTGATGCTGCTGATGCTGCTGCCAGCTCAGTGTTTGTTGCTGTGTCAAATGGTGATCGGACAGAAAACTGTCATTTGTAAACCTCTGGTTATATTGTTTAACTTGTATGAACATTAAATGTATATTATTAGATTATTAAAGTGATGATGCTCCTGCTTGCTTTGCTCTCAGCGTCGGTATTTTCTCAGGACTGAACTTTATAGTTTTAATATTATAATTAACACTAAATCCAAGATCAGGTCCTCTGCAGGTTTAACATCACTCACAACTATAACATTAATCAGTTCATCACGTAATCACATGGTTGTTTCCATCCTGATTACCAAATCTACTAGTGGTTTATCAGATCATCTGTTTGCATCGTTAACGACTGAAACATTTTTAAAAACATTTGATCAAAACTTTTCCACTGTATTTTTGTTGAATTAAAATCTGGTTTAGTATTTTAGTGTAACTCCGTGATCAGTGTGTGAAGCAGAATCCACCAGCTTTGAGTTAAACCCTCGTCTCTGCTTGAGAAACAAAGCTGCTCTGGTCTCTCCTCTCTGGCTGCAGACCTCGAGTCGCGGTGCGGCGGCGTTTCCTGGTGGGCGTGATGCGTCGGACTTCTCCCGGCCGCGCTCTCTCTGGCTCTAATTGCTACGGGGATCTCGGGGTGGCAGGGACAGAATGGACTGCAGAGATTGTGGTTCCACTGCTGCTTCCCAAACGGGCTTTTCTCCCCGTGGGCCTGCTGCTCCACGACTCCCAAATTCCCCCATTTGCCACCCTCTCGGCCTCACCTCGCCTGGGTAATGCAGCCATTCTCTGCTCAGATAGCCGCTAATTTCCCACAACTGACTTGTTCCAGAACCGGTTGAGGAAAACTCCAACACCTACGTTTGTTTCTTCATGTCCACAACTTCAGATTCAGAGAATTTCACCATGTTTCTCCAAAAACTTCCAGAATCTTTACCTGCTTACTTTAACCTCCTCTTTCCTTGCTTCCTTTCAGGATTTCTTTTAAATTATCAAACGTTTAAACGACGACACTATAATAAATCAAAACCTTAAATGTAAATAAGTTAAAGTAATCAAAAGGGCTCTGAGATCTGATTGGCTAACCTGCTCTGTCGCCGGCCAATCGCCTTCTGTGTAGCAGTGTTGGCTCCGCCCACTGAGAGGTTAAATTCATAAGTTGGAAGGATTTATTTGCTTTTAGTCTCTGTGATAATTATAAATAATTGGGATAAATTTTGTATGGCATTTTATTTTTCTGAAAGGATTTTATAGAAAAGATGAAACTTGTCGTCTTGTCAGACTTTAAAAACAGAAGCATCGTCTTTTAGAAATGTTGGACCACAAACCGAAAGTTTGCATTGAGAAATAATTTACATGTTTCTTGCTGAGCATAAACAATCTCTTTTATTATTTGGATTTGGTTTCCTTGAAAGCTGCCTCAGGTTTCAGAGTTTTCTTTTTAAATTTCTTCTCATTCTTAAAAAAGAAATATTTAAAATGAGCCACATAAAGAATAATTTTTTCTGTATTTGACAGATTTGAAGGTTGTTTTCCACAGCAGAAGTGACCTCTGCTCCGTCTCTCTGAGCTTCATGATAGCTGGAGATGCTCTGGTGATAAATAGGTGATTATACCCATGATCCTCTGCAGCCGCCGCTCCTTATTATCATCTGCGCTGCGCAGCCAGAAGTCGGTGTCTGATCTGGAGCCGGCGACCTCAGGGACAAACCAGCTTTTAAAAACACTAATCTGCAAATCAGCGTCTCTCCAGACAGTGGTGTGCTTGGGCAGCGATCAGGCGGAGATTATGGATGTGATCTGGAGCTGATTGCTGGATGGAAACAGATGTCTGGACTCCTGCTCCAAAATTAGAAATGATGTGGATTCATAACCCGTTTCAGAGGATAAAGCCTCATGTAAACAAAGTTTGGTGAATGCAACGTGAGTTGCTCAATTTGTGGAGGTCAACTGCTGGCGGATTCCATTCAGCTTGGCCTGCTGTGAATGCTGACGCTTCCTGCTGACATCAGCAAACCGGCTGTGTCTTGGTTCATTTCATTTGTTTGCTTTGGTTCTGATTTTACCAAAGAAGATGTGATTCTGAGAAAAACCTAAAGATTTGGTGTCTTCAGAATATATTCTGTCTGAGCGGTTTTGTTTTCTCACAACATCTTATGCACTTTATTCAACGTTTCCATCGTCTCTGTCTGACGTGTTTGTGTTTCTGCTGAGATCCTGCAGCGTTTACAGCAATGTTTTGATTTACCTCAAGTAAAATCCGATTATTTGGGTCACAGATGAACAAAACCTTCAGTGAACTCACCTGGCGTCTCATTTCTGAAAATATTCCCGTTATCGGCTCCTTCTCAATGTTCGGATGTTCTCTGTTATTTGCAGTTAGACAGAAAACGAGTAAATTAAATTACATTCACTAATTAAAATGGGGTTCAGTGTTTTTTGGCAAATTGTTGATGTTTCTGCCTCCTAGATCTCTGCTGCTGCTGCTGCTGCTGCTGCTGCTGCTGCTGCTGCTGCTGCTGCTGCTGCTGCTGCTGCTGCTGATGGGAAATGCCAGATTTTCAACTGCAAGTGAACGCATCCTGAACTGCTATAAACCATGAAACAAACCAAACCCACACAGAAAAGGCAGCTTTAAAATAAACTTTTTATTTTTTATAGAAAGAAACAATCAATAGAACATCTAGTTGAAATTTCTACATTATGATGTTTTTGTTCTCTACTTTAGAAAAAACTAAGAAAAATCTTTAAATAGTTTGATCTATAAATATTTTTTTTCACTTTCAGAAAAACAAAAATTAAAAAAAAAAAAATTCTTTCTTTTGGTCCTTAGGGGCTTCCGTAGAATTTCAACAGCTGAAATGTTTGTTTTTATGTTAAATGAAGTAAAGTGACCTTGAGTGCCAAGGTCACGTTTCCCCAGAGCCCGTATCGTTTTAAAACGGTCTCTCCACCTGAGCGTGCTGCAGCGCAGCCAGAACATCGAATCTGACCCGCCGGGCCTCGTTTCCACGACCTTTCCCTGACCTTGGAGCGCCGCACCTTTCCTGCTCCGAGGCTTTTCTGGTTCTGTGTGTGGGCCGCAGCGCGACAGGAGGCCGTCTGCAGGCAATGCAACACGGCAACGCAACACAGCAACTTAACATGGCAACACGGCAACGCAACACAGCAACGCAACACGGCAACGCAACACAGAAACTTAACGCAGCAACGCAACGCAGCAACACACCAATGCTAATCCACACGAATAAAGAGGGGAAAATCAGCAGAACTGGAAGATACTAAATGGGATTAGGCTGATTCTCTGTGTGTGTGTGTGTGTGTGTGTGTGTGTCTAAAACACAATCATCATCATCATCATCATCATCATCGCTGCCTTCATCAAGCAGCCTCAGCGGCTGGTAATAATGTGCACCTTCTGTCTAATTTGGCCATTATTCAGGCCTGTCAGGCCACAATTATTTAGAGCTTATCTCTGTTGCACATGAGATGACGCGTTTGTCACGCTCACACACACACACACACACACACACACACACACACACACACACACACACACACACACACACGTAGAGACTCGGAGCAGGCCTTTCTAGATTCCAGTGATGAGGACCTGCTGCCCCCAGCATCATTACAGCATTGATTACCTGGCTGCTGATCGCCGCCCAGATTCAGCCCCTCGTCCTGCTGCAGTGTTTATGCGTAGATGGAGATTGCATTGTTGCCCCCACCCTGGAGTTTGTTTATTCTGTGGGCTGATTTGTGTTCAGTAATGTCATCTATCCCCCTCTGGACTTGGAGCCCAAGCAGCAGCAGGGGGGAACAGAGAGAGAGAGGGAGCGGGCAGGCGGGCGAGCGAGCGAATCGCTGCACTCACATTGGCTGAGAAAAGGATGCGTGATATTGGGTTTCTATGATCTTTTGTGAGCCGTAATTTGATGCCACGCAAAGTGTTGAGCGGAACAAATATAGAGGCGTTGTTAAATGATATCATAAATTAGTGATCAGGAGCTGCAGAGATGTATGTATTTACTGCACTGATTGGGTTACATTCGCATAACAAGACCAATGTTCCACAGCTCGGCTGTTTGTAAATCCCATTTCAGCTGCTTCTATTTTCAGAACAAACCAGCCATGTAATGTGCAATAAAAGTTGGAGTAATGATGTTTTTAGGCAATAAAGCCAATGGATGTGGCCGTCATTAAGGCATCTTAACAATTGCAAAACAATTCTTATCGACTGGGAAATGCAACATTTTCCGAGGATGAGGAAATGAGGCGGCAAACAAAACTAACCATCAGATAGCGCGCCTCCTTAATTCTCTCATCCTCTGTTAAATAATATCATTATCATTGCCTAATGACGATGCTGCAGCAGCGCTTATGGAATAAGCCGATTAGGACAGAGACAAACAGCGCTGGGCCAGGAAGCACTGCAAGGCCATTTACCACTTCACACAGGACAAATGAGTGTGTCCCCTCCATCTTCCCTTTTCCATCTCCTCCCCCCTCCATCCACACTCCACTTCCATCCATTTCATTTTCCCCCGTCGCTCCAGCAGGCCATCATCAAGTATTTGATTTCCTCTCCTCCTTCCCTCTCTCCTTCCCCCCCGCCGCCTCGCCGCCCCTTCCTCTTTGTGCGGAGGTAATCGTAGATGCAAAGGGAAGGGGCCCGCCGGTCCTTATCAGCCCATAACATCTGTCGGCGTGTCAGGTGATGAGATGGAGCGCTCGCGGCCTGCCGGCGGCCCGGACGGCTCCTTTAATGCAGAGAGGGGAGTGTGCAAACAAACAGCAGCTGATAGGGTCTATGCTTGTCACAATCGCTCAGGACCGTGATCTATCTTCCCCCTGCCTCCTCGCTCGCCCGCCCGCTCCCCGTCTTCCTCTGCTCCTTCACTCCCCGACTCGTCTTCACTCCTTCACTTTCTCCGTCCGTAATCCGTCCAATCGCAGCCCATCGGGTCAGAGTGGTTTTTCTGCGCTGCTTATCAGGCGCCGTGCGTGCTCAAAGAAAATGTTTCTGTCTTATCAACAAGCTCATTTCCACAATCATCATCATCATCATCATTATATCCATCATCATCGGGCTAATTTTTTACAGTGTTGGCATTGTGACCAGGAAAACCATTAGAGAAATTATGACCATTATTTCACAGGAGAAGTATTCAGGGCGGGCGCACAAACTTCACCTCTCCAGTCACAATCTTAATCTAATTTATGCTAAAATCATGGATGGATCGAGGGATGGAGGGATGGATGGAGGGATGGATGGAGGGGGGGGGATGGATGGATGGAGGGATGGAGGGAGGGATGGATGGATGGAGGGAGGGATGGATGATGGATGGATGGATGGATGGATGGATGGAGGGATGGAGCAAAAACACTGTATTTTGGTTAATAATAAAGAAACTGACTAAAATGTAATTTTTATGATGATAGAATTGATATCAGTAAATTAGGAACTTTGATCACATGAAGTCTCTAAATGCTACTTAATGATAAAAATCACAAGTTTTAAAATACGTTGCTTCCTAAAGAGGATTTTTTCTAACAGGAACGTTGTTCAGGAGCGCTGCGCTGCGCTGGTTTCCAGTAACAGCAGCCATTCCACCAGTAGAACCAGGACAAACTGGGATGTTGAAGCCATAAAGTTGCAGTGAAGTGCGTATTGCAGGCGTTGCAGGCGTTTCCGCTCCGACTGCAGGAGGAATTTATCTGTGGCGCTTTGTGAGGCCTGCAGCTGGACTGTAGCTACACAACTATCCTGTCATTGTCAGACGCTGGTGGCAGCAGATCAATAGTTGGTAATTCTTTGGCTGCAGGTCTGCGACTCCTCGCCCTTCTCGCCGCGTCTGCCCCCCCGAGCTAGAATGTCCTCTAATGGAGCAGGCCAGATCTAATCACTGCAGTAATTGAAGTTTACTTTGAAGCTTTCAATCTGGGAGAATATTTAAAGACAAAGCCACCATGAAACACTATCTACTGTCCCAGGCCTGATCTGATCTGGATCTAGTGCCCTCTTCAATAATTGATGAGCGTCTCAAACATACTTTTATCCCTGCGCTCGTCACATTTCTGCATTAGACTTAACTCAATTTAAGATCCGGCCGACCGCCGCATGCTTTCAGAGTCGACATCAATGGAGACGAACGGCTCGTCTCATTTAAGGAGGAGAGTCTACATCAGGAGCGACCGGCACAGAAGTACAAATTGAGTAATGACCCGATGGAAACAGACAGAACCATCTCTCTGCATTTAATTCAGTATTTCTGAGCGTCGGAAACTACTGGCCTACCAAGGTGAAAGTAAAAATCCAGGTTAAGCCGATAGGAACCTGATTTATTCACCAAATTATTCACTTCATGTCTGAAAATAGATCATAGATTTTTCCTGGAGCATATCTAAAATAATCAAAAGAAAACGTAGCATGGGAAGCTAAAGTATCAGCTCAATGCTAGCTGACGTGCTATTGGCTGATGTTTGCAAAGCAGCCAATCCGGAAGCACCGTTCAGTTTACTCTGATTTATGGGCGTCCAACGGCCCCCGAACCTCACTTTGGACCTCTGCTGAAAGCTAACAAAATAACATGATGCAATAAATATTCAGCATGAAAAAACCTTCATCCACACATTACAGCTCTATGAAAGTCCCAAAATGGAATTTAATTTGGGTTGGGGCTTTGACTAGGCCAGTAAAAACTCCTTGATTTCCTTTTGAAGCCTTTCTCTTGTAGATCTTGAGGTCTGACTTTGTGAGGTCATTTTGCCTCCTTCGTGTTGTCAGACGGGTTCTGTTGTTGGGATGTAATCTGTCAGGCTGGTGAAACTAAAAGCGATTCTGTGTCTGGCTGCTGAATCTTTAGCTAGCACGTTAGCTTTAGTTGTATTTACTGAGATATATATACGGAAATATAACATATATATATTATATTTCTGTTGTTATAAAGATCTTTAATTCATAATGCTCTTAAAAAGTCTTAAATCTGATTTGGTGAAAACTTAAAATCCAGAAGGTTAAAGGTCATATAAGCACAGTGTTACCTTATTACTGATTTATTAGTCAATCAAGATGATTGAAATGCTCAGATCAGAGTTGGGATTTTCTAAATTTCTTCTCGCTTTAGTTGTGTCACATTAACAGTGTTTGTGTAAATATTCCTCCTAATTGTTGAGAACATGGTATTGTTTGGTGTTGTCGGGTCAATTTGCTGTTCTGTTTAATCGCGGCGTGGCGGCGGCGGCCGGCTCTGATTGATGGGCCTGAGCGCGGCGGGCCAGCGGCAGATGAAGAGAGGTCTGATAGCAGCCGCTAGATACTCCCTGATTCACTGTGTGTCAGATACTGATAACAGTCAGACTGGGAGAGAAAAAGCCAGCAGAGAGTCTGTGGGGGAACCTGGGAGGAGAAATAAATGGCTTCTGGGGAGAAACGGATGCGCCGGGTGTCACATCCGTCCTGACCAGTGGCGTGTTTCATCAGGATGACGAATCGAGACGGGAGGCCTGCTGCTCCTCACTCCTGCTTCACCTGTTCAACTCATTTCTGTATCTGCTTGTCTTGAGGTTTTATTATTGATATTTGTGGGCGATGAAATAGAGCGCAGCGGTTTTTATGTGGTGGCCTCCTCACAGCGCTGTCACTGTAATGTATGTGTTGAGATAGCACTATGTGGGGGAGGGGGGAGAGTGCGCCCTCCTCTCCTGTCTCGGAGTATCAATAGCATCACTCTTCTCCTCTCTCGGCCCCCACCCGTGTGTCCACAGCTGCAATCTATCCACTTTCCTATTTTTCCCTCCATCCTTATCTATCCATTTTATCTCCCTCCAGTTTTCGTTTCTTCCCCTCGCCGCCTGTCGCTCAGGGCGATGTCACCGGGTTTCCTGTCGCCGCAGGAGGAGGCGGAGGAGAGCGGGAAGCGCTTCAGTCAGGAGGTCGCTGATGTCACAGGGATGCGCCGACGGTTCCGAGTCGTTTAGCTCCGGCGCGCGGGGCGTAGCCGCCGCCTCCTCTGTGGTTCCCCACCTGAGCGGTGGCAGGCGGCGTGCGGAGCTCAGCTGATGACCCGATTAAGGGGCGTGGCCTCGGTGCGGCTGGGACTCGTGACGCTCACGAGGAAGGAGACCGGATCAGATGGCGGACCGAGTTTCAGAGGAAATCGTGATTTGAGTCACTTTAGCTGGAATGTTAGCATCAGGCTGTGATGGAAGATTTAATCAGAAGTCGTTCCTTCCGACGCTCATCACTGATCAATCAATCAATTAATCAATTGGTGATTATTTCATCAATAGGTACATAATTAATTTCCTTCTCTAATAATAAAATGGAATAACAGCATTATTTCATTTGATAGTTTATGGCAAAGGATTGATGCTGAAACAATCAATTATTGAAATGATCAATAGTTAGTTAATCATTAGTGATCAATGTGATCAATTAAAATGGCCAAAGAACTGTCAGAGCACTAATTAAGACAAAACTACAAAAATATATAAATGTGGTTCACAGTCTTTTAATGAATTATAACTCATTGGAAAACAGTGAACAATTATAATCTATCAATTATTCTAATGATTGATTACGTAGAAAATGACCTTGTGCTGATTTTATATTCAACCACTTCAGTGTATTTTATACAACATCAGAAACATGAAAATGTAAAGACATTAATCCCTTTTTTTAAATAAAAGTAAACATTTATCGTCTTGAATGCAGTAATTTCTGATCATTTGCAGCAAAGGATTAAACTGAAACAATCAAATTAATCGTGATTAATCGATTATTGCCATGATAATTAATTAATTGATTAGTCGTTAACTTCAGGAAGAACAACAGAAATCCTGCTAACATCAGAATATGAAAGCTCAGCACTTCCTGCTGCTGAGCTGCACATCAATACAGAGTACAGATTATCTGTCTTATTGTTTTGGGATTAACAGATTAATAACAAGGACAGTTTATTTTAGCATTTGAACTAAATGAGCTGAAACTGCAGCGCCAGCAGATTTACAGGTTTGATCATCTTAAAGGCAAAATGTTTATATTTACGCTTCAGTTTGGTTTCAATCCATATTTGAGTTTTTCTCATTTTCTAGATTGTGGGCCGAGACAAAGACCATGTTCTCTTTTCTTCCATCCATCATAAATGTAAATATCTAGAGATTTTTAACATCTGGTCAGATGAGGCTAACATTTAGCCAACGTTCATGTCTTCATGCCCAGTGCTGAGTACGGTGGAGGGGCTGTGATGCTGTGGGCCTGATTTTTCTCGTGTCTCCTGGGACACAGCAGGTTCCTCACAGAAGGAAATCCAAAGTCAGAATTTGGATTAAATTGAGTTTAATGGGTCTCTGCAGATATTCAGATTGAAATCCAGTTTAATTTAACTTTCAGTGTCTGATTCACCTGGATGTGATTCCACAACGGAAACGTCTTAAAGATGCTGCTCAGATCTCTCCAGAACCCTTCAGGTCCTTCACACTCGGTAGAAATATTCCTGAGAACTATAAATATTGTGGCTTTAATATTTCAGGTTTTCCTGCTTTTCATCCTGTAATATCTGCACCTTTCCTCAGGTCTGACTGTTTGAAGCAGCAGACCCTAAGATGAAGCTTAGAAAGCAGAAGTGGGACATAAAAGCCCTTAAACTGGTTTTTGTGAGTGAGCGTCTGTTGGCTGCGGGCCGCTAGGAAAGGATGCGCTCAGTGCTCAGCATTGATCAGCAGGAGATGGAGCTCCAGCTCCAGCCGGTGTCGTATCGGTCCGCCTTAATTGATGTAATGAATGTGATTAGCTGCTATCTGTGGGATCGCAGACCGGGCCCTCTGTCCTTCCCTCTTATCTCCTGCTGCTTCCTGGGCCCGATGGACCGGACCCATAATGCATCAGAACGGACGAAGATGGATGGAGCCGTCTGTCCGGACTCAGAGCGCAGCAGGGAGACGATCCCGGCTCGAAATCTGGAAACTTTCAGTCTGATGAGGATAAAACCTTTAAAACATCCTCTGCTGATTCTCACAGAACCTTCAGTCACGTTTCTTTTAGCGGTGCACCACTGACATCTTGTGGACGAATGAAGTACTGCAGCCGCAAAACGAGTGAAAACCATGCAGTTCATCTTTCCTATAAACTCAATTAAAGCAACAACAGTTATATTTGCTGATTAGTTTTCTGTCATAAATATTTGTAATAACTTTTTCCATTACAGTATAGATGTGTTTAATGTACTTATGACACGTTTTAAAGTAGAAAATGTGTTGAGAAGCAGAATAAATGAAAATGATGAAGCTCTACGACCAAAACCAGATTATATTATTACACACATATGTTTTGTCACTATTTCTCTGTTTTCTGTTGTATTCTCTCTTCCTGCAGACTTTTCTTGTTTTTTGTCTTCTTTCTTTCTTTTCTCTACAATCTCCTTCTTTCCCTTTGAACTTTTCCCTCTTCCTCTCTTCTTCTCCAGCAAAATAAAATAAACCTCA
Organism: Poeciliopsis turneri; assembly: GCA_922788865.1. Classification (NCBI taxonomy): domain Eukaryota; kingdom Metazoa; phylum Chordata; class Actinopteri; order Cyprinodontiformes; family Poeciliidae; genus Poeciliopsis; species Poeciliopsis turneri. The sequence continues at coordinate 524,060 of CAKLNU010000537.1, read as the reverse complement.
AACATTTTTAATACAGTGGAGTATCATAGTGAACACTGTGATGCTCCACTAATCAAAGTAAATCTGTTCCTCCTAATCCTCAGTGCTGCTCTGACAGACAGGAGACTTTAAAACACTGCATTATAAGGTTTTTATCTTTTATAAGGTTTTTGTCCTTTAACTCATTTGAACTTCAGCAAATTGTTGTCGTGTGACCAAGGACTGACGAGGTGTACCTAATAAAATGGCCGGTGTGTGAATGCTCTAGTTTACATATTTTTATATTACAACCAGAAACGGCATAAATTAATAAATGTCTCATCTCCAGGCCCAAGGCTTTATTAATAAAACTAGTTATTAATTTTTGGGCTGCACAGTGGCGCAGTGGGTAGCGCTGTTGCCTTGCAGCAAGAAGGTCTTGGGTTCGATTCCCGGCCCGGGGTCTTTCTGCACGGAGTTTGCATGTTCTCCCTGTGCATGCTGGGTTCTCTCCGGGTTCTCCGGCTTCCTACCACAGTCCAAAAACATGACTGTCAGGCTGACTGGGCTTCCCAAATTCTCCCTAGGTGTGAGTGTGTGTGAGTGTGAGTGTGTGTGAGTGTGAGTGTGTGTGAGTGTGTGTGTCTGGTTGTTTGTCCTGTTTGTCTCTGTGTTGCCCTGCGACAGACTGGCGACCTGTCCAGGTGACCCCGCCTCTCGCCCGGAACGCAGCTGGAGAGGAACCAGCAACTCCCGACCCCGTTAGGGAGAAGGGTGACGGAAAATGTTATTATTAATTTTATTTAAATTTTATTTAAAAATAATGGCATAAACTTGGTTCTGATGTCACATATTTGATTAAAATATAAAACCTCTAAACTCAGATTTATTGCCACCTGATGAGGTAAAACTCAGAATCTGTCAAACGGTGAGAAACCTGGAAATGTTCTGAAAAGCTGATTGATTAGGAATTCTGTCAATAAGCGACAGATTAAAATGTTAATTTCCAGCAGACTCAGCCGTATGCTGTGCTTCCTGCAGACATCCTGCAGGGGGCGGTGTGACGCCAGAAATCCATGCAGTTTGTTGGGTTTTTATTTGATTGGTTCTCAGTTTGTTTTGATGCTGGATTGACATATTCTGATTGGTCAGAAATCTGCTGCTGGTTTTCATGTTTGATCCAGAATAAAAATGATCAATGAAAGACTTTTCAGCTGCAGCTTCTTTAAAGCTCCAAAAGGAAATAAAATAGAGCCACGTTCTGCACAGGCATCAGCTGAACTACTGGATCAGCTGATTAGCATCTCAGAAGCTCAAATAAAGCATGAAGGATTTGAGGAGGAGGAGGAAGTTTAAACCATCACTTCAGGCCATCACTTCCCCTCCTCCAGCACCTTTCTAACCAGGCAGACAGACAGATGGAAAGAGGAGCAGCAAAAGCAAAGGAGGTGGATTAGCAGAGATGCTAACAGCTAATGTTGTCGTTCTGGATCTTACTGTTTAGCATCAGCTCTGCTGCCTGGATGCTAGCTGTTAGCTGCAGACAGTTAAACAGCAACGGTCTTCAGTCAGAGGCGTCTTTAGGTAGGTTGCAGAACGGACTGCTACTGGAGTTACGACATTTATTTTCTCTTTGGGGGAAAGAAATAATTTTGAAATATGAAGAAAAACTATCTTCACTTTTATGGACGATGAATGAATGAATGATGAGTGGATGATGGTCAGTGGTGTCACTCCACACCGAGTCACACTGGTTTCATTCTCTCCTCATGATTAAATCGCCGCTGATCCGTACTGGTTTTATCCGTACTGGTTTTATCCGTACTGGTTTTATCAGTACTGGTTTTATCCCTACTGGTTTTATCCGTACTGGGTTTTATCCCTACTGGTTTTATCAGTACTGGTTTTATCCCTACTGGTTTTATCCCTACTGGTTTTGTCCTTATGGGTTTATTGTTTCCCAGCTCTTCCTCCCGTTTCGCAGATGGAAGCGCTGGAAGCGGCCGACGTTGTGCATCGATGTTCTCCGTCCGGATCCTTTCATGTCTCCATCGAGTCGTTTTTCGACTCCAACTGTTGCAGCGATGCCTTTGATTACAGCTTTCATGTGCCCTGCCAGGCGCTGATGCCATTAATTACAGAAAATGCTGCAGAGCTTTCATATCATCAGAGGCCAATCACTGAAATGACTGTGAGCTATTAAAATCAGTGTGATGGTGAAGCTTTCAGAGTTCAGTATGCTTTCAGGGCCTCATTATTAGGGCCAGGATTAGCTCCCAGCGCAATCAGATAACATTCCTCCAGATTCTAGATTTCTGGAGCAAAAAATGAAATTAAAGTCAGAAGCTTTGGGGTTAATAAAACCAGAGGAATGAAGGAGTGAGAAGCATCAACAAACTGCAGTTTTATCTCATTAGGTCCTGATTCCTTTAAACAGGAAAGTAAAGAACAAAGGAAATAGTGTGTGAGGAAAAGCAGCAGGGGGAATTGTTGGAGTCAGAGGCGTCTCACCTGGGAACAGAACCAGAACCAGAACCAGACTGTTCATCAGGGGTCCGGCGTTTCAAATGAACATTTTAATTTCATCTGGATATCAAGATTTCAGTCTATATGTCTTAACAGATTCTGGCAGATTATCCTCTTCCTGATAGTTTTTACATTTAATTGAACTTCCAATATGTGGTAGTTTGTGGTGTTTACTGTACATTTTGTCTCATATTGACTCACCAGATTCAGGAGAACATCAACGCTTTAGTACAAACAAGCTGATTCTGCCAAGCCCGATCCTTGGCTGTGGTTTTGCTGGATGGGAGTTTGGCCCATCTTCCTCATGCTGCGCATTCCTGCAGCGTCTCGTCCTTTGTGATCCGTCTGACTCTTACAAACTTCTTCCTTTTCCTCCTGCGTGCTCCGATTTGTGATTTCCTCCGCCTGTCTCGTCTTTTTCTGCATCTGGGCTTTAATGTGAGTTCAGGAGGAGGACGCAGCGCCGAGGCCGCCGCTCTGCAGCTTTCATTAAGCAAAGCACATAAACACGGCTCCATCCATTAGCATCGTTAGCTGAGAGGGGCAGAGGTGTGGAGAGGTTATAAGATAATCAAGACTCCCTCTCTGCTGTAAACCCACACAGTAAAGAGCTGACATCAATATGCTGCTGATGCTGCTGCAGCGTCAGAACAAGACGTCAGCAGGCGCTGCCGATGGGCATGACTTATGACTTTGAGATGCTTTCTCATTCAGAGGAGAAAAGTTTCTCATTATTGTTAGAAATAACTAACTGCTGCTGTGATTTTATGAACATTTTTATCCAGGTTTTCCATAAAATCCTGATAACTTTGATCCAAGAGAAATGAATCGATCTGGTGGATGAAGATGCTGAGAACGGCAAAATAAAATTAGGAACGCATTATTTTGAGTTTCACTTTGGATCAATGTGGTATTTGAGTTAACTTCTGAACTTAAGGAAGTGAGATGGTTTCAAACCGACGTTCAGATGTTTGGGAGGTTTTAATGATGCGAGAGGCTCGGTTTGTATGATGATGACGGTGGTTTTTGTGCAGCAGACTTTAAGTACTGAGGATCAGAGTGATTAAATCAAGCAGACAGGAATCCTGGGCCCCATGACAGACATTAGATTGGCCCCCATGCAGCTGCTGTTACACTTTCTGGACTGAATCTGACTCATCAAAAGCGTCACAGTTTTAAAGACTTGCTTCTTTGGTCCACTGCTGATACTAGCTCAGTATTTACTGCTCCTGAATTGTACATCCAACAGTCTGCATGCAGTGTGCCAGTATGTTGCACACTGTGAAACTAGAAGTTTTAGTTTTCTGAAATGTCTCCCCCACCAGCAACGTGCAAAATGCACATGAAGCAATCCTGGTTTTATGCGTATTTTCTGTTAGAACATGACTTGGTGATCGGATTCCTGATCCGAACCAGTTTCTGTTGAGCCCAGCGCGGCGGCTGGATGCATCAAGTGCTCCGTGGCTTCCTGCCGTTGCCCGGGTAACGCCCCGGTTGCCCTGCAGATGGCAGCAGCGCGCCGCGGTCCCGCCGCAGCGCTGATGGATGTGTGCAGTTAGCAGGAACAGTTAGAGCTCATTATTTCTGAGATTCCTGTAATCTTCTTCACGTCTTCGTTCCGGTGGGTCGGCGGTTCTGCTCGGCCCGGCCCGTCTCTCTCTGATGTCTCCTTCATGTAATTGAACTTGATGAGTTGTGGCGTTTGTTTTCCTGCAGAAACGTTTTGTCCTTTAAACACTACCTGACGTATCTGGGCCGGCCGGCTCCAGCTGTCAGCGTCGCTCACGGTTCACCTTGGAGTTCTGGTTATAAATATAATACGTCTGTATTTCTCCCTCTGATGTCTGTCCCTACAGATTTCATCCTGCCAGGTTCTGGTTCTGGTGCAGGAGAAAAATGGTTGCATGTCAGCAGATGTCTGCATTTACCTCAGAGACATGGTGATGAATGCGCTCAAATATTCCCATAATTTCTGTTTAATCAAATGTATTTTTGGTTGCTGTGAGGAGTTTGATTCAAATGTTTGAACTGAGATATTAAAGCCGTCAGATCTGGATAAAATCCTCGCTGAATTTTAATTCATCTGCAGGTAAATTCAGCCTGACATGATTGAGTTCTTCTAATAAATTAAAACTATCTGACGGATGTTATCCAAAAAATAATAATTTACATTTTATTACAACGAAATCTCAAGCTGAAACCTCAGTGTGTTGAGAATGAGTCCGTTTGGACCGATGACATCAGAACCGAGCCGACCCGCCGGCTTCAGTGACCCACACAGGAAAAGTGGGAGGAATCGGGAGAGAAATGGATGAACTTCACTCTTTATGTAGTCAATAAAACAATTAGTAAAATAAGATGAGGGTGGAAACCTGATTAAATTGGTCTGAATATCTGAAGTAAAATCATTTCTGCTGTAAATTTTTTCACTGTCTGTAAGTTTTAAGCTGATAAAAGCTTCAAGTTTAAAATGATTGTTTGACTTTAACATAAAATCAACTTTAATGCTGTTCTTAGACGTTGGATGAGTAAACTGGTCTGTCGTTGTCAGAGCGCCAATGAAAGGCAGGAAAATCACCTTTTGAACTTAATTACCCGCTGAATAATTAATGTTTGATTGCGGTGTTCCCACAGGCTGTCAACACACGATAATTTATCATAAGATTATAATTTATCCCTAATTGCTTTGGCAAGAGGTTTATGATTAGAATAATTTGCTTATTAAATGCACAGATTGTGTTCAGCAGTAAACCTATCAGAACCGCGGCCTTCAATCCACTTCCACCTTCAGAACCGCTGATTCTCCTGAAGCCCGTTGGACCCAGAAACGGCAGCAGAAACATTTCATTGTTTGCTCCTGAGAGCCGCTGCCTGTTTAGACGAGGATCGGACGTGTTTGCCTGCAGCATCATGAATGTTTGACGAGTCGTCAGCTTGGTGGAACCGGGTCTCCGGGTCCCTGCAGGCTCCGTTGGGCCGTCATGTCCTCCATGTGGCTGCAGGGTTTCTTTCATATTCGTCTGTTTTATGGTTTGCGATGAAAGGGACATTTAAAGCAGCATTTTCTCTTCCTCTTTCTGCTCATTATGAAAACTCTCATAATGAGGCTGAGCTCTGATTGGACGGCTCGTGATGAAGGCGGTGTTTATCAGAAACAGATTGGTTGGACTTTCCTTCAGAAGGGCTGGGAGGCAGTTTGTCTGCCTGGCAACAGGAGGGATGATGATGATGTTGAAGATGTTCTGATGGAGCAACATCGGTCATAAAAGATTAACTTCTGACCAATCAGAGCTCTTAAATCTACAAACCTTGAAAACGTGAATCTCGATCTTGTGGATTCTGTAAAAATCAGAATGAGTCCAAATATTTTCCAGTTTAATTTTTGTTTTGGTGGTTCCTGCTTCAGCACCGTTTCCATGGCGATGTCAAACGTCCTGTGTAGAAAATGGTGTCCGACTGACCGTATTCATGTTTTTGTTTTTAAACGATTTTATATTATTTATGGATTCTGAACTTCTAAATGAGAATTTTGATTTTAAGAGTTTTCAGAGAAAAGCAGAACTTTATACATTAAAGAGATTTTAATTTGTTTTCTTTGGACCAGGAACCATGCAAGCTTTGGTGAGAGACGAAAATTCATTTGGAAATTTGCTGAAAGTGTAATTATATAAATTATTAATAGTTTAAAAAAGTTTTAAGTCGCTCATCAGGAATGGCCTTCCTGTTAACTTTTTACTCTCCTGCCATCACAAAGAAACTAAAACATATTGGCTCTGAGTGTCTGAGAAATGTCCCTGATGTAATCATCACACACACACACACACACACACACACACACTGTCAGCACAGATTCCAGCATTGTTTTTAGATTCAGACCAAGACAGATTAGTCTTCTCAGGCGACATAATCAGATTTGGGTTCTGGCCCTGAGCATCCTCTGGAGCGGCGCTGATCTGATCCAGCTCTGCTCTCATTTAGCTGCTGGAAATATAAATTTTAAGCCGTTCGCTTCTTTCTTCTCCAGTATTTCTAATTGCCAAAGCAGGTGCTGCGTTGCTTCTTAGCTGGATTCATTCCTTCAGAGCCATAAAAACCTCGGGACAGAGCCGTGTTTCATGACGACGGTCCCGCATGTCACAGGTCGACGTTTTGAGATGAGCAGCGGTGATTAAAAAACGCCACTCTGTGTGACTGAAGAGGAAGAGGAGCGTGCTGCGGCTCCTCCGTAATGAGGATCCTAATCAAGCCGGCGGCCCTGAGACCCCGACTTCATCAGACCGGAGGGAAACGGAGGGGGACAAGTTTCAGCTCAACTTTCAGAGAGGACAGAAACAGACGGGGGAGGGGCAGAGAGTGATGGAGATAACAGGTCATTGGGCGAGTCACGGCTGCCATCCATCCTCTGATTGGCTGGCTGACGGCTTCAACACGGCTGTCAGAACGTGTCCATGGGCGGCCTGGTCATCAGGATGAGACACCTCCTGTACCCCACCACTTACCCCCCACCATTTACCCCCCACCACTTACCCCCACCTCCTGTACCCCACCACTTCCCCCCCACCTCCTGTACCCCCTCTTACCCCCCACCACTTACCCCCCACCACTTACCCCCACCTCCTGTACCCCACCATTTACCCCCTGTAACGCCCTTCCTGTTCCAACCTCTCATTGACTGGACAGCAGGACGAGCTGCTCGCCCTCAGCTCTGCCTCTAAATGCCAACACACAGTGTGTGTGTGTGTGTGTGTGTGTGTGTGTGTGTGTGTGTGTGTGTCAGCATGCTGTGCTTCTCCTAACTGGAGTCGCACACTCAGGCAAATCCAAACGAGAACTGCTCCATATAAATGATGTTCAAGTTTAATATTCGGCCTTTAAATTTTTGGGTTTCTTGTCTGAATCGTCCGACTGGTATGAAAACATTTCATCCAATCAATGTGGTTTTATTTAAAAGGGACATTTCCTACTAAATCCACTTTCTGAAACATTAAACCAAGTTGCTGTGGATGTGGAGCCTCCAGAGGAGCAGAGCATTAATCTGGTCCCTCCTGTGCTGCAGATGTATTTATGTTCTGTTTGGAACAAGTTGTTCAGTCCGATCTGTTTGAACAACAACGTTAAAGTATTTGCTGAAAAACTGCGAAACAGGATCTTGGACTCTTGGTTAACTGATTTCACAGATCCACAATTTTTATTTCTGGCAGCGATTTCTGTAGATCTAGTTGAAAGAAGTGAATCTACCACTGCAACGGTCAAGATGTTTGGTTGTTTTATCCTCACACCAGCTTTCAGCAGGCGGTACTTTTGTTCTCTTTGCACCTAATTAAATATGTTTTTGTGTGATCTGTGTAACTGAATAATGATCAATCTTGGAGGATGACACGCTGATGTAACGAAGCCAAGCTCCCGTCTCTTCCTCTGTCGGTGAAGTGGAAAACCTCCAAACTTCGACTTTCCATTCTTCTCTTTCCTTGAAATGCTGCAAACATTGGGTTTATTTTCAGAGCCAGTGGTTTTCTTCGTTGACTTCCCCATTGCAGTTGCTAAGCAACTTGAGAGCTCTAGCAGTTTTTCTTTTTATAATCAAGTTATTTTATGAATTATAAAAAATAACTAACCCTAAAAATGTTCATCTGATCTGTTCATATTTTTAGAAGATCTTGAATTAGATCCTGTTGGTGTTTTAACTGACTGAGGATTCATGAAATTAAAGATTATGGGCGCGGTCGAACCAACAGCGCCTCCTGCAGCTTATCGGAGACAGTGTCACATCTCAGACTGGGATATAAATCACAAGCTTTAAAGGGTGAATATGAGTTAATGATAGAAATTGACCATCAACCAGGTTGTGCAATTCAATATGTTGTGTTTTGCTAAGTTGGCGCAGCCTGTTCCTTATTTTTAAATCATTATAAGACGGAAATGTTTGATGAAACCAGACCTGACCTTTCACAGGTCAGTTATTAATCCTCAGGTGTCTGACATGAGTTATACTTTTTAATAAGAGATTCCTCATAGTTTATAAACTTTATAAAGTTGTAAATATTCACTTTCTTTCCTTTAATATTTGGCTCATTGATTTCTGGGATAATTTTTTGACATACATGGACACACTTACACACACACACACACACACGTTGTCACAATGCATTAGGTGCCTGAACCGCTCAGTGAGCAGCCGCACACACACACACACACACACACACACACCCAGGCGTCGCGCCGCCGTCTCCTAATTAGATTCCATTAAAGGTGGCGTTCAGAAGTCTGGAGGTTTCCTGGGTTGACGCGGCGCTCCGTGTTGAAAATACCTCCAATTAGACGCAGCTCCAGCGCCCATCATGTCTGACCACCCAGAAAGATGAGACCTGGCTCCGCCTTGACAGCCGCTCCACTTGCAGCCAAAGTTGGGCTTTTTTCTGCCTCCTGTCGGTAATGGTCGGGCAACTCCTGGAAATTGAAGGCAGCGATAGAGATCATCCTGCAGAGCAGCCAGAGGGTTTATCAACAGCAGCAGCTCTGGGGATTTAGTGGACAGACTGCTGGAGTCGCTATAAACTCCCCAGAAGCGTCTCTTCTCTCTGCCTGAATATCAATGTTGTCTTTTCTCCTGCTTTTGTCTCCCTTTGGTCTCATTACGCCGCCATCTTTACCTGTCGCTGCTGGCTGGCGATAAAGGCCCGGGGACAACGTCTCCGCCCTCGGACCGTCTTCACCTCCTCCTGGCGCCGCAGAGAGGAGTCGGGTTCAGGGAGGCGCTGCGTTGGTATTTGGGTTTTTTTCATCCGTCAGCGCAGCAGCAGCTAAGCTAATGTCGGAAATGTCACTCGGTGCATTAGCATTTAGCCGCGGCTCTCTGCTGTCAGTCCCGGTTTATCTTCGACCCTCCCTGCGGTCCGTCAACTTGCCCCCCCACCTTCCCAGTCACTCATTGTGCTAATAAAGCCGGGGACAGTAGCATTTATCAGGGCTAGACACTCCTGCCCCGGCAGCCATTACTCATCCACTCACCGGAACATGCCAGCGCCGGCTAATTGCTTTCTTTAACACCAGCGCCTGTGACATTCACTGGAGTCTCCGCTAATGACGAGGCCACGCAGCGCGCTGGAGACGCCATGCACAATGATGCTCCATATTCAGAAACAATCATTCTGGAAAACTGAGAATCCGCATCAGCGCACTTCACTGACAAACTGAGATCTAACCGATTGGTTTAGAGGTACCGTAACTTTTGCTGGATGACGAACTGTTATTATTATTATTATTATTATTATTATTATTATTATTATTATTATTATTATATCATTGTTTTTGAGACCATTTTCAAGCATTATAACAGCAACATCATGATGATAGAGACATTCTGAAAGATCAATAAACTACATGCTAAAATAACATTTTAAATATAAACTAAACAGCAAATTAAATAAATTATGAACAAAACTGTCCTTCAAAAAGAGAAACCAAAACAGCAAAGGGAAAACTTTTATCATCCAGTTTTTAGTTTAACGATAAATGACTCATTGTTTGAACTTTTTCATTTATCATGTCATTGATGTATTGATTATGGCCTCAGTGTGACTAGTTTTTGTTGAAGGGGGAATATTATGCATTTACCAGACACAGTTACTAAAATGTTGCATTTATGAAACATTAAGTTTTATTTTGTAACTTGACTCCTTGAAATTAGGCCTCTGTGTCTTTAAGAAGCTCCTGCTCTGACAGTCTGCCTTCATCACATCATCACAACTTTTCTCTGTAAGATTCACATGCATGAAAGAATCAAAGCAACATGATGAAAAGCTGGAAAAGCCTTTTTTTCACAACACTGTCCCTTTAAGAACAATAAACAATGATCCTGGAAAGGGAGTCAGCTTCCTCTGGTTCAGAGGTTATATTCATGCTGTGAAACTCCTACAAACTGAATGTGGGTTAATGCAATGCATTCTGGGAGTCAGAGTTCATTTACGGGTTGGAAACATTGTATCCTTTACAGATTCTTCCATCTCCGATCTGAAAACCTTGCTGAGGGTTTTAACTTTAGTTTGATGAATTGCAAACATTGTGAAAAGTTGTTAGACCCTGGTTGTGCCCTGAAGGGGGCGGGGGGCAAATGCTAATGCCCCGGTCTGCTCCAGCAGGACGGCAGACACTCGGGGTGGAAATGTACAGTAAGCTGTTTCCCTTTGTTGTGAGTGAAGGGATTATTTATCAGAGCGATGGTTTATGGTCCAATAACTAACAAAGCTCTTTGTTTTGTCTGGTGGCAAAAGATTAATGAACAGACTGAAGTGACATTTTCAACAGGAAAGACATTGATCCTTGTGAAGATCCTCATTGTCCTGTTTGCTGTGCAAACAGCGAAGCTCCAGGCTGCGGCTCTTTAAGCACACACACTCTCTGATCCACAGGCCACTTCCTCCGCTTCATAATCACACCTTCCTTCACTGTCTGATTGATCTGCAGCTTGTTTCTATTGGATGAGAGGAACAATTATTCCTTAACGCTTCGATAAAGCAGCCAGTTGAAAGACGAGATGAGAAGGAAACCAGGAAGTTTTTTGGTTTTTCAATCCAAAGGAAAACATTTAATTTGAGGTTTCAGACTGAATATAGCATCTTCTGCTAAAACATTTGCTCTAATTTAAACAACAAATCATAAACCTTTCTTCTTATTTACTGTGTGGCCAAGCAGAAACCTCCCCAACATGAGCAACTCACTTTAACAGCACGACACAATGAAACTTTCAGCTTCACAAAACTAAAACTTACTCAAACTTTCACCATTAAAGTTTGTAATTTACATTATTTCTATATGAAAGATTCAGTCAGAATATTACATCCCTTCAGTTACAACTGATGATCAGAAGCAGAATCGTTTCATTGATCCAGTTTCTGGACATAAACAGGAATTTGCACTTTAGCATCACTTTGCTCTCAATGAAGACGTTTTAAATATGAATAAATAACTTCCCTCCTTATGATATGCAGAATCATGGGAAAACTCCCAACTTGTTGGCATACAAAGCATTCCTGCCAAGGAAGCTCTGTAAAGTACTGCATTCAATGCAGTAAAAGTTGAGTGGAAGGAAAACCTTCAGAGGACTGTAATGTGAGGCCTGAATGAACAGATTGTAGTTTTCACGACTTTTCTTGGTTTATTTGCTTCAGATCCTAACGACTAGTGGCCACCAGTTTGTCTTTGTCTATTCAAATGAGTTTTGACAAAATGAGACATAAAATTGCAAAAGGAATAAATGAGTAAACCAGTAGTTCCTGCAGAGACCAATCAGAGTGTTCGATAAAGCTCATTCAGAGAAAAAGTGTTGGAAACGTTCAGAAACATGAAGACGTGTTTGTTTGTTGCACTTCCTGACTTGATAAGTGGGTGTTGGTGATGCGTTTGTGTGCGTTCACCAGACTTGTGCAGCGGCATGTTTTTGTTTGGTAGCTCACCAGTTATTGTAATTAAACCCTCAACCATCTGGTAGCTCAATGAAATCACTCAGAGAAAAACACGACGAGGAAACAAACAGAGATTAATAATTTAATACATGCATCAGGCTTCTTTTGTCTAAGTGGCATAAAAGCAGGCGTTGCTATTAATGTAAGTTTGGTTCTGTGTGTGTCTGTGTGTGTGTCTGCGTGTGTCTGTGTGTGTGTGCGTGTGTGTGTGTGCGTGTGTGTGTGCGTGTCTGTGTGTGCGTGTGTGTGTGTGTGTGTGTGTGTGTGTCGTAGACAGCCGTCAGTGTGTTGGTCTTTGCTGCGTCGTGACGTTTCTCTCCCGTCACGCTGCACTCCATAAACTCGTGTCTCAGTTAGACGTTTGTTCCCTTCCAGATAAAATCTGATTCTGTATTTAGTGTTTAATAAGCGGCTGTTAATAACCGCTTATTAAACTGGGAGGATTAGCAGAAAATACCATCAAACATAATGAAGTTCCCAGTAAAAGAACACGAGGAAAAATATTCCTTATGATGTGAATCTCATCAGTTATTTTTGTTTCCAATCTTTCCAAAAGAAAGTAGATTCTTGAAGCAGCAGATTTATTAAAGGTGCATTTTGATATAATTAGTGACACCTAGTGGTCAAAATGGTAACTACACCTTAAACAGGCACCGCCCAATGCATTAGAAGATTAAAGTTGATTTATTCTAAATTTAAAAATTAAGTATTTGCTTTATTTAAGATTTTAATTGTTCACATCTTTGAACAAATTATTTAATGAACCAAAAATAAAAATAGATCAGATTTAACGTGATTTTATTGAGAGAAAAACGTCCAAACCAAGCCGAACTTCAGTGGGAAGCCAAGAAATCAACCTCTGACCTCTGACCTCTTACCTCTTGTCCTCCAAACCAATATGTAAATGCCAGTCGGACTGGAGAACGCTCCAAAAGCACGAAGTGGACTACAGTGCAGGGCATTCTGGGTAAATACAACCAAAGCCAAAGACTAAAGAGAAATCCTCCAGCACTAAACTCTGACGCCTCCATCTTGTTTCATCTGGTGAAGCAGGAAGTTGCTCTCAACGTCTTCAGAGGTTTTAGTGTCGTTTCCTGCAGTGGTTGTTGGTGCAGCGCCCCCACAGGCCAGGAGGGGAACAGGCTGGTTTGACTCAAAGCAGCTGGAGGTGGAGCAGATGGTTCTGGTTCCAGGAGAACCGGGTCGACCGGACCATCAGGTTGAAAACAGAGTTTATGGAGGATGGATCAATAATTATAGTTGAATGAACTGAAACAATATTTACAGGGAGTTGAGATTAAATATGCCAATATTTTCCAAAACTGGAAAGAAGCTGAATCATGAACAGATGTGGGAACCTTTTCTCCTGTCTTCCTGTTCTTTTCCAATAATCTTCCTGTTTTCCTCCATCACCTGCTCTGCTCTCATAGTGTTATCAGCTTTAATTATCTTTATCTGCCTCCTGTCAGGAAATCATCCATATGAATCATATTTGTGATCTTCTGCTCTGTCTGAAGGTGATTCTGATCTGTTGGTTCTGAATGGAAAGTTATCCTCTGATCACTGTGATTATCATAAACTGCATTTAATACGTTTAAACACTTGATTCAGTTTATTCAGGATGAAATCAGGATCTTAAACACCATACATAAACAGAACCACACATGCAAATTATAGCATTTTTATTAATTTGGAAACTAATTGGGTTTGCAGTAAATCTGGACATGGAGACATTAGCCGGTGTTCTCCCTCTCTGTCGCTCCTCTCTCTTTCTGTGATGAGATTCCATTAGACGCCATTAAATCTCTGCCTAAGAGCTCTCTGAAGCGTCACAATTACAGGAATAAAAACCCCCAATCCTCGTCGAGCGCTCTTCTGCATCGGGGCCGCCGGAGCCGCGTGGGAGCCGTACCGCCGAGCCCCGGCGCAGACCCAGTCAGAGGCTCTGCGGCGCCGCTCGCCTCTGCTCATTAGAATGACTGAGAGCCGAGCGAAGGCCCTTATGTGGAGCCATAATGGACCGGGCCTCTTGTGCTGCAGCCGTAATGGAGGCTCTTGTGCGGCGCGGCTCGTCTCCGCTCCACGCAGCCGAGGCTTCAGCTGAAACGGCCCAGCTGGAGAGCTGACCCGAACGCGGCTGGTCGCCATGGAGACTATCAGTACCCCGCTCCGTTCCCCTCCTCCATCTGGACCCGGATCCTTCTGGCTCCTCTCTGGGATTAACAGCAGCAAAATTACAAATATGAAACGGTGTACGAAAGATTTCTTGATCCGTATCAGTTTTACTCAGTAACTTTTCATGCCGATTTGTTGCAATATTTAATAAATGTGCAATAAATGCAAAAATACAAGTTAGCATCGTAGGCTAAGCACCAGAGTTAGCGGCACAGCTAGCTAACATCGTTAGGTAAAAATATCACTGCATTAAGATTCTAAAATGCTGATTTTATTTTCTTCTTTTCATTGATGTGAATGAACTGTGGGTTTCACCTTTGACCTCTTGTTGCCGGAACCACTGCTGCTGTAAAAGAACAATTAGGAATGATGGAAAGTTTGACGTTTTCATGTCGCAGTACCTTGAATCTGGTCAGGCATAAGGAGCAAAATGGATTAATCTGAATTAAACATTCAAGATGATTTTAGTTTTTCTGACAAACTTTTTGCAGCATTTAAACCAGCTGTTGCTTCGACACAAAAAGTTTTATGTCCCTTCAAACCAAACAGCTGATGAACTGACCCAGGGATTAATAAATGTGCAATAGCACCATGGGCTTGTTTTTGCTAGCAGAGTTAGCAACACTGCTAGCAACATGACAGTCATCGAATCGCTGCATGCTGGAGTCGAACCGTCTGAAATCTCCACCAGGTGGCAGCGTCACCCAAAACCTACAATTACAAACTGGAAACTGATGTCTCTGCAATATTAAAAATACTAAACTAGATCAGATACTGTCCACCCCAAACCGAGTGCCAAAGCCAGATTACTAATCCCAAATCCATAACAGGAAGATTTACAGGAATTACAGCAAATATATGGAGACACAAACATTTCCCTCAGATGATGGATCTGTTTCTGATCCAGTTCCCCACAGGAAGATGAACGACGAGGCCGACCTGTGGATATCAGCTGAGCAGGTCAGAGTTTAGTCTGAAAGCCTGGTGGTGGCGGTATCATGCTGTGGGAACTTCACTTTCGGTCTGTTTTCACCAGAGCTCAATTTCTGATCATTTCTCTTGTTCGTTGTGATTTTCTCGTCTTGTATTGTGCAGCTCAAGTAAGTGAACATCCTCCCAGTAATCCCAGTATGATAAACTCAGAACCAGAACTGGGCCATAGATTCTCTGGTGCCTTTCAATGGCATCCAAACATTCAAGTTTTCCACAGTAATTTCAGTTTTTGTAGAAAAGTCAGAGTTTAGAAATCAATATCTGCAGGAAGATGAAAAAAGTAAAAGCTTTCTGAAAACGTTGTGAGTTTGGATCAGTGGAGAATCAGTCATGATGAAATGATCTGAAGGACCTGCTCAGAGCGCTTCGGTTCAGTCAGGTATTAGCTTCATGTCTTCATGAGGGCGTCCTCTGCTGCCAGCCTGAAAAGCAGCCGCTCTAATTTCCCTGCCTGGTAAATATCAGTGGTGCTGCTGCCGCCTAAACGCAGCGCGTTTTCAGCTGAGTGACATTTAAAAGAAACAGCAGACCTTTCTCCACTCCGCCTCTGTGAGGAATGAAACTCTTGAAACCTGCTGCATGAAGCCTGCTGCAGCTCGGCTTTAATTATGGGAGAATTAAAGTTAAAACTCATATTCATGTCAGCGGAGGTGGAGAAGATTAATTTGTGCGGCTCTAAAAATAGACGAAACATTTAACTTGTGAGGGAGGGATGAACGCATCGTTCTCATCTTTCCTGCAGCGTGGACGAGGATGTTGGCAATCATAAATGCCAGGTCATCTCGCTCTGCTTTATTTTAGAGTGTGTGTGTGTGTGTGTGTGTGTGTGTGTGTGTGTGTGTGTGTGTGGGCACAGAAACTGAAAAGCTGTTGCACGGCCTCATCGATTTCATGCCCTCTTCTCACATCTATTCACAACTCCTCTCAGCTCACCTCCTTCCTCCCGGTTCTCCTCCTTCTCTTTTGGTCCGTTGCCCGTGGCGATGGTTCACCTCGGCAACCGGCAGCTGAGCAGGAAGTGGGTGTGGGGTGGAGATGGGCTTTTGATCTCCACCAGCAGGTGGGGTTCGGGGGTCGATGGCGAGGGTTTTGTTCGCTGCGGGCCTTAAAAAGCAGAGGGAGTATGTTAAACATGGCGGCGATCAATGAGCTCCTTTGAGGCCGGAAGCCGAGTCTGAAAACACACAAGCTTTCACGCTCCAGCGCCGACACTGAGACACCTGGAGGAAACGGAGAGGAGAGCAGAGCTTCAGGTCAGTTTCCTCTGCGGTGAACTCTGCGTAAAGTTTAAAGTCTTTTTGAATCTGCAGCGTCTGGTCAGAGGTGTGAATTGCAGTATGGAAAATATTTCATTAACTTGACCCCTGGTTTAAACCGTGGCCTAGTCAAAGCACGAGTGACCGGAGAGGATCTGGAACAGCAGCAGCTTTCAGCCGATCAGACTTTGTAAAGATCGGTGATCAGACAGAAAACTGCTGGGAGTGAACGTTGCTCCTCTGACATTTTCCAGAACATTTAAATGTTTCTGTGGTTTCTGTGTCTGTGGTGTTGGACAGACGGGGACCTGAACCCGGTCAGCCTGAACCCGGTCAGCCTGAACCCGGTCAGCCTGAACCCGGTCAGCCTGAACCCGGTCAGGTGGTTCTGCCTGAGCCACGTCTTTGTTTCATAAGTAATTACATTTTTCAGATTGTTTGAATCAACGTGTGCAAGCCGCTCAGCCCGGTCTGAACTCTCCCGTCATGCAGGCCTGAGCTCCAGTAAATCTTCGGCTCCGGGTTCTCGGGCTCGGTCCAGCCCGGCGCTCTGGTGCCTCCCTAAGCTCTCCAGAGCGCCCGGCTCCCTGTCATGTTTCCTCGGTTTTTCCACCTCAGCCACTGGTTTGGCGTCTCGCTTGCTGGCGGCGCCCACACAGCTCTCGTCCTGGCCAACCTGACAGCGACTCTGATGACCAGCATGTCTCCCTGCGTCCGTCTGTCCTTCAGCTTTGTTTCATCTTCTGTAAAATATCTGGGATTTTCACAACTTGTGCCATAAACGGATGTCGTTTGGCTCCTCTGACAGTGAGCTGTCAGTCTGTAATAAGCTGCACTTTGTTATTGGACCCGTCGTTAGTGTGTGTGGCGAAGCGGCCGACCCGGTTCTCTGTAACGCGGCTAAATTGGCCGGTTTATGTAAACAGTGTCCAGAGCTCCAGGGAAGCTTTGGAGGACAGAGCCGACATTGTTAGACAAGCAGCGTCGCTGTTCGGCCGACGCGCCGCGTTCAGGATAATGATGCGTTTGACAGAGAGCCGTGGAGTTTATTTGTTGATTGTGTGGTGGCGTGGCTGGATGGTGACGAGGCGAGCAGGAAGTCGGCGCCTGTAGCTTTGTAATGATGAGAAAACAGCAGAAAGGTCCCGCTTCGAGTGTTTGATCATTTCCTCAACTTTCCATGTTGCTTCACTTTTCTCATCAGCTTCCAGAAGGTTTCCTGTAACGAGGCTGCAGAGGCTGCAGGCTTTTCTGATCATCATGCAGATTTTAGCAGGTAAACATTGTCTGCAGTTTGTAACTTTATTATTTTCATTATTGGTAATCGGATGTTAATATGCTGGCATTTCGAGCTGTTAGATCTGCCAATGACAAGAAAGAAACATCAACTTGAGTCCATCTGCTGACCACTTGCTACCTTCAGACAGGAGTTCCTGTGTTTTCATTTCACTTTGTAAGTTTTCTCCTCCTCTGGGCTGCTGCACTTCCTTCTGTCTTTTTCTTGTCTGAAACTTTTCCATTTTATGCTCGCTGTGCTAACTGAAGGAACAAAGAAACTGATCAATTTGACCGACAGCCAATCAGAAAGACTTGCATATCAAACATTTCAATAAGTTACTTCCACTTATATTTTCTAATAAAGTTTAAAAACACAATTAAAAAAATAAAAACTCGCTAAGTAAAACTATTTGTGGATGTTTTTCAGCTTCCTGACACTTTAAGGATCCGTGGCTTAGAGTTCAGTTCGCTCAGTTGTTGTTCTGCAGCATCACTGACTGTTCAGCAGAAACCATCAGTGCCACGTTTTCCCTCCTAATGGTGCAGTCGACCCGGTTCTATTAGAACCAGAACTCCATCATCTGCTCCTTCTCCAGCCTCTGTTTGAAAAGGAAGTTGTTCTCAAGAAGACACTGAGACAACTTCCTTCTTCACTAGGGCTGGGGTTAAAGTGGACCGGACTCAGATTAACGTGGACCGGACTCAGATTAACGTGGACCGGACTCAGATTAAAGTGGACCGGACTCAGATTAACGTGGACCGGACTCAGATTAACGTGGACCGGACTCAGATTAAAGCGGACCGGACTCAGCTGATGAGAATGAACCCTAAATGTTTCCTAACTAAAACCTGGCATCTGTAGGAGGTTCTGCCATGAACTCAATGAAACGTTTCTACTTACAAACTGGTGAAGATGACAAACGTAGCGCTGATCTTCCCTCCTGTATCTACGTGACTCCAGTGGGAGGAAACGTCCTGCTTCTTGCCTTCACCTTTGACTTTGACAGTTTTCCTGTGGCTCCGGCCGCCGCGCGGCGTTCCCTCCCCCTCCGGTTGACGCTGCCGCCCTGGATATTACTGCATCACATCCCAGGATGCCATTCCTCTTCATCATAAGCTTCATCTCCCAGATTAACTCACATGACATTTGGAGGATCCAACCATGAATATATTAGAATAAATCTCTCCTGCAGTGATTGTTTGTCTGTCCGTGGACCTGCGGTGCCCCGGCGCCCGCCGGGCCCCAGCTGCGCTCCACTCGCTCCCAGAAATGGAAACTTAGCAGTTTGTGAGGTAATTAAAGCGGAAGCACCTGTTCCTGCTCACCTGAGCTGCAGCTGGAGACGTCCCATCACGTGGATCTTTCTCATCACACCAATAGTTCTGCTTTGAAAAGCATTTTCATGTTTTCATTTTCTTTTCACCAGATATAGTTTGTGGTCGGATGGGAAAACAGAAACACATCTGTTTATATCGACCCGGGTCAGAGTGGGCGGGGCTTCGGAGTCTAATATTACCTCCAGGTGTGTCTGTGATCTGCAGAAACATGGTGATTTTATAAACACTCGTCTGGGAAACCGCTGATGAATGAACTGAAGCAGGACGGGACCGGAATCGGCTCCTTGTGGAACGCCCACTGTGAAATAAACGAATAAACGAATCGCCTGTTTGTCTGGATGCTGCACAGGACATTTACTCTTTCACTTTTGGATTGTGACACTGCGTAACCATGGCAACAGTGTGTTGTTGTTGCTATTTGGAGCAGCTGATTAGCATCTGAAAAGCTCAATTAACACCTGACCTTTGACCCCTTTCCACAGAAGGGGTAAGAAGGAAGTGGTTCAAACCACTGCTGCCTTTGCTGTTAGCATGTTAGCATGAGACAGCGACAGTCTTCAGTCAGAGGCATGCTCAGATTCACTGCCGCACTGACTGCTACTGCAAACTCTTTGTAGAGACTTTAATGATATGAGTAACAGTTTGGATGAAGGAATTTTGTTTCGATCCGAATGAAATATTGTGATTATTAATAGATTCTGTTTGATTTATTTCTGCCTAAACCCAAACTTGTCCGTGTTTTGAGTAAATCCATAATTTGTGGAAAAACTAAATGTTTTTGAGTTATTTCAGAAAAATCCAACACTTTTAATAAACGTTATGTTTGATGGAACATCAGCAACAGAAGCGTTCCTGGAGTCGATCTCTGCTGGGTGAATGAAACGGTTCTTTGACTCCAAACAACCTCGTTCTTCCTGCAGAGACCCATATTTGCTTTATGAAAGGAGCCATTTTCCCTCCGTCTACATAGTTTGCCGTCAACACACACACAATCAATTACACCTGCAGAGGAAGTGCTCCACAAGCCATTTCACTTCACGTCAGAAAGCGGGCCTGATCGCCTCCTACGCCTGGCCTTTCCCTTCAAACTTCACGTCGCTGGGTGGAGTAACTGCAGGGCCTCTGCTATAAACACTGAGCCAAGTGTCGCAGCCACAGGTCTGCAGGAGTGTGTGTAACAAAGTGGAACAGTGTGAGTCTCCATGTTTGAGCAAGAACTCTGTCCTCCCTGTCCTTTCCAATCTCACACACAGCAGTGCACCCATCGTGGCGAAGGTTTACTCATCAACGCTCCTGTGGAGCCTCAATTTGAAGAGATGCTACATTAGTTCAGGAAGCTGAAGATATATGAGGAAATGAGTGCAGCCTGCTGTTGTTACACTTTGCTGTATGGAGCAATTTGTTTTAGTCACCGGCCTCATACTCGCACGATTCTTTTCAAATTTATTACCAAAATTTGAGCAGGACAAGTTTCTACTGGTTGAACTCATTGTTCCTGCACAGATGCAGACAGCAGTGAACAAATATTCAACTCCATTACGAATTTCTTCTGTTTGAACTTTTCTGGTCACGTTTGAATCTTTCCAGACGGATCTGATAGCGAATCTTTGAAATCACTCTGCTGGTTTACAACCAGTTAAAGGTAAATCATGCAGCATATTAACGTCCCTCCAGAATTTAATCATTTTGATTTTCTACAATCAAAATGATTGATTTCTAAATATTTGTAATGAGGAATAATAAAGTTTAAATTGGTTAAGAAATCATCAAACAATGGTAGAACCAATAGTTTATTAAACTGATGCCGTTTTATTCAGTTTGTCTGTTTTTGCACCAAATAAAATTCTCAGTCATTTGAGTCCCTCACGTTGACCCGACGCTCCTGACCTCTGCTGCCCCCGTCTCCTCCTCTCTGCATTTATTCAGCTTTCACTACCCAAGCTGTCATTACCGTGGGATGTTGATGCCTCTGCCCTTTCATACCAGCGCAGAGGGAACCGACAGGAAGCCGTCTCAGCATCGTGGGGGCCGAAGCCCCGAGCTGCGGCGCTGCGCCTGTAAAGACCCGGCGTGCTCCCTCCATCTGCCGCCGCCCGGCCAAACCGCCGCCCAGCCTCCGGGTTTCTCTGCTGCCTGGCCAATCGTGGACGGAAGAGAGGCGAAGCAGCAGGAAAGTTTCTTGGTTCAGTTTGCTGAGCTGATTCATGTCTTTGTGCTCTTCGGCGCTCTGAATTCTCCAAAGACTCGTTAATTATAGTTGGAGTCGTTATGGAGATGAGTGCGACTATTGGAGGAAGAATTACCTGTTCTGCTGCTTCAGCTCTCGGATCAGCTGCCCATCACAGACATGAAGGGACTTCTGGCACCCAGCCTTCGTCCTTCCACAACGTTTTCTGTTTCTCTTGGAGTTGCTCCATAGTTAAGTGAATCCCAACACCTTGAACCAAAAGGTCATATTGAGGGAATCACCTGACAGAACAATACATAATTTTAGTAAGTTAGTTCACAATTCATCCGACACAAAGAGACATACTACTAATTATCATGTGAAGAGTTTTTCCTTCCATTCAACTTTCCTTCATGCTTGGCTGCAACTCTCTGCAAACAGCCAGCTTATGTCTGTAAATGTAAAGACAGTTTTCCTGTGTTCAGCTTCAGCTGAAGTGATTCCTCTGGTTCTCCTGTTTCTGATGTTAGTAAAGCTGCCAGGATCAACAGCACCACCTGCTGGAGCCACAGAAACAACCAACTCATTTAATTACATGTTTTATACAAAGATCTGCCTAAAAGCTGCAGAATTTAACTTTTATCATTAATGTTTTACATATTTACAGAACCTAAGGACACAAAACTCATCTCCTCTGCCTTCAACCAATAAGAACCAAGAGGAGGGGCTTAGCGCTGTCAATCATCCTCCCTTCACTGAGAGACGTGTTTCAGACATTGTTTCCGTCTGGATTTATTGTCTGTCTTCTTCTGCTGCAAAATGATGATGCATGTCTCGGACTGCAGACGTTTGAAAACGATCTGATTTAGTTCCACATCTGGAAGTGGAACAGATGTGACTTTTTGGGTGGTGAAGGGATCAGAATTGGGTCGTTTGGCCTGCTGTGGAAAAGTGGGATGTAGGTCGCATTAGCCTGCTGTGTGAAGGCGTGGAAGTCATGGATTTTAGCAGAAACTGGGTTCTTCAGTCCTGCTGGCAGGTTGGCCCAGCAGCAGGTTCTGTGGTGACATAATAACCCAGATGAGCGGCGCCGCCAGCCTGAAGCAGACCGGCCGATGTTTGACTGGCAGGGAGTGATTGAAATGTGTCTGAATAGGAAGTGCTGCTGGCTGATGGCCGTAGCTGTCACTGATCCATCACACCCATCGATCGGCGCTTAGTGAAGGAGCAGTCGGACGCAGGAGGCGGGGAGTCGCCGGCTTTGTCGCAGCGCATGCACGGACACGGCGCTCTTTGTGTGCCATTCATCCGTCCACCTGCATCGATCCTGCACTAAAACGTACGGCTGTTTATTCACATTCAGGCCACAGCGGCAGCTGCTGAGAGTCTCATCGATTTGGCTGCTGCCTGTGGGAGGGGCAGAGCCGGGAATTCTGGGTATTCTGGGCCGAACTGATCTACCGCTGCTGGGCGGACGAACCCAAACAAGGAGGAGAATATTTGGCTCCCAACAAAAGATTCCCACCTTTATTTAATCAAATATGTATCTCAGCTCTGGGCTAAACTGTAAAATCTTTGTTTTGCAAAACTACTTTAATGGTTTTTCCAAACAAAATGGTTTCAGTTGGAAAAGTTTTAATGCTGAAAATGTTGTTTTTAGACGGAAACCATGGATATCATTAAAACCATAATATGATGCAGAATAAAAAGGTTTTCTACCTAGAAGTTTGAGCTAATGAGCAGCGAGTCGCTGCAGGCCGACCAGCTTCAGGACGATTGAGGAGCATTTTGTCCTTGTTACGGATATTTGTTTACTCGCTGTGTGCTCGGTGTCTCTGCTGCTAAACAGGAAATCTAATGAGACTCGGCGGATTTGATCTGAGATCAGAGGATGTGACCCGGGGAAAACATTTCTGGTCAACATCTGAGATAAACGGTCAGCAGCAGCAGCACAGACTGACGGGTAAAAACCCTCAGATTAGAGTCATAAGGCTGCTGAACGGGTCTGATTCACATCCAATTAGAAATCTGATCAGTTTAATTTAGTACCTTTGTCATGTTCATTTCAGTCACATCTCAAATGTTAATTTGTTTTCCAGAAATTGGGGAAACAAATGTTAAAACTCTTTGACCAGATGCTGATCATCTGTTCATGGCTGAATTTCTCCACGTAATCAAACTCTGGTCCTCTGGGTTTGGTTCGTATGTGAACGCCAAGCGGACCAGAGAGCAGGAAGTGGACTACAGCGCAGGGCATTCTGGGTAACCAAAGCTAACATGCTAGCCTAGCGCTAGCAGCAGAAATGGCTCCTGGTCTTCAGCCAAAGACTAAAGAGAAATCCTCCAGCACTAAACTCTGACGCCTCCATCTTGTTCCATCTGGTGAAACAGGAAGTTGCTCTCAGCGTCTTCAGAGGTTTTAGTGTCGTTTCCTGCAGTGGTTGTTGGTGCAGCGCCCCCACAGGCCAGGAGGGGAACAGGCTGAAGCAGCTGGAAATGTAACACATATAACTGAGTCTACTGGACTACCAGGTGGGAAAACACTCCAAGACACCTGCTGTGGTGGAGTTAGCTGCCCTCCATCTCTCCTTCTCTTCCTCCCTTCCTCCCCACTGTGTCTCCTGTGGGTCTTTTGTAAGGTTATTTCCGGCTTGGCGAAGCCCCTTGTTTCAGCACGTTGACCTTTAAAAGTGAGTGATGGTGGTTCTTATTGTCTGTAAGGCAATAACTGTCTGGACACAGGTAATCTTCACTGTGTTCGTGTCAAATCGAGTTTCCCCATACAAAGCCCTCGCATGGCTCTGCAGCAAGTCGGCACACAAAGAAGGTCGTGCACTTGAAACGGACGAGAGCGCACTCGTACACAAGCAGAGTGCATTTCCACATGCTGAGAGCTCCACTCTGTAGCGATCAGAAGCACTCAGAGGCAGCGGGGAACTGCAGGCTGGAAAGGTCAGGAGTCTCAGCACCTGCATGGAAAGGTTAAAGGCAGAGCTGGAAATAACTCCAGCAGTCCGCTGCAGAAGTTCAGCCGCACCGGCAGCCATCTTTAACTTCCCTCATCCAATTGTTAAAAGAACCATTAAATATGTTCACTTTGAACTGCTTCTCCTGTGGAATGATAAATTGCATTTAGTTAAGCAACCCTTGCAGGTTCGCTGGACCCAGAAAGGTCAACCCAAAAGGTCAGGAGGTTAAACAAACACTCAGTGGATCTGGGCCGTCAGGGTCTGACTAATCTGGATAAAAGTTGAACTTTTGGCCTCAGGTTTGTTTTGGAGACTCTGAGAGTTTCTGTGACTCAGATTAGAGATTAAATGACCTGGAATGAGCTTCATGTTTCATTTCATCTGATTCCCTGCAACTTTCTGGCTGCAGCTGTGATTTTCCAGGAGTTTCTGCATAGAATATTTGTGCTTCTGTAAATGGAACTGATTCTGGCGCTTTCATATAAAATAATCGTCTTTAGAGCCGCTAACCTGTTGTAGTAAAAACTAGCACTGGGTGAAGATGATATTCGTCCTTTTTGTGGTTGGAAAAACTTTCTAATCTGCATCATGTTTATTCCCAGAACGACAGCATTGACTGCAGACGATACTAAAAATGAAAACCTTCAGAGCTGTGAGTACCTTTAATTATTTGCTGCAGCTTTAGGAGGCAGCGCTGATTTTAGATGTTTACAGAAGAAACGCTGCGGTCAGAGCCAGAAGTTACTGCTGATTAGAAAAAATATCCCAGATCACCTGCAACCTGCAACCGTTGCTTTGCTTCAGTGGCAACAGCATCACTGGCTTCTCAGGTGATTTAATGCAATATTTTAATTACTTTTCATCAAAGAATTACAGTTATTGCATATAAAATGTACATATGTTTTAAGGCAAAATGTTGCAAACATGTTTTTCCCAATGTCATTTTTTATAAAAAATTTTATTTCTCGTTGAAGAAAAACCAAATCTGAACTTTGCAGAATTTCCTGTGGAAATTATTTGTATAAATTTACTCATTTGTTTTATGTTGTTTTTATCCATAGAGCTTTTCTAAATATTCCTAAAGAAATGCATCATGGGAAGCTGAGTTAGCTCAGCGCGATGCCTTTAGCTGGTGCTGCTAGTGCAGCCAACCCTTCCTCAGCTTCTGCTAATCTCAGATTATAAGCCTCTTCAGATTCTGCAGCAGTCGCTCTCTGCAGCGCCCCCTCATGGGGGCAAAGTAAAGAAAACTGATTAAATGTTCCTGGACTCTGTAAACGACCTGAAAAGCAAATAATGAACCTCACAAACGCTCCATCGGGGTTATTTACAGATGAATTACAGCTGATAGTTGTGGATGTGTCTGAGAGGAGCTGCTAATGGCTGCTGTGTGTTTAAACTTTCCTCTGCAGGAGATGAAGCGATCTTTTCTGTTACCATGGAGGTGAAAATGATCAGCTTTGACATCAGGAAAAGGCCCATTTGACAACCACTTCTCTTTTCTTCATTCTTCCTTTTCATGAGAACAGCAGAAAAGCCAAAGTGCAGATTTGCTTTGGTAGGAATCAAACCTCTTGTGCTGTCAGGTTTGGCATCTTGGAGAGAGATCATCCCCCCCTCTCCGTATCCATGTCTCCGTCTCCACCTGCGCTTGAATCTCTGTTAATCTGGCTGTTCAACTTATTTCACAGTTGGATTTCCGACACATCATCCTGACTGCGGAGGGCGAACGAACGTGGCACCGTTAGAGAGAAATCTGTGGAATCTCCGCTCTGACAAAACAATCTCTCCTCTCTAACATCACCTTTCATTTAGCTGGAGGCATCACTCTCGCCGCGTGTGGAATCGCTGTGCCTGTTCAGATTAGTTCAGCTCACAAGGTGACTGCTCAGTGTGTGGCTCACAGAACCAACGGCCTCAGCGCTAACCGCTCGCTGCTAATGGGCCCTGATGCCTCCCACATCTCAGTGTTTATTTCCTTCACCAGCTCTGATTGTGGTGCTGAATCAGGGGAGGTGGGTTTGGCTAAAGGTCACGACCTCTGCAGTTTGTATACGTATTTTTAAAGAAATGACACAAAACCTGGGAAATCGAACTGTAAGATGATTTTTGTAATGTTGTAATTAGTAAAGTTTTAAATCTCCAGCAATAATTTGGTTTTTAGGAAAAATGGCGGATAATTTCATAAATGTCACAAACTAAATGTTTCATTAGAAAACCGAGTAGTTAGTTTATAAAACTAACTGGGAAACTTTGCCATTAAAACATGTTGCGCAAATGAAGAGGAAATGCAGCAACATTTGGTGCTGCAGCAACATTTGGTGCTGCAGCAACATTTGGTGCTGCAGCAACAAGAGTTTCACATAAAGGTCTGCTTTTATTTTGGCAGTGCACCTTTGGTTATTGGCAAGTTAATTAACGTATTAGCTCAATATTTATATTCCTTGCAGGGTTCTAGTCTGATTTGTAGCACAGTCTGTCATACCGGGACCAGTCTGTTATACCGGGACCAGTCTGTCATACCGGGACCAGTCTGTCATACCGGGACCAGTCTGTTATACCGGGACCAGTCTGTTATACCGGGACCAGTCTGTCATACCGGGACCAGTCTGTCATACTGGGACCAGTCTGTTATACCGGGACCAGTCTGTCATACCGGGACCAGTTGCTGCCTGGCGTTTCGCCTCTTCTCTCAGTGAGGTCCCCCCCCCCCCCCCCCCCCCCCCCCCCCTCCCGCCGCCATGTTGGCCCAACAAAGTGAGGCCTTTTCACAATAAAGTTCAAAGCAGATTATTAAATTAGAGGAAGACAGAGGGAGACAGAAAGTGACACAGGCATCAAATGTGGAGAAAAGGCTTTGTGAGGGGGAGGACTCAGCGGAGTGCAATTCATGCCAACTTCTAAATCGGATCTCTGAAGAAGAAGAAGAAACAAGCGCCATTTCCTGCCCGCCCTCCCCACCCCCACCGTGACTTTGTGATGTCTGCCATGATGAAAAAAGGGAGACACAGCGATGGTTTTTAATCTTCTGTGACGGCTGGCCTGCGTCTCTGCTCTGCGACCTCCGTGTGGCTCCGCAATAACTGAGCTTGTTTGAAACGAAGCCGCTTTTGATTTAGTGAGAAAATGATTGGGACATCCTCAAAGAGAGAGAGAGAGGCAGGGTGGGCGAGCGAGACGCTTCGTAGTTAGAAATGTAGATGTTTCCCCACATTAGGTCCACTTTAGTGTGTTTAATGAAGGAAGGAGCCATTTCTCATGTTTGATTAGAGGAATTTACTCTGCACACATTAAAGCATCAGGAATGCAGACATTAAGAAGCAGCGAGCAAAACCAAACGACTCCGACGTGACAGGATTATTTACAGGTTAAGAAGGAGCAGGAACAGCAGAAATAACGCAAAACAGCCGAATGAATGCATCCTGAAGACTTCATTAAGTCAACGTCTTAATAAAATGAAACCTTATCATCATTTTACTGATGGTAATTAGTAAAATGGTGAGTTTTGCAAAAAAATATAAACAACTTTTGGGAAAATTTGTTTGGACTGTCAATTTAGGAACTTTATTATGAACTATTATATGAACTTTATTAATATTTTGTTGTATGCTAGTTTTAAACATCTGAGGATCTTTATTAATGGAGCAGAAATGTCTTTAAAAACAGCAAAACTTTTTCACAACCTGTTGCATTTTGAATGAAAATGTAGAAAAACTAACAGCTACTAATGAATGAAAGCAGAAAACTTGGACTGGTTGCGTTTCTTCTGCTGTTGATCAAATAAAATAGGAGATAATAGTTTGAAGCTGATTTACTGGAACTGAACAGTTTATCTCACACTATAAACTGGGATTTTGACAGTTAATCAGTTGGTGCAGGAGTTTGGTAATAATAAGCTGAACAGGAGCATTGAGCTGACTGAGCATGAAACCCTCGTCTATAATCACATTTTAATGTTGTTTTTCTTTATCAGCGCTTTATTTTGTTAATCTAGTTTTTAGTGTGAATATTTTAGTGCACTTTAAAAAAGGCACCTGTGATTTAGAGAATGACTTTTCATGAATTTAAATAGTTATTGACTCTTAAGCTCTTATATCTTGATGAAAAGTTAGTTATAAATTAGTTTAATTATTTTTTATGTGCTAACAACACATTTGTGTCAGAAACTAGACTGAAATGATTTGGTAAGATTGAGTTTTTGCTGCTGTTGAACTCTTATTATTACAGATATGTCAGAAACCAGTGGAGAGGTTATTATTAGACTCATTTGTGGTTTAAGATGATTGAATGAAGTGACTGAAAACAAATGTAGGTTTTGTTGGAAAAAGCAGTTTTTCCTAAAATGATTTAAGCTGCTCTGTTTGCTTCACTTTTTCTTGTTAATTGATGTTTATTTCGTCTTGTGGTGGAATCTGTCTGGAGAAAACCTTCATAATTGATCATCAAACTTAGAGTTAAGCTGTGGTTTGTGGTAATTGCTTTGCATTATAATCTAGTGAATCTGAATCTGAAGCGTGATGCGTAACATGAGTTGTGGTCGTGTGATGCAGATCAGAGTCTGGAGGCGGTGCGCTTCAGAAAGACGTCCCCGTTCTCCGCCGCTGCTCCACCTGCAGCGACAGAGGGCCGCGCTGCGTTTGAAGGCAAAAATAGCCGCTGACATGTCAGATCTGTGGAAGTCAAAAGGATTTAATGCTGCGTAGCTCAGGGTGAAGCCAGGAAACACCTGCTTGTTGTTTTCTTATCCGCTCTCGTCTCCTGCAAAATACATTCTGGGTTTGGGTTCAAAGCGGCTCTGCAGCAGATGTTTGCTGCATGGTTTATGATAAAAGTCGAGAAAAAGCCTTTATTCAACTATCGCAGCATGTTGTCATATTCTAAAAGTTATTTGCTTCTTTGCTGCAGCTTGAAAGACCAAAGCGAGACGTGAAAAAACTCAAAGAAGGAAACATGGTGGCATGGCTGCAGTTTGGGCTGCAGGTCTGTTGAACTCAGTCGTTCATATGCAGCATATAATCCACCTTTTTCTCAGTCATATCAGCTGTTTTATCATAAAACTCCAGTTGCTTCTGGACTGTATTTGAAAATGTTAAAATGTAAATGGGAACATGACAATACTTTTTCCTTCCTCTCAACTTTCCACTAATGTGCTTCGATACAGTATTCTCTGAACAGATTATTAAAATAAACTAAATAAATGAATCTTTATTTACAGCAGTTGTTATTCCAAACATTTCCAGGTTTCTTTAGACCAAATGGAAATTAGCACATGTAACGTGAAGGAAGGTGAAAGAGCTGAGTTTAAACTTGTCTAATAGTTTGTTTTAATTGTGTTTGACTGCATGATCAAAGCTTCATTTGACGATTTAAATAAAATATTTCCTTCAGCTGGAAATGATTTGGCTCATCTTGGCAACTTGTGCTGCTGTTTCTGAGAACTGAGAGCAAAGAGGATGAAATATTTAGAGCTAAATATCTGGGTTGCTGTTTAAAGTCCCTTTTTCTTTTCGGATGGTTTCAAATATAGTTTTTCTTTAGTGAGAAACACAAATAGCTCAGCAGTCGGTGTTATTCAGCAGAATGGGGGCAGCGTTAGTGGAAAGAGAAGCTGCTGTTGAATTTTTAAAGGCTTATTTTTCTTCTGGTCCCTGGATGAAATGCTGCTGCTGAACTGAGTACATCTGGAAGCTGATGCTTCGGTTTATTGGGATGATTAAGACTGGAGCAGGACGAGGTCGCTTTAACCCCGTCTGTCAGGGAGGCGATGGCGCCCTGAGACCGCCGCCGCCCTTCCTGCCCTGCTGCATCCTGCAGGACTCCATCAGCCACTGGTTCTTTTATTTACAGGCTTTTTCAGCATTTTGAAAAAGACAAATGAACCTAAAGCTGAACAGAATGAAAACACGAGATGCAGACCCGAAGGAGTGTCAGTAGCTCAGCTTTTTATCCTTTTACTTTTTGCAGCAGCATTTTTGCTTGATATTTTCCTGATAAGGAATTTTGGCCAAGTTTATAGACAAACTGATAAACAAAAAACATTTTCATCAAAATGTGTTTAGCAAATTATTTTTATACCTTTTTACTTGGAGTTAAAACAGTTTAAATTCCCTCAACAACTATTCATCATTAATCCTTCTGAAGTTCAGATATTTTTTATTTTTCTCTTCAGTTTTTCTTTCACTTCAAACCACTTCAATATACGACTTGGAAGAAGTTTTTTTTTTAAGTTTGTACTTTATCGAGCTCAGCTGAGCTTCACTAAATTATAAAATATCCAGCATATTAAATATTTAATTGGTTGGATGACAATCTGGAGCATTTATGATTCTTACGGCCTTTTCCTGAAGCTTTTGTTTGTTTAAGAGTTTTCCCAGATCTCCAAAGAAATTTATGTATAAAAACATTAAACATTAAATATGTAAATTATTAAATATTGCTGTTTTTGATATTTTAACTTTTAGATTGTAAATATGACATTTCCAATGCAGTTTGTAATCAAGTATCAAAGCCAAAAACAATCTAATATCATTAGCATTTCTTAAAATTTGATATTTTTTGTTGCACTAAATTTCCTTCAATTGTTCTTACAAGCTTCACCAAGTATGACTATGGTGGCCCAGAAGGGTCAACAAAATGGTTAAACTGTGAGGGTGCTAAATCTGGCGCTATGCTAAAAATGGCGCTATGCTAAAAATGGCGCTATGCTAAGTCTGGCGCTATGCTAAATATGGCGCTATGCTAAACCTGGAGCTATGCTAAAAATGGCGCTATGCTAAACCTGGCGCTATGCTAAAAATGGCGCGATGCTAAGTTGTGTTAAATGTGAAGTTGGTTCTATATTTTGGCTCAATCAGAATGTTTAATTGTAGCAACGATAAAACCAACTTATGTTGGTTGTGTCTTTTACATTTTGTTGACTGTAATTACCAGAACAAAATAATGTAAAGTAAATCTTAATAACTTGGCTACATTTATCATATATATTAAGGACAAACAGCCATGAAGGACCCAGCACTGACCCTGTGGGACGCCACAGTTTCAACAAATCAGAATCCACATTATTTACTTGGACACTTTGATCTCTTTGATCCAGATCAGTTCTATCCTAGAATGTGCTCCAGTTTTTAGATCTATAGCGCCAGCTGCTGTTTCATCAGCTGCATTTCCTCCAAGATCTTCTCTAGTGGCTGTTTAAAGTTTGCACCACAGATCTGGAGCGGTTAGAAGCAGCCGCCTCAATCCACTCCTGCTCTTCCTGTTTCCAGCGATGCCCCCACCCGCCCCTCCACCTTTAATATCTTATGGAATTAAAGCTGTGACAGGTTATCATAATCCAATTTCAGAGACAATCGCGCTGAGCACCTCGCAGCTCACCGAGAAACCCGGATCTGAATTGAATATGCACTCGGTGGATTAAATTACGCCGGGGGGCGGAGGGAATAATTACGGCCTACACTGGGAAATATCTGAGTGTTTAGGTGAGAGCGGTACAGTGCGGCGTACAGTGATAAGTTCTGGGTCTCCCATCCTGCAGCGGGGGTTGTTATTGTGTTATTGTACACTCTGTCTCATACAGCAATATCTGGAAATAATGTCACCGTCTAATGAAGTAAGGCTCCGTTTATTATTTATCACTTCCTGCCGGAGCCGCCAGGCGCCGACTCCGAGCCTCCAGATGTTTTTAAAAGGCCGATTTAAATGAGCGCTTTTTAACGGCGTTTCTGTGCAGAAGTCAGGGCTTTCCTCTGGGATCGGGTCGCTCCCCGGTTCTGGACGCGTTTCTAAATGCTTTGGTGTATTTGGGAACGAGCGAAGCCACCTGAACACGCAGCAAATAAAGCAACAGCTAAAATAAGAGCAACAGTTGCCATGTCAACTCATCTTTGACTCGTGGAAAGAACAGAAACGGCGTCATCAGAAAGTTCCAGATAAACACGTGAAGTTTAAAGTTCGTTTGCAGTTTTTCACTGCACTAAATAAAGTAGTTTTAATTCTGTAACGGTGGGAAATTTACCGTTCAGCTTCAGGAAGCGGTTCGTCTCGGACATCATGGCGGTTTTCTAAATCTGATGGTGGAAAGAGGTCAGGGTCTCACACCTGAAACCCGGGTCTCACACCTGGTTTCTCGGCTCCACCGAGAAACCTTCTGGTTTCCACCGAGAAGGAAACCTGACTTCTCACTCAGTATTCATTCATGCTAATCACCAACAGGGATGAAATTCTCCCCACAAAGGATTAAAAAGCTTTAAAAGATGTTGGGAAAGAGAAGCATGTAATATTTACCATAAGTGGTTAAAGTAAAGTCTCTGTTTCCCACATCCACCATATTTTTCATGTCCTTCCTTTCATCACACAGAGCCTGAGTTCAGTCATTCTCACAAACACATTAAAGCCGAGGCTGATTTCCCACCTGGTAGTCTGGTAAACTCGGTTCTATTGGGTCCAAAACTCCCAACATTTCCAGCTGCTGCAGTTCAACCAAACCCTCTAAGCAACCTGTTCCCCTCCTGGCCTGTGGGGGCGCTGCACCAACAACCACTGCAGGAAACGACACTAAAACCTCTGAAGATGCTGAGAGCAACTTCCTGCTTCACCAGATGAAACAAGATGGAGGCGTCAGAGTTTAGTGCTGGAGGATTTCTCTTTAGTCTTTGGCTGAAGACCAGGAGCCATTTCTGCTGCTAGCACTAGGCTAGCATGTTAGCTTTCGTTGGATTTACCCAGAATGCCCTGCTGTAGTCCACTTCCTGCTTTTGGAGCGCTCTCTGGTCCGCTTGGTGTTCACGTTCAAACTGAACCAGAGTTCAGTTGGACCGAGGTTTGAAGAACCAGAGTTTGATTAGCGTTCACACCTCAGCAAGCAAACCGGACTTTCTCGTTAGTCGGACTGGAGTTGGATTAAACCAGTTCAGTGGTGTTAAAGCGGGCTGAACTGGGCCGGGTGAACGCTCTCAGAGCATCGCCTCCTGCTGTGTGAGGCGCTTGAATCTGTTCTGGCAGAGCTCTGCTGTGTTTTCAGCGACTGAAGCCAATTACAGTTCAGCTAATACTGATCAATACCAAAGTGTTGTCCCTGCTTTGATTGGACGCCTGAACCTTCCCAAACGAGCAGGTCTCATTTCTTCCTCCATACAGAACTGCTTTCATTTTATTGATGTTTGTCAATCTGGGCCATCTAATTATTTCCGCGCTCGGCGCCTCCTGCTCTTGTCTCGGCTGCAGCAGGCGCCGCTTTGATTGCCGGGCCACGCTCTGCACGCCGGAGATAATACCTCCGAGCCGAACCAAATTGTTGCTCCGTCTTTATTCCATGCTAACATGTTTTAGGAGCCGGAGCTTTGAACACCGCTACAAAGGGACAAAGCTGCGAGTTTAAATTATGGAACATGAATAAAGATCTGTGCAGTCGCTGCTTTCATCTGGGCTCTGGTGAAGATCTCTGACCAGTACAGGCAAGAAATGACCATCATAAATACGCTTTTGATTTTCTAACCAGGCAAAACAAAGTTACTAGCAGAACATTAGCTGCATTGATCCCGTCTGATCAATGGAGGAACGCCGGCTGTGACCTTTCCCGCGTTTCAAGCCATAAAGTTCCTGGTGGAGAGCCTCGGTGGGCTGCAGCTGGAGGCTTTAACACAAATTACCAGCCGCCATTAACGCCTGCGTCGATGCACCCATCGTTACCAAACGGCTGATAAAATGCTGGGAAGTGGTCGTCTTGTGCCGCGGCACGCACCAAGCGCCGCTCGCCCTATTAGAGCCTGATTTACAGCTGCAGCCGGGTTCGTTGGACCGGCGCCGCTCCAACCTGCTGTGACACGGCGACTAATTGAGTCCAGATATATCTGGCTCTGAAAGGGCGACAACACGCCTACCTGCACAACAACGCAGAGAGAAAACTGGAGGAGGACAGCAGCTCGTTACGGCTGATGGAGTCAAAGCAGAGCAGAGTTTCACTGCATCACAGCAGAAGGAAGATGAAATGTTAAAAAAACAAAACGTTTCTGAGCCTGATTCTGTCACAAACATTTCAATTAAACATTTCAATTAAACCGCAGAACTGATATTCCTCCATCAGTTCTGTGGACTGATGGAGGAACATCAACAAAATCCCAGATTATCATCCCTGCATTTTATAAAGTTTTTGAGCCATGAGAAGAGAAACGGCCCACAGCATCACACATCCTCATCTCACCTCATTACAGGTCTAGTTAAAGTCCTAGTAGACTTGAACAGTCAATGTGTTTACATTTGTGATGGTAGAAAAAGCTTTTTCCTTCCAACAAACCAGCTAACATACATACTGTAGCCTCTAATGGTTGCTATGGAAACCTGTTTTAAATATTTTTTCAATTACAATTAAATTCTCAGCAGCCATTTTCCAAATTATGATGATCAACACACATTCCTGTTTTTCATAAAGTCAAGCAAACATTAAAAAATAGTTTGTTTTTTTTTACATTCACTGCAAAAATAGAAAATCTTACCAAGTAGTTTATTCTAGTTTCTGAGAGCAAATATCTCAGTAACTAAACCAACCATAAGTCTTCCATTTAAAAGTACATCAGGAAATATGTTGTTATAAGTGAAATAATCTGCCAGTGAAACTATTTGTATCAATTAATATCAAGGAATTACTTGAATTAGTTACTTCTGTTCTTTGTGAATTTTGCTGTGTTTGTAATCTGTGACATTAAACTGCAGAAAAAGTTTAACTCATTTCAAAACTTCCAGAAAAACAGTTCAGGTAATAAAAACTGATGAAAGATATAATAAATGAGCCAAACTTTGATATAAAACTTTATTGAAGACGTAAAACAAACTTCTTTTCATGACATTTCATAGCAGCAATATGTATTTCCAATAATAACATATTCAATAAAAGGATGCGAGCGGTTGTTACACACGCGCCCACGCCAGACATCACGCCTGTTGCTAGGCTCTGAGCTGCTGACAGACTCCAGATCAATGGCACTAAATTAGCTTCATTTCTGCTGGATAATAAAGAGACTGTCACCTCCTGGTGCCTGATGAAGCTCTAATCTCACTCTAATCACCGTATTGTCCTGCTGGAGCCTGGGAGGGAACCTGGGAGGAACCTGGGAGGGAACCTGGGAGGGAGCCTGGGAGGGAACCTGGGAGGAACCTGGGAGGGAACCTGGGAGGGAACCTGGGAGGGAACCTGGGAGGGAACCTGGGGAGGGAACCTGGGAGGGAACCTGGGAGGGAACCTGGGAGGGAACCTGGGAGGGAACCTGGGAGGAACCTGGGAGGGAACCTGGGAGGGAACCTGGAGGAACCTGGGAGGAACCTGGGAGGAACCTGGGGAGGGAACCGGGGGAGCTCTGCTCTGCATTCCTCCTGACCAAGCTTCACGTTTTGAATTATTTATGCTCAACATGTTCAGATCAGGTTTGTAGCTGTTGAGGTGAAACGGCCTCACTTTTCCTTCAGGAGGGTTTAGCTTTTCTTGCTCCAAAATGAGGAAACGGTGGAGGGAGGAGCAAAGGTGCAGGACACGAGAAATGGTTCGCAAAGATGGTGAAAATATTTAATCAGGTTAAAATCTGATGATTGTTGAGCTTTTTTACTATTTTCATTCAAACATCTTGACTCTCTGATCTAAGAAGAGCTGATTGATTAAAACATTCATTTTAGTTTCAAAACCTCAGAAGTTTGAGGTCAGTCAGATTTTTGTGCCGAGCAAAACCAGTCTGGACTCTCTGAGGCTGAGGTTGCAACTTCAGCAGGTATTTTCCAGGTCAGAACCGGGCCGGCCGGGTCCGGGCTCAGATGGATGCAGAACAAACATCTGAGCCGGACAGGAAGAAGCTCCGACATGGCGGCACCGGGTCCGGACCCATTCGGATCCAGGAACACACGGTGTTCCTGCTGCCGGTTCTGGCAGCAGGATTCTGACAAATTTCTGACTTTCTATAGGTAGAAAATATCTTAGTTTTAAAATGTACATTTGCCTTTAATGATGTGAATTTAACATTTTTATTTGTGGAATTTTATGACTTTTCAATATAATAGAAATCCTGGTTTTGCTTGTAAATCTATGAACTAATCTCTGAAGCAGATATATGCTCCTCTGCAGCATCTGGCGTTACCAAGGTAACCAGTTACCTTGGTAAAGTAATCTGACTACTGAAGAATCATTTTAACGGTAACTGAAAAGAGAAAAGTGGTGAAAATGCATTTGAACTGATCTGATCTAAACAGATTCTTGTTGATAAGAGCGTCTACATTTTGTTCTCCATCCTGAGTTTGTTTCTCCTGTGAAGATGTTTCAGTCGCTCAGAGTAACCGAGGCGAGTCGGAGTCTGGAGAAAACCCAGCAAATGTTGCAGCTGAAGTTTTCCTTCCCTCCGTCTCAGCCGGATTACTGCGAACAAACTCTGTTCGGATAAAAACGTTTAATGTTTGAACAGCTTGATGCTCAGGATTAAAAAATTCAGAGTCTTGCATCACGTTGCCTCTGGGGGCCTGCAGCTCCCATCAGCTATTTATGAAGTGAAAGGTCTGTTTCCAGAAGCTTCTGCAGCGCCGTCTGACATGTGGAGCGTGTTGTGATTCTGACGGAGCAGGAACATCTGGGCATGTCCAGGCCAGTGACTGATGGCAGAGCTGTGTGTGTTTGGATGCATTCATGCGTCTTTATCTGAATGTGTGCGGCGGCCTGCGGCGGCCTGCGGCGCCGGGACCGCGCTGCTCTCCAACCCCCCGACGCCCCAGGAGACGGGGGCTCGTCCGGTCCTCTCAACCCGACCGCAGCGCCTTGTCTGCTGGCAGCGACAGCAGCTCCGCAGGTTGAGTCGCATCACATTTCTGTCACCGCGTTAAAAAAACACACACAAGTGTATAAAAGCAGATTTTGCTGCTTCACATCATATCCAGGAGCATTCATTATTAACAAAGGAACAAACCCATCTGCTGCCGATCTCCGGCAGAGAGGAGGATTAGGCAACAGTTGGGTGAAGCGATGATGCTGCCCAACGCTGAGATTTAAACACTGCAGCTGCTGGCTCCAGAAACACGTTCAGAAAATGATTCCTCAGACAATTTAGCAGTTAAAAAGCTGAACTTTGTGTTTATTTGAGGAAAATAAGATCGCAGAACGTTTGAAATGTGGAATGTTGCAGTGCAGGTGTTTGAAATGCGCTTCATCTGCAGCTTCATGGAAACATTACACTCTTATTGAAGGTTGTAATGGGAAAACCCACCTGAACGATGATTGAACTAAGGTGTGTTTCCTGTTGCCTCATGACCTAGTCAAAGTCCAGACCTGAATGCAATTCAGAATCAGTGGTGTAAACTGTCTTCAGGTCCCAGAGTCATGGTGGAGATGTTTCTGAAATGACTGGCAGCGCTAACTACATAAAGGTTCTAATAATTAGCTTAAAGCTCAATTAGCACATGAACTTTGACCCCAGATCCCAGAGGAGTTTAAAAGGTTACAGAGATGCAGAGCAGAGAGGAAGGAAGTTCAAACCGATCCTTCCATCTTAACAGCCACCATGTCCCCGACTCCAGCATCTTTCTAACCGGCGACCAGAGAGACCTGGAGATGACCCTCAGGTCAAACTGAGGGTCATCTCCAGGTCTGACCTCTTCAGAGCGTCTCAGTCGGCTGGACGGTTTGGTCTTCACAGTAAATCCAGGAAGAGCTTCAGCACCGATCAGTGATTCCTCCACCCAGCAGCCAACCTGCTGTCGACACACACACACACACACACACACACACACGCACACACACACACACACACGCACACACACACCACACACACACACACACGCACGCACACACGACACACACGCACACACACACACACACACACACGCACGCACACAGGCAGAGAAGGGTGGGGTTTGAGTTCGGCCTTCATTCTGGACTTCCTTGATTTCTCCAGGTGAAGTGGAGAAATCAAGGAAGCTCCAAAATTCCCATGATGCTTTAGCGTAGCAGGTTTCCAGCTAATCGGACAGCAGGAAGTCCGGGACGAGGGACGCACTCGTGCAGAGTGTGTGTGAATGTTTTGGAGGAGTTGGCATCAGGGCTGCCAGTCTGCTGCCAGACTCCGTCCATATGTCCGTTTCAGTCGGTCTGGTCTCACTAGATTCCAGTGCTAACGAGCTAAAAGACGTTAGCGGCTCTTTAGCTGCTGTTAGCGAGGAACACAGGAGCAGACGCCTCGCTCTTCAGGCGAGTCGCTGCGTCCGTAAGAAATGATGGGAAATCATGAAACCAACTCAGAATAGGAGGCCGAGTCGTGCGGTGTTCTGTCTCTGTGACCCGGTTTGTTCTGATCCACATGCTGTTAGCATGTCTGCACTGAGCAAGGAGGGGAGGAGAGAAGGGAAGGAGAGAAGGAGAGGAGAGGAGGGGAGGAGAAAAGGAGAGGAGAGGAGAGAAAAGGAAAGGAAAGAAGGAGAGGAGAGGAGGACACAAAAAAAACTAAAACAAATGAAGCAAAAAAATTAGAACAACATAAAAAACTGAAGAGAAACTTGTGTAGATTATTGTGTATTAAATAAAACATTTTTTTAATGTCAGTTTCTGACTGAGAGGTTCTGGGTC
Source organism: Poeciliopsis turneri (assembly GCA_922788865.1). Taxonomy (NCBI): domain Eukaryota; kingdom Metazoa; phylum Chordata; class Actinopteri; order Cyprinodontiformes; family Poeciliidae; genus Poeciliopsis; species Poeciliopsis turneri. Next base: position 485,355 of record CAKLNU010000537.1, on the reverse strand, counting down.
GGAATATAAAATCCGCCTGGGTTTCTATAAACGGGGTTCTGGGGCCCCTGCGGCCCCTGAAATGCTTCCAGATGGGTCCCTAAAGAACCGGATCTGGACTCTAATTCAGTTAGATCAGCTTTTATCTGAACCTGAAGCTGCATTTCCAGAAGCGCTGATTCATGAACGGGCTTAAAAACGTTTGTCTTCCTGTTCTGGATTGGAACCGTCGGAACCGCAGAGACGAGTCTGAGCGCAGATGGCTGTTCGCTCTAAGGGAACCAGCAGCCCCCTCACCCCCTGCTGGGCTTTGGCAGGGCTGCGGGTCTCTGTGTTGCGTTTCCGTGGTAACAGTGACATCACGGTGGGGACCGGCTGGGCGGGTCCAACACTTCCAACGCAGATACAGGAGGTGATAATTGTCTTGGCAACCGCTGCAGATTGTTGCCTTCATCAGCAGCTTCAGGCTTTCTGTTGGATTTTCCTCCAATAAAAGGCAAAATAATCCATAAAAATAAAGATATAGTCCAGGAATTATCTGTAATGAAGAAAAAATAAATATTTAACATGTTTACTGAAGTATAAATAAAACTGGGCTCTGAAAATATTTGATGTGAAATAAACGTTGTTGTTTGTTTGATTCTGCTTTACGAGCAGAATCATCTAGTTTAGGTTGTGATATTTGTAGTTTTGGGGCTGGACTGTTTCTAATCTGTTCAGATGAATAAAAGCTGTGAAATCAATAAAACATTGACTAATTGCAGAGTGCAGAAGGACAGAGACCAGGCTGGACGAGTGATTTAGTTTTTTACTAACACAGATTAAAGATGCAGAAGGGAGGGGAAATTAGGTGGAATCGCCCTTTAGCCTTATTCCCAATCAGAAGCCAACTTCATCTGGGAGTTTGTTCTGATGTTTGATTCTGATTTGAACTGAACTTCCTGGTCAAACACACTTTGGTCTCTTCTGGTTCTGGACCAGAATCTGAAGCGAAACCGGCCAGGTCCAAAGGCTTACTATTATCTTGATTGATTTATTTTTTTTTATCTCATATCAGTTATTGATAATTAAGTTGAAAATTAAGAATTGATTCATGAGAAAATGTTTAAAATTACAGAAGAGAACAAATGGAAAAAAAAAAAGAACATTTCTGCTTTAATCACAAAATTCTCATTTTAATCTCAAGATCAGAAGTCAGGAATATATATTATATGTTTATTTTGTTGGTGTGGCCCTAATCCTGATCTGTATAAACAGGATTTATGCAGAACAGGGTTTGGGGTTCATAGTGACCTTCTTGTGATTTATAATTCAAAGTTACCCAGATTAGATCTGACCCAGTTTGGCCTGTCTCTGACCCAATAACGGAGCATATGGACCGCTCCGGGCGTCCGGGCGGCACCACCCTTCTCCGCTCCGTCCAAGCGGTCTCCCGTCCCTCCGGGCCGGCCAGGTGTGCTGCCATATGCCTCCCAGAGGTCAGCTGAGGTCACGAAGCTCCGCCTGCGCTTCAGACACTTTGCTTTTCCTTCGCCGTCGTCTCGGCACATGGAGCGGGTCGGCTAGCTGCCGGGTTGGATAAAAGTCGTATTCTGGTCCGTGAATCAGGAAAATAACTTGTTTTCTGCTCAGACCTTATTGAACTTTTCCTTTGTCCTTTCAAAGCAAACAGCAACTAAAACTTCCTAAATCAGGAACTTAGGTCAGAGTGGAGAGCTGCTGTGTGGTTGTGCTGTGCAGCAGGAGCAGACTGCTGCTGCTGCAGCTGCTGCAGTTGCTGCTGCTGATGCTGCTGCTGCTGCTGCTGGTGCAGCTGCTGGTGCTGCTGATGCTGATGCTGCTGCTGATGCTGCTGCTGCTGCTGCTGCTGCTACGCAGCAGAAACTGGAGCTGATTGGAAGCCATCTAAACGCGGACATGTCTCAGGACAAACGTCTGCATGAACAACTAAAACACAAAGACAGAGTTTAGCATCCAGGCCCGTCAACCATCTGGATCGAAAATAAATGGGTGAAAGTAAACAAACGACTGGTTGTCATGGTAACGTGACACGGCGTCGCTTCAAACCCAGATTTTGGTGCTTCTGTTTTTATTTAAAGCTGCTATAAAGCAACATTTTCAATCTCCTGTGAAAAGGTGCGTTTGATTTATTAGACTGGGACGTCTGGAGTTTTCACAGCGACCTGTTGTTTTTTTTAGCTTTTTAGAAATGACCATTCAGACTCACTGAGCTTCCAAATGATCTTAGAGCTTTTAATACTAACAGTCTGTCATTTTCAAACTGTCAAAACTCCACAAATATACATGTTTTATGGCTTATATAATTCAGGTGTGAAATACATCAATAGCTCGTCACAAACAATTCACCATAATAAAAGTTTTTTTTTTTTTTAATCCATTGCTACTGATTTAATTCCAACTGAATTTTCTGTGTCATTTGTGTAAGTGTTGTAGGTTTTATAGCAAGAGAAGCTGACTTTGACTCTACGGCTGCATCAGCCGTGAGAATCTTGACGTGGATTTGATCCTCAGACTATAAACCGGCTCCATCGTTAACCTGGATTACTGATTTAAAACTCCTTTTCTCCTAAAATCCTGACAGCTGAGTTTCCCTTCAAACACAACACTTTACTGAACTTCCTCCTCAGAAACTCCAGACTTTTCTCTGACTTGTGTCAAAAGACTTTAGATTCAACCTGATGAACCGAATGCTTAACTTTGCTGCAAACTTCATAAAACCAGTTTTAATGTCACACCTCCGGCTTGAAATCGCCTTTTAGTCCAGGTTTGTTCTGTAAAGCTCATGTTTAGTGGAGGCTCAGGAGGCTTCATTAGAGAGAAACATTTCCAGCACAGATCAGACGAATAAGTTTGCTGCTAAACGGAGAACTCTGCTCATCATGTTGTTTGCAAAAACAATTACATTTTTCTTCTGCTTTCATCTGGAAATAAAGTGGATAAAATGAGACAAAGAACAAAATTCAAGAGAATGTTGTGTTTTTTGTCTCCCGCCCTCCTTCTGGATGCTAATTTTCATTTTTAATTGCGTCAAGCCACATTTTCTCACATCAGAAAACGTGTATGTGTGAGGGTGTTGATTAGAGAAAGTAAAAATACAGCATGTAGGATTTTTATGCTAATTACCCTTTAAACCTCGCTCACGTCAGTCGGCTTCCCTAATTAGCATGTTTCCGACAGGAGCAGAGAAGAGTGAGAGAATGGTGCGACGAAGCTCTGCACGGCTAAATTAACGGTGTGAAAATCCAGACATTTGAATTTTTTTCCAGCTCCGTTCTCCTCCTGCGACTCGTCTTCCTCTCACACCTGTGAGCAGGAGCCTCTGCTGCCGCTGCGTCTCCCGCCGACTCATCTGATCGTCGCTTCTTGTCAGGGCGCTTCCTTTATGTCTGCTCATGTCTGCTCAGATCGCCTTCATCCTCATCATTTATCCACCAGAAATTTACTCAGCTGGAGATGAAATAATCCTTTAAACATCAGTTTATTTATGATCGAACTTTAACGGTTTAAAAGTAACTCAGGGAGACAAACTGCTCTGTTCTCAGACTCTTATTGGCTTTGCTGCTTACATGAGTATCTGTGGAAAGGATGAAACCTGCTGCTTGGTCCAAACAGAGTTAAATTCTGGAATGCAGTTATTGGCCGTTATTGGCAGTTATTAGCAGTTATTAGCAGTTATTGGCAGTTATTAGCAGTTATTGGCAGTTATTAGCAGTTATTAGCAGTTATTGGCAGTTATTAGCAGTTATTGGCAGTTATTAGCAGTTATTAGCAGTTTGTTAATAATGTATGCATTAAAGCCGTTGCTCTTGGTGACCCTGTTTGGTCGTTGATCTAAAACCTTCCAACAATCCAAACATGGAGCCCATATATTTGGTTTTTAGTCGCCATGGAAACCCTGCAGAATGGGTCAGATGACTGGGTTCTGTGTGGGTTTTATTTAAACGGGTCTCAGTGGATCTTTTTACTGGGATCCAAATGGGACGGCCTGCTGAGTCGGCTTGTTGTCCAGACCTGCCGTTGTCAGGGTTCCGGGTCGGTTTGGTTTTATTCTGGGTTCTGTTATTTGTCCTCATGGTTTGGTTCTGATTTATGTCTGTTTCATGTTTTGCCAGCTTCCTGCTCGTATTTCTTTCTGATTTGGTTTATTTTCCTCTTTTCTTTCTCCTTTGGCTCCGTCCGTTTCTACCCGTTTATTTTGCAGCTGCTACTTTCCTGCCTCAGTTTTGTAAATCATTTCTTAAATTAATTCTTTTATTTTGTTCATTCAGCCATACCTTCTACTTTGGGAGAAAGTACTTGTTTTCAGAAACCACTGAAGCAACAGCTTAAATACTGAACACATTTAATATTTTCCATGTCTATTGTACTTCAATAAAATAATATGACAATAAAATAAATATGACTGTTGACAGCCGTTTCTTCAGTGGAAACCCAGACGATGCTTCGACGTGTTAATTAGGAACATAAAGTTGGTACCATTGCTGCGGTTCTGTGGTTTTGGATCCAGGATGTTCTGCATACTCCAGAACCTTGTGGTAATTCTGAAACCATAGAAGCTCCACATCAGCTCCATAAAACATTGCAGCAAATTAAATGTTGTAATTTGAGCAGACCTGATCTGCTGGTTCTTCCTTCGAGTCGACTTCACTTCCTGCCCTTCGTGACTTCCTGTCCGTCTCTCGGCTTGGTTTCTCAGAGCTGTTCTTTTATTCCCACTCTCTGCTCCAGACCTTGAGTTCACTCTGTTCGTCTTGAAGTTTAACCGACAGCCCAGACTCGACTCCATATCCGCGACAAGGTTCTGCTTAAAAGCCCGCCGTGTTTTGACTGTCAATTTACAGCTTGAGTGCCTTCAAGGTTTGACACTTTCAGTGGCGTGAGAGTGGGAGTTGTACGGCTACACCTGGCTCACCGAGACACCGGGTCAGAACCGGGCTATAATGAACACAGAATCACAGAAATGTCAATGCACTCTTTCTGTCAGATGTTTTTCCTCTTCCTGAGCGTTAAATCCATCCAGAATGAATTTCATCAAACTGCAGGCCAAGTTAACGGCGTCCAATCATTGTTTTTCCTGACCTTAGCGGCTCGCTCCGCTCTCATTATGAGTCATTTGTTTTTGATGTGAATGAGCATAATTGGTCTAAGCACAGGTGCAACCACTAATTGAGATGATGTTGTTTGGCACAATATGCCAGAATTCATTTTCGGTGGTTGGTGCTCGTCGTTCGCTGGAAATGGTCTCTGAGGACCAAACAGACGCACTTCAAACAATTAGCAGTGAAGTTAACTTGACCTGGAAAGCAGGACTGAATTAACACTAAACAGGGGAAAAACTTTAGAAGTTGATGACAACTTTCAAGTTTTCTGACCGCCTGATGTCTTCGCTCCCTTTAATATTAATCTGCTGCATTTTCTGACAGCAAAATAAGCCACACGAATCTGATAAACCAACCAATTAAAAATGATCTGAAGAGTCTTATTCTGGTCATTAAGCTTTTTTTTTAAAGTTCTGCTTAAATGAACTTTTTCTGGTCTTTAATGGGTTTCCAATATTTTAGTTTCACAAAATGCAGCTGAGCATTTTGTGAAACTAAAATATTGTTATGTGTTATTGAGTGAACAGTCGGTTTGTTACTGCAGGTCAGACTGACAGCATCAGCTGTTTCCACTGATCTCTGGTCGCATGTTTGAATAAATGTCTGGTTCTGATCAGGAAACTAATCAATTAATCACATAAGTTACAATTAGCTCAATTATATCCATTTGAATTATTGATCATTTTTCTCTTTTTTCTCTTTCTACCATAAACTGGGAGACTAAAGTCTTCAGTCTCAACTAAACATTTTCTTTGAAGGATAATTTTGTTCAGATTTTATAATTTATTAGTTTCTGGGACAATTTGTCGTCCAGTAATATTTGTGACCATGACAGGTTTCTTTGTGACTCCACTGAAAGCCCAAAAGCTAACAAAGTCTGACTCACATGAAATTTGATCATCTGTAGTTTCTGTTGATCGTCCATCATAAAACTCTGCTGATGTGGAGCCCTGAGAGCAGGAAGTCGGTCAGCTCACGTAACGCTGCCATGGTTTGCATCATGTTGGTTAAGTGAATGTGGAGTGGAAGCGTTTTGTCTGGAGGCTTTTACTTTGTTGTCTTTGCTGAATGGTTGCTGCCTGGCTTTTCCTCCGTTTTCTCAGCAGGAGAAAATGAGTCTGGTTTTCCTGCCGACGGTGCGATAATGGAAGGAGAACTTCTGCCTTCAGCCTCTCAGGTGCTGCGAGAAACTGCCTGATGTGGAGTTTTTTATTTCACCTCATCTGTTCTGGGAAGACTCATTTTCTGAACACAGTGGTGGTAGTCATTCAAATTAATTAGCAGGAGGAACTGAAACAGAATCTCCATGTAATTAGCTGATTTAGCCTAATGAGCTAAGCCCTATAACTCCACTTAAAGCAGCAGTTTCACTTTTTATCACCATGCAACTGTTGCAGCTTTTTAGTCAAATAACATAAAAATAAATGACTTTTTCAGGTTGCCATCTCTGGATGAATAGTCTTTATAAATAACTCCAGCCTTCCTCCTTTAAATCATCTCTATTTCAGGTAGATTGTTTAAAACTAAAATCAAAATATTGATGTTTTTGTTAGAAAGTATCAACAATATCTGACCCAATAAGTTCATTTTGCTTATTTCTTTCACCTGCTTTGCTCTATTTCTAGTAAGTAGTCTCTGGTGTGAAGTGACAAGTTTTCTTGGTTGGTTTTCATTTCTGCAGCTTTGATGTTTGCTTTGACTGTTCCGCTGTTGACAGCTGACTTGAACCCAAAACATCGCCCTTCATCACAGCACCCGCCATGATGATTGTTCTTTAGAAATTGTTCCTCCTCACAGAGATGACACGTCTTTCATCAGCGTGTCATTGGGTGGAAATTTATGTATTAAAAGGTTTTCTCATCAGTCATATTGGGAGCCTAAAGTCCAGTGTTTTTGTATTTTTAACAAAATGAGATGTTCACTGAAAGGTTTTCTGACTTGTTTCTAAAATAACATTAAGCTTTTAAAGACAAGAGAAGCTAGTTAGCTTCATTCAGCTAAGGTTGTGCATTGATTCCACCTAGTGGTCGGAGTGTGAACTACATGAAGTGGAAAAACATCATGCACCAACCTCAGTAAATGATCTTAACCCGGCACCAGATTCTGCTGTAGAAAATCTATATGTTCTGAAAACGTAACAGAAAAATTTGCCTAACAGTTATTTCTGATTTGGGGTTTGCTGCTTTTTAGCCACATCAGGCACATAAGGAATGGAAATGAATAACACTAATATCAATAAACATCCAGTTTAATTTGGGGACATTTAATCAAATAGTTTTTTATTTGAAACTTCATGATGAAAAAGTTGGTAGAAACTATATTAGGTTCCACTGCGTGTTTCGTTATTTCTCTGTTTTTGAAACCGTCTGGTTCTTTTGGACCGATGGAGTCGATCCATCGGTCACATTTAACCAGCCATGTTCAGAAATCCTCAAATTCTCTTCCTGCCCAGTTAGAGGCTCATTTGAATTTAGTAAATCTTATCCGATAACCTGGAAGGAAAGAAGCGATTTCACTTTTTGATTTATCTGGACTAAAGTGTGGAACTGAAGTCCTAATAGCTGGAACATGAGTGGTTCATGGAGCGGTTTGTTGATGTGTCTCAGATTCAGTTATGATGCCGCCAGCCGGACCTGGATCTGCGCTGCAGTTCATCAACCAAAGCCTCTGCAGACGTCTTGATGTGGACGGCTCTCGAAGGCAACATCGTCTTTCCTTTAGACCGACGCTGAGAAAACGTGTTGGAAACCAGAAGCCAGTTTGGTTTGAGCAGCAGATCCTGATGTTAGTCGACTCACTGAAACGTTTGTGGAGCATTAGAGCAGATAATCTCCAGTCCATTCCTCTAAATAACTCATTGATCCTGGCTTCTTTCTCACACTGTAAAGGATTATGATGAGCAGCAGAGAAGTGAGCTTTGGTCTGCCGTGTTCATATCGAACAGACTTTTCACCTTCATGCATTATTCTCGGCGAGTCACGGGGCAGATATCGCATCAGAGCCTAAGGCGAAGGCTGTTTTTCTTCTCCTCTCCTCGACATGCCAGACAGATTAATAGACTCAAATTTGAGGAAGCAGAACATGTAGAGTTGTTATTGATATTCGGTGAGACAAGCGGCGGTCAGCGCTGCTTGGTGGCCCACACCTTGTTTACGGAGCAGAAAAGTGTTTGTCAGCTGGGAGGCTGGTAGCCGCAGACAGACGGAGGCCGGATCGTCCCGCTTCTCCTGTGAGGGAGTCTGGAAATGTGTCTCTGCTGGCTGGAAGAAATGTGTGTATTAGTAGAAGTGTGGGAGGCTTTTTACCCAATTAAACATCTAACACAATGGAAGACCAGCATGGGGAGTTGTGGCAACGACAATGGATGATTATTGTAGTAAGGAGATTTGAAGTTATTATCCATAAGATTCAGCTGCAGAGCTTTCTGGCTTCAGCTTTGCCCGCACCATGTCAAATATATTGTAAAGCGAAGCAGAGAGCAGGCAGACTGCTATATGCAGAGGAGAAAGAAAAGGAAAGAAGGGGTCACGCTGAGGCATAAAGAGTCGGAGAAAGCCCTGAAAGCTGTGTGAGTGTCGGCAGCGTGCCGAGTGAGAGGATGGTCTCCAGCAGCTCCATTGATTTCCTCTCCGTCTCCTCCACCGGCCTCCGACTCTGTCCGTCCCCCCTGCCGTCGCCCAGAGAATGAGCCCTAACAAAGACCTGAGCGGACTCCCGCCGACCGTGACCGCTCTCCAGCCACCAAGCCAGACCTCCATGGTGGAGTTAAAAGCCCCCCGTCTTTCTGCTGCCCCTTCGCCGATGACATTTGACTCTCCTCCAAATAGAGAGTTCACTGCCATCGCTCGGTTTCTCGTGTGTGTGTGTGTGTGTCTCTTGTGTGTGTGTGTGTGAGTGTGTGTGTGGGTGTGTGTGTGTGTGTGTGTGTGTGTGTGTGTGTGTGTGTGTGTGTGTGTTTCTACTGTTCTGAAGATGAACTGGTGCGGTCAGAACCGCTCTGCTCCTGAACGCTCCCATTCAGACTAATATTAGCCGTCCAATCAGCTGTCAGCTCAACCACAAAGTTTAAGTGGGATAAATTTGCCATATGAACTCAACTCAAATGGAGTTGAGTTCATATTTCTAACCCATTTCAGCAACAAGGGATTTCAAAGTGAAAAGTTCAGATCTGAGTCCATCGAGAGCCACCTGGTGGCGCTGTAGAGCTAAAGCTGTGTATCATCTGTGAAGCTATGGCAGCTAATCTTAGTTGTTATAATCTCCTGTTGAAATCCTTTTTTACTTTTTAGGTAAGATTCAAACCAGTCGGCTAAATTCAAGTTTACGCTGCAGGTCTTGATTAATAATTGTGATTTTTGCTGGAATCCGTTTTGTGTGTTTGGTTTGTGCAACTAATTAAATGTGACTTTTACATGAACAGTTTACCGCCCCAAAGAGATCTGCATGCACAGAAGAACGTAGACGACCCAGTTCTGTTCGCTGCAGGAATCTCTCAGTCACTGAGGTGCAATAAAAGCAACGTTCTGGTTTGTCTTTACTCAGATGTCATTCAGCGCTTTGGCAGCTACAGTCTCAGTTCTGGCAGAGCTCCACTGGGTCAAACTCCAGCCCTGGAGGCCCGCTGGCCGTCCTGCAGGTTTTACATGAGCCACAGGTACAAAACACTGGCATGAAACGGCTTTATTACCTCCTCCAGTCTGGATCGGTTCTCCAGGACCTGGACCTGGACCCAGAGCCTTAATGACCTAATTATTCTGTTCAGGTGGTGCAGCAGAGGCTCATCTAAAAGTTGCAGGGCAGCAGTTTGATACCTGTGCTTAAGATTAAAGTATGTTCATTTGTTAGAATAGCCTAGTCAAAGTCTGACTTGAAAAGCGATCAACAGATGTCTTCCTTCTCATCTGGGTTTATTGTCAAGCAGAGTGCAGATAACCCAAAGTGTTGAAGCTCTAGTTCTGTAGCTCTATGGCAGAACATGCCGACTCTGGCAGGTTAAAGTGCATGCCGTACTTTTCAGATTTCATTCATGAAACTGCTGAAACCCTTGGATTGTTTACCTCCAATTCACAATGAGAGCCTTGTGTTGGTCCATTATGGACACTGAAGGAAGTCTGGAGGTTCTCCTCCATATTGGAGGATTTCTGGTTGTAATTGATGAACTTAAGCAGCAACTTGTGATGTTTTCTTTCTCAGCATAGTTTTCACATCCTTTTTCTGTGAAGGAATGAACACCAAACTTTAAACAGTGAGGAGCTCATTTACATTAAAGAAGGAAAAAAATGTTGGTGTTTGTCGACAAATCAGCAGCAATTATCCGGCACCAGGCCTGGGTGGGCCGTCTGCTGAGCGAGCAACAAATACAAACAGGTGGAAGTTTCCTCTGATTGCTGCGTTGTAAACGACAACAGTGAAGTGATTAATTGGAGCTCCCAAACATCTCACCGAGCCGAGACTCAGGCTGCTCCACACCGGAGCGCCGCTTCCCCTCCACTCCCAACGTGAAGCTCACCTTGGCTAATTAGCGATTTTTAACTCAAGCCATAGTGCCACTAATTGCTGGTAATAATGATATTCGATTAGGGAATCAATTGACTGTGGCGGCTTGTCTGCTTTGATAGATGTGGCTTTGGGCAGCGGCTGCTAACGGCGGCGCAGAGCAGGATGTAAAAAGCAGCTTGAAGAGAAAAGGAACAGAAGCGAGACATGAGAAACAGCAGCTCTCTCAGGTAAACTTATAGAAAACTTGGTGCCAGTGGTGTCGCTTTGAGGTGCTGCTGGCTGTGAAGTCAGAAGCCAGGAGTATTGATCAGGTGGCATTGATTTCCACTGTTGAGTCCAAACACTGCAGCAGAGTGTTTTTCTGCCTCTTTGGGAGTTCGCTTGACCGTTCAGGGCGGACTGGGTGTAAATCACACTGTCAGCAAAAAGTTTTCATTGTGTTTAAATCCAAAAGGGAAACTGGAATATTTCACACATCATGATGCGTTTAATTCTCTTCATCTTGGTTGATTCTGGCCACAATGAGAAAACATGACATCATCACTGCAGTGTCTTGGTTGAGGCTCCTTTTGCATGAATTACTGCATCCAGTTTCTTCACTTTCAGTAAATTTTCCAACTTATTCTCAAATGAAATAAACATAAATCTATCAAAACCGAAGACTGTAGTTTAACTGGATGTTGTTTTTGTAACAAATAACGTGAAATGGAGGAGCTAAGCTCAGAGGAAGTAAGCAGTCGCTTCTGATTATTATCCAGGTCATAATTAGTGATGCAACATTCAGCCTCACTGTTCACTGCATTCAGCCTCACTGTTCACTGCATTCAGCCTCACTGCTCATTGCATTCAGCCTCACTGTTCACTGCATTCAGCTGTTCACTGCATTCAGCCTCACTGCTCATTGCATTCAGCCTCACTGTTCACTGCATTCAGCTCATGTTCACTGCATTCAGCTTCACTGCTCATTGCATTCAGCCTCACTGTTCACTGCATTTAGCCTCATTGTTCACTGCATTCAGCCTCACTGTTCACTGCATTCAGCCTCACTGTTCACTGCATTCAGCCTCACTGCTCATTGCATTCAACCTCACTGTTCACTGCATTCAGCCTCACTGTTCACTGCATTCAGCCTCACTGTTCACTGCATTCAACCTCACTGTTCACTGCATTCAGCCTCATTGTTCACTGCATTCAGCCTCACTGTTCACTGCATTCAGTTGTTCACTGCATTGAGTGAAACTGAACTGCAGGTCAGAATTGCTGCAGTTGAACTCAGAGTTTGTACCATGAGTTGCAGGTTTTATTTTATTCTGACTTGATGAGAAGCTGCTGTGTGACTGCAGCTCTTCTAAATGTATTCACAGGCAAAAATAACAACAAAGAGCCTTTTTATACAGGATTTCAAAGTTGGATGAATTTAGAAATGACTTTGTTTGGAGCAGAAAAACGTCAGATTGACAGATTTCAGCTGATATAAACGTCAGCGCCGTGCTGAGTCTGTTTCATGTTTCCTTTCATTCGCTGCCTTCTCGCTGCCTTCTCGCTGCCTCGCCTCTTATTGTTGCTGTTATTGTTTTGTAACTGACATATTTCCCACATCACTGTTCATGCATCCCACAGGATGTAAGTGTTTTTAAATAAAAAACTAAACAGAATTTAATTGAGTGTGGTGGATTTTGGTGTTTGGGTGTAAGTGAGCGGTTAGCTTAGCCGCCGGTCCCCGGGGCCCGCCCGGGGCCGCCTCACGCGCTCCACTGCAGCTGATCCGGCTGACAGCTGACAGCGCATTTCTGCAGCTGAACATGAGTCGTGCATGTTTCAGAGAGACCGTGAGGCATGGCTGCTCTCAGCGTTTGACCTGCCTCCCAGGTAGCGCCGGCGAGGCAGAACCGACCCGCCAACTAATTATGGACCGGCCCGGCTTTGGCTGTGCTGACACGCTTACTGTGATGCTGAGTTTCTGTTTCTGCTTCACCTGCAGCGGCGCGGGGTTGCGGGCGAGCCCGAACCGCCGCCGCCTTGTGTTTAATAAAAGCGTTTTGTTTTGTTCTGCAGGAAATAAAAAGGATGTTTTGATGGAGTCAAGGCCAGTTTCTGCTTGTTTCTCTCCCTCAGTGAAAATCTGTGATTTTTCCTTTCTCTCTCGCCGGATGATTGTGATTCATTTGATGTTTTTCTTCTTTTTAGATATGGATATTGATGCAGATGGTCGGCTTTTCTTCTCTTTGGGGCTTTATGTAGCAAATATATCTGAAGACGTCGTTAAATATCTGCCTCTCTCTTTGTTAGTTTTCAGTTTTAGCTCACAGTCTCCATGTTTCATCCTGTATTTAACAGAAAATTATTGTTTGCTTTGAGAAAATCCCTCTGCAGCTCAGCTTTGCATTACTGAGTTTATAAAAGCACAATGCAGGTACAACCAATTAAAAACTCAAATTACAACAAATTTATAATCAGAAATGCAAAACGTAAAAGTAAATGACCTCGCTGTTCTGGTGAAAATGATGTTCAAACGTTCAGCCGATGCTCATTGGAAAAGTTCCTTATCATAAATTCTTCTTTATAAATATAAACTGAGAACAATAATATGATTGCAAACTTTGCCAGCAGCAGGTGATACAGTGGAGATGTAGACATCTACAAAATGTCTGCTCCTAAACTGAAAACTACAAAACAGAAGAGAATTCGCAAAAATGAAATCATTCTGTGGACAAAACTAAATACAATATAATATAATATCATTATCTAAGTTGGAATTGAATTCCCTTCGTGTAGAACCAGTTTGGCTGCATTAGAGCCTCATGTTATGAATTATCTTGTGTTTAAATTTAAATCATAGGTTCAGAAACTCCACAACAAACTGAACATGTTATTTTCTGATATGCGATTCTGTTACTACAGGAAACTGCTGATGCTACAAACTCATTGAAAAACAATTGCTAGAAAAAAGGTTTTCATATAAACTGCAATGCATTTGTATCAAACAATGTAACTTAGAGTAATTTACTAAATCAGCAAACAGAAGCTTTTATTTGAATTGCTGTGCTGAAGCCTTTATTTTAGCGGCATGTAAACTGTTGTTTACAAGGCAGGTTTCCATTTACATTGTCATCGGAAAACATTGTAAATATAGATCATTTTTCCAGCACTGTCTCTGAATTCATATTTCATGGACTCCCTGCTGCTCATCCAACCAAGTGAAGTTGGCATCATTCACCCTCAGCATGTGGTGGATGTGAAAAACAGAAACACGTTCAGCAGCATTATTAACAGCAGCTGCTCTAAACTCAGGGAATCAAATGCTAAATTGAAGAGGAATGAAATGCTGACGGTGTGTGACTCAGTTTTACTGACCCTGGTGGTTAACGAACTAAAACTTTCCTCTGGTTTCTGTCAGACATTAGTGCAGAACCGTTGGAGGGAATTAAATAAATTAACAGCAGGAAGTAAAAGGTAGAATCACCCTTTGTCTGCTCCTTGATATTTATCAAAATTTAATATATTCACCCCCATTAGAAATTTAAATAGGAATCTCTGAGAAAAATAACAGATTAAAATCTTAATGTTGAATTTTTCCGTTTAGTTGTTTTAATGACTAAATTAGCATCTGTTTATCCCTGACTTTGTTTTCCATTCCTTCATTATTTATTGCACTAAATCTGGTTTGGAGGGAGCGCTTTTATTTTGATATTCTCAGCAGGAAGTGTCCTCATAAAGTCTTTGTGTCGCATAAGGTGGTTTTGCAGCTGTATTAAAATTTGTGTGTTTTGTTAAACTGCACTGAAAACTGTTTTCTAGTATCACACGAGTCATGATCAACAACCAAACATTCCTACTCACAGAAATGACAAAGACAGGAAGTGGTAGGCGTGGCTTGTTTCTTAATGACTTATTGCATGAACATAGTTATTCACACGTGATTTTAATTGTATTTCTTAACAGAAACACAATATTGGGAAATAGTTTTTTCTGACATTAGAGGAACATGAAGGTTTTGAGCACATTTGTAATGGAAACCCAGCTTCTGATCTTCATTCCTTTTGTTGTTGCTAAATGGATAATTAAGCATTAAAATGAAGGCTTGACTCATGGCTTAGCTGCCATTTTGGATTGAAACAGACTGGAGACATTTGATTAGTAATAATGTCTCCATGGCAACCAGTTCCTCTGTATTTCGTCTTTATCTGCAGATGTGATCGTTCCCCACAGTAACGGCTCCATGTTGTTCTTTAGCTAACATGACATGACAGCCAGAGTCCAGAGCAACCCCAGTTCATACCAGAGACACCAGTGGGGACAGCTCACACACACACTCACACACACACACACACACACACACACACACACACACACACACCTACACACATGCACACATTTCCATGTGTTCCTATCATGTCCGATCCATCAGCAAACAGATGACAATAACGTGGCAGGTCCTGGAGGTCAAAGTTCACCTCCAGCACTGAGCCATCCTTCCAGACTAACGAGCATCACGGCTGAGTCTCTGTCCTCTCAGGAAGCCTTCAGAGCTCCATGTTTCTGTTTTCCTCTGAGTTTTAGTTATTTGTTGGTGAAAAGTTGCTGAAGCTTCCAGCTGCACAGAAAAGAGAAAATAAAAGTGGAAACTTTGAGGTTCTTCCTGAGTCGACAGCGTGGCGAACTCTGACCCAGTCAGCTGCGTCAGCATGAAGCCCTGTTCATGTTTTCATCAGGCCTGTTCATGTTTTCATCAGGCCTGTTCATGTTTTCATCTCATTCAGAAGCTGAAACTGGTTGAGTTTTGCAGCTGTTTGTTCTGCTTCAGATAAAGTTACTCATCATCTCAGCAGCCGTGATGATGCAGAGATGAAGATATGAACATGTTGGCTGGATTTTACATTTAGTTCACTTTTATTTTCTGGTTTATAAATATAATTTGTTTTTTGTAAGGAAAATAAATCTATGCCTGGGCAAACGTGAATAAAAAAATTATTTCATGTTTTCATGTAACTTGATTCAGTTGGGGAAATCAAAATAACTGTATTTGCTGGTGTTTAGTTGGTTTCTGATGGTGTATTTTTGGTATCAAAGTGTTTTTGCAGATAAATGTTTAGTCTGAAGAAAGTTTTGGCAGCTTCTCCATAACTTTAGTTTGGTTTTCATTTTCTAATACATAAAATTTTAGAATGGATTATATGACCCCACTAAGAAAAAATAGAGAATAAAATCATTAAGCGTTGACTTTATTCTCATACTATTCCGACTTTATGCTTGTAATATTATTTTGATGGCGGTATTAAGAAATGTGTGAAACTATGGAGAAGTATTTTAGAGTTTTTGTTCTGCTGCTTAGATTAAAGCTCATAATGTTATGAATAATCTGGTGCAGAATTTGCTCAAAGCCCCAAACGACAGTTTCTTCCCTGGTTTTCTGTTGGACGGCTCAGAGCTCAGCGACTGTAACTGTGTCAAGCTTTAAATCATTTAACTCGGCCTCTGTAGACCAGGATGTTACAGCATCTCCTACATTATGGACCTAATATTCTGAAAGTGGAATAAAGAAATCTGAATTTGACTTGAAATGGAAATAAAGCGCAGGTTTTAAAAGCGACCGGCTCACATGTTCTGCTCTCCTCCCTCCATCGGCTCCGTTTGCTAGCAGCCTAATAATTCCCCTCATTATGCAGGACCAACAGATTTTAGCAGCACTCATCGCTGGGGGAGGATGGAGCGTTTTTAGAGATGCGTCGGTCTGAAAAAGCTCCGTTTTCTGCTCTCTGTGTTCCTCCCCCGCTCCAATTCGCTCACCACCTACTGACGCTCGGCCTCCTCTGAGCATCAGACGAGTGCGCCGCTCTAATTACTTTCTTCAGGGAAAGAATTAGCTTGAGCTGTCCTGAGTGCTCCGGCCTAATGCATAAAGAAGAGGCGGGCGGCCCGAAGTGGAGAATCACAGAGAATCACATTCTTCCATTAGCCACATTTTAATCCATCCTCTAATCTGTGGCTCTGCATGTGAGCTCTCTGGGTTCGTTACATAAAACAGTTGACCTGAAAGCTGATTAAACTGTAAAACTATATAGATTTTAAATATATTTTAATTATGTAAAAGAATAACAGTTTTAAATCTGGTCTCTGTCTGACAGCCGTCCCTCTCCTCACTACCAGCTGAGATGTTTCAGTCAGTCTAAAGTCAGTTTGATGAACTTTGACTAGACCAGTCCCTCCATGACCATTCAGAGCCAGTTCCTGGTCTGGTTTGGCTCTGTTATAAATGTGAGCAAAACTTTGTCAATATTCTGCTAATGTGGGGAAAAAACACAATTTAGTGGTTTCCATTAGATAAGAAAATAAATTAAAATCACAAGTGAATGAGAGTTGCTGTGATAAGTTATTAAAAACACGCTGGTCCGTCTTCCTCCTAACACTTCCTTTCATCTTCTTCATGTTTTCGTCCAATCGTAACATCCGGTTGTTGATCATGTGACTCATGATGAGAAAGACTAACAGCGCAAAAATGTATTTTTTCCACAAAGCAAATTTATTTTTGTAATTCCAGTTTTTACAGTTTATGGTCAATGAAACGCAACAGACTTCTGTCAGCATGTTGCGGTCTGCTCTCAGAGTGGAGCGGTAGCCTGACCTGAGCCTCGGTGACTGTTAGCTCCTTAAAATACTGAATAACAATAATTCCTTCATCTCCAGTCTCATGAATTTAACCATTTTAAAATGCAGATTTATCCAAATTTATTCCAGCTCTTCTGAGTTTTCTGTATTTACTCTATTTTATTTCTCAGTCCCAAATTTCTACACCAATCTGCAGCATAAACACATAAACTGGCCACATTGTTTCTGCTCTCCTTTCATATAATCACGTGTTTGTTGTTTTAAATGTTCTTGTTTTGTCCTGAGGTTTCCAGACCAGATTCTGGGTCCGCTCGCCGGTTCTACTCAGGATTCCTGTGTGTTTGTCTGGACTGGGCTCGGTGGTAATCTGAGGAGAATTGAGCTGTTTGTTTTTAATAACATGGCAGAGCAGAGGGATGAGGAGCGCCACAAGAGATGAAGGCTGGGTAAATAACCTGCTGGACCCTGAGCTTCACCAAACCAACACAAAGCATCATGGGAAGGCACTCTTTCACAAATCAGTTTGGGTATGGAGAAGAGACGATCCAGTGTGTTTTCAACAATCTGTTGGATGGGTTCGGGTCAGTGTTAGGTTTAGAGTCTCTGGTTTGTCTCTGGGTTAGGGTTCACGATCCAGTGTGTTTTCAACAATCTGTTGGATGGGTTCGGGTCAGTGTTAGGTTTAGAGTCTCTGGTTTGTCTCTGGGTTAGGGTTCGGGTTAGGGAAGGGTTTGGGTCAGGGTTCGGGTTCGGGAAGGGTTAGGTTTAGGGTCTCTGGTTTGACTCTGGAACATTTCAGCCTGCAGAGATCAGGCTCTTGTCAGGAAGCCAAACCATCAGCCCTCCTCCACCATACCGAACAGTTGATGAGAGTCGTTTGGTTTTCTCCAAACATCTTGCTGTTCATTGTGACCAAACAGCTCCACTTTGACCTTTGACCTGCTTGTGGAGACCTGTAGGATCTGTTGGGTTTTTGGTGGTTGGGTTGACTGACAGATGTTTATTTGTCATGTCTGGCTCTGGAGAATGACACACTTCAGATGGTCTGGAGATGACCTTTGACCCTTCCCAGATTGATGGACAGCAGCAGTTGCTGTCTAAAGTAAAACAGTCCGGAGCAGCAAACCAAACTGTTGCACTGAAAGGAAAGTGTTTCCACTCTGAGTCAGTCTGAGCTTTTCTCCTTGCCCTCTATCAGATCAGAGTGCGTATCTTTACAGCCAAGGCTGTGATGTAAATGAATGTGCTGTGATAAAAACGTCCATCGGCACTCAGGTGAGGAACAGTTCAGCAGAAAGCATCAAATCAGCCGTGTTTACGTTTCCATATGAATCAGAACCGACTGTCAAGGTTGATGATCACGGAGGGCTGTTTGTGGTACATTAATGTTACTTTGCATGATTTCTAGATGCTAAAGTCCTTGAGTTTCTCAGAACTGCCTCTTGCTGCCACATCAGCGCACTAACAAGACGCTGTGCAGCTGTAAAATGCTCACATCGCCGTACGAAGAGGAGAAAGATTTCTACTTGGGGAGAGTACAGATGTCTTTTAGGGAACCTGTTTCATGTGGAAGTGCTTATTTTTACACCCGAGGCTGTTGGTTGTTGTTGCTCAGAATAATTGAGCAGGAATCAGACTGTGATTAATATTGCTGATGAGTTTGTGCCAGCAGGGGTGAAACAACTGTCAGACGGATTCACAGGTAACATCCTTCATCCCCCTTCCTTCATCCCCCTTCAACTTCCTCCAGGTTGCACTGTTGCATTCGCTTCACTGCTGATTACTCCACTGTCTGCTCCCAGTCTGCTCCCAGTTCACCAGCTTAATACCAGAATTTACCTTCAAGGCTGCAGTTTGTAGCTAAAGCGACCAATAAAACTCCTACTGCTAACCAGAGCGATTGGTCCAGGCGTCGATGAAAAGGTGAATAAAAATAGAGCCGGTGTTGTGAGGTAAAGCAGGAGCTTCATAAAATCAGGATTTTTCTCTGCCGATGGGTTTTGTGAAGCCAATCATCCAGAGTGTTTACTGCAGTGTTTTAATTACAACAATGAAGTCAAAATGTTACATTAATAAAGTCGCAGTAAAACAAGGAAAGAGTCGGATGATAAAGTTGAAAAATAAAAAGTTAGATTTTGGAACTTATATTTAGTTAAGGAAATATTTCATGTATTAATACATCAACATCAAATTATTCTCCATTAAAATAAACTTTTTATGGAGTTTATTTCAAAGAAAGAACCAGAACCGCACTGAGCTGCTGATTACAGCTCGAGATCTCTAGAAGCTTTTTTCTCATTATAATAATTTTTTCTACTCATTTTATGACTTTGTTTCGGTGAAACAGCTTAATCATTCTGCTGGTAGGCTTTGACTAGGCCATTCTGACCTGTGGATCTGTGGTGGTCCATCCGCTCTGCGTTCGACATTCAGGCTGAATTTCTGCTGAAAGTTTATCATCATTTCCAGATGCTGGAGGAAATTTCTGCTTGTCACCGTGGAAACATTCTTCTGTACATTCAGAGCGACACACATTTAATTTTCTCAGCCAATCGCGGAGTTTAACAGTATCAGTGCATCCTTATTAACTCTCAATATCGTGTATTTAATGTTGGCGTTAATATGAGAACACTCCTGCGTTTAATTCCAATTATTATTCTGCAGGGACTTCACAAAGATCTCAGCGTGCATTTATTAAGGTTTGTTAATCAACCCATGTTTGCTCTTTGAGTATTATCACATAATTAAGTGGCATTTAATACTCTCTTAAACCGTGATGTCCACAAACCAGAGGAGAGGCTTTACAGTATAAATTGGATATTAACAGTATCAGTTTATTACATATGAGGAAGAATAATGAAGCTAATATTGACATAAATGTTGGAGCTGCAGCTTATTGCTCAACAAAACCTGAGGAAGGCCGGAGACGGACGCCATGCCGGTGCAGGAGGAAACCTCGGCCCGCGCCACAAGAGGATTAAGGGATTGCCGACATCAAGGAAGTGAAGAAGCGTTTTGTGTGAGGAGAAGGAGGAGCGATTGAAGATGGAGGCCTGTTACCGCCAGATAGAGCTCAGAGAAAACGCCTTTAATTCTCCCTACATGCTTCAACCCGCTGTCCATCCGGCCTCTCCGGGGTCCAATCGCCTCGGCGCCATGCGTTGAGTTCTCATTGGGTTTGAGCAGACAGCGGGCCGGCGCATCATGCTTGACTAGCTCCGGATCTGACAGAACGCGGTGGAGGGATGACATGAACGTTCAAGCCAATTAGAGCCGCTCCGAGGCAGTTTTTAGGGCTCCGCCTCTGCTGGCAGATTGGGTGATGGATCTCACACAGACACACACACATCACACCCAATATGAAGCGAGAAGGCCAGCCAGCGCGTCTCCATCTGGGCCGTCCACGCTCTCTCGCTCTCTTTCTCTCTTTCTCTCTTTCTCCAGTCAGAGCAGAATCCCAGTTTAATAAATCTGGAGCTTCATGCAGAACCATGAATGTTTGGACCGATGCATGGCTGCAGCAGGGAGGGAATTTAATATGTCCTCACTCATATTGTTGCTTGTTTTAATATAAATAGCTACTTGTGAAAAAGTAGCTATTCTGTGTGGCTCCACACTGAGCACTACAAGCTTTATTGGGTGCAGCGCTGAGTGGCAGCCGGAGCAGCTTTGCAGAGGACATAATAATAAACCTGAGAGGCAGCAAATCAAAACAACACGGATAACAGTACATCACATCATAACCTGCTTCTGAGAAAGATTACCTCCCACTTCTCCAACTCCTTTCAGTGTTTTTGCATTCTGTCTGATGATTCTCCATCTCCTGCTTCACCTTTTACTCATTATTCACCAAGTCTGCCCTGTGAACATTCCTCCCAGCTGGAGGGTTGGCGCTCCTGGGGCTTTCGAGGTGTGATCTTTTCTCTCTTTCTTGTGGAAATGTCCTGTCAGAAATGCAGGCTTCAGAATCCTGTCTTAATTCCTCACTTATCTAAAATATTAATGTTTGTTCAACATGTGTTGTGCATTTTAAAGTTAAATTATATCAATTTGAAGGTTTCATAACTAAAAACAACAGCAGATATTACTGTAGTGGTGATGAAGAAGGCGGGGTTCTGTGGAGTAGATATGAGCAGTCAGCGTCTAATGTGAAATGATGAACAATGTAAGTTTGGTTTAACAGATTCAAGTAAATTTCTGACTTTAATAGCATCACATCTTCATCAAACTGTTGTTCAAGTAAAGTCTAGCCTGGATTTTGGATGTGGACATGCATTTTATTGGAAAGTTTAGTGGAAGGGAAACATGCTAAAAAAGTAGATAACTTTGATCTAATTTAACAGATAAAGTTCAGTTGTGGATCAAACCTGCAGATAAAGTTGCTTTCTGACCTCGGAGCTGCAGCAGCCAGTAGAATCTCTGTTTCATTGTGAGCATCATTATAAATATGAAAATCCAACAGAAAAATGTGTATTTAAAAACCAGAGGGAGCCAGTTTGAGTCTTCATGTTGACGATCATTAATCCATTAAACGTGTTTTGGTTTTGCTTGAGGAGTCGTCTGGCGCTGAGGGATTCTGTAGGAACTGGACCGGGTTGAGCTGCTGCAGCTCCTGGTGTGGCTCATCTAAAGCATGAAATGTTTTCTGTCTGTACAAAGAGGAGCTTTGGTGGCTGGAAACAAAACGAAGCCTGAGGACGGAGAGTTGTTGTTGTTTACTGTTTACTGTCGACGGCTTCAGATCATTTAATTATGTAAGAAAAGGAGCGATGAAGCTCGGGGCCATAGATTTTACATCACCTCATGCGTTAATTAAGGTGCTGCCTTCAGTGCCACACACTGAGGAACTCATTTTGCACACCCACACAAAAAGTCAGATAAATCCACACACACACTTTCATCAGCTGCATAATAAAACACACATACTCTGAGAGGGAGCGCGCACTTTCTTTGAATTCTGGATTTTCAAACCAGAATTATGATACCAATAGCTGAGAATTGGTCGTTCAGGACGTTTTTCTCAGCTTGTAGGAAATATTCTGTGTTCTTCACCAAACCTGATGTGATTCCATTAAAACCTCCACCATCAAGGTTCTGATTAGACACAAACAGATCAGTTCCAGCTAATTTCTGCTCCATACTTCCTCTTGTAATCAGACATCTTTATTCATAATTGAAGTGGCAGAAAAGGAAACTGAGACGGAGCTCATTGGGTTTTTATCTGATTAGAAGATGCCGACTTCGTCTCTGTTACCTTCAGTGTTAGGAAATATGTTGTTGCTCATTGCTGTGCTGGGAATTTACATTATTTGGTCTTGTTTTAGGAAAACAGATGCATAACAATGAGATGAATATGTGCAATATTGGACTGTATCATCGAGCTATTGGTTGACTGGATCTTGTAGTTTGGGATGATTGTAACCTCTATTTTTTCTTTATTTCTGCTCATAACTAGACATACATGGATGTAGATTGTTTTTTGTTGATCAGCAGGGGATCATAAATGACTCAATCATTCAGTCACAAACTCTCATAATTGCCAGTTTAATTGCAGACATCGAGAGAAAAGCATTAACTCAAGTGGAGAAATTATTTTTTACCTTGCCCTGTCGCAAACAAATTATTTTAACGACTTTTATTATTTGGCTGAAATTCATTTTTTGAAATTCAAATTGCTGTCTCCCTATTAGGTCTCATTTGTATGATGATTTGGGTTTTATTACTGGGAATGAATGAATCTATTAGCAGAGCGGGGGGCCCATCAGTGCAGCGCTAACCCGCCTGCAGCTGCCTGTTGAGGCTTCGCAGGATGATGCGTCTCCTCCGAAGGCGCGGTGGTTTATTGCACAAACTCTCTCAAGGCTCGTCAAGATGGAAGAGATACTGCGGCTGCCTTATCCCCGCTTCCAGCCGATGATGGCAACTTAACCACCCACTGTATCCACAGCCGAGGTAACGCCGGAAAGCAATAACGCCGATATCCAAGGTTAAAGGTGCCAGATTTTGACAAGCTATGTCATCATTATCAACCTCTGTGTGTGTGTGCTGGAGACACGGGGAGCTTAAGGTATTTTCTTTCTCAAATCCTTCACCGGGATGCAGCCGGCATCGGATGTTTGAGACTGGATGTGATAAAGGCTGTTAGCTTTAGGTTTCATCTAAATCTGCCTAAAGGGCAGAAATTCTCCGTGATTTTAGCTGGAAGTCAAAGCCTCCAATCCAAACCAGCCAGGGGAGACAACAGCCTCGCTATAATCAGAATCTAAAACACGCCTCAGCCTCTCCTCCTCTTCCTCCTCTTCAGCCAGGAGATTCATTTCACAAATGCAGCTCTAAAGAGAGCAGAAGGTTGCAGAGGAGGAGAAAAAAGCTCCCATCATTCCCGGCTCTATCAAATCCATTTGCAGAGGTGTATTATTTGAGACGTGGTCCTTATCCTCTCCTTTCAAGAGAGCCTCTTTGCATTTTTTTTTTTTTAGCCTGACCAGGTCATCAAAGGATCAAAGAGTCGACGGCGCAGGAAACTGAAGTCTGTTTAACATCTTAACAGGTAGAGAAAAGGAAATGTATTGCGCTCTGAGGCTCGTCTGGCGAGGCGGAATAGGATGGAGACGAGACGCAGCAACGTCTGAGAGTTCAAAGCCAGGAACTCCGATGGAAACAGATCCAGATGAGAGCCGCTAAAACGCCACGGCAATTTCTGAAAATGCTTTTTAGAGTCAACAATAAACAACCTCACAGTTTAAACGAGCCGCAGCTACAGGGTCAGATATTCTATATTGTCTCAGTTTCTGGCTTGTTCTGTAGCTAAAGTAGAATCACAAAAAACGTTTGTTCTTAAAATCTTCCATTTCTTTAAACGCAGACGTTTACAAACACATAGATTACTACAACTTTACATTTGGAAACCCGATGATGAAAACCAAAGCAACTGATGGATAACAGACAGAGGAGAATTTATTGATGGATTTATTGATGGATTTATTGATGGATTTATTGATGGATTTTGCTCTGTTGTTTTTCCATCTGATTGTTTGGTTCTTGTGAATGTGGGAAATAAACCTAAATCTGAGGTTGATCAGCAACATCTGAGTCTAACAGAGTAAAACTATGAAAGCAGGTTCTGTTCCGACCTGGTTCCGGTCTGACAGGACGAAGCCATTACAGTAAAACGTCCCCGGGGACAAAGGCTTTTATTCTGGAGACTTGTCCTGTTTGGACATAATGACCTCTTGCAGGACGAAGTCGGACGCCTGCACCATCCAAACTGAAGCATGGAGTTGGCAGCATCATGCTGTGGGGGTGTGTTTCTGCAGACCTCATAAAATAGAAAGTAACTTAATGTGGAAATATTGAAACACAATCTGAAGGCTTTAAGTCCAAATTGTTCATTTTGATGATTAATGTCCTTCAGGACGTTTCTAGTTTTTAAAAGTCTCAAACTTGTTTGCTGTATAATTATCCCAACCTGGATGAAGGACGTTTCAAATAAAGCTTTCAAAGCTCATGTTGCTCAGTGTGCAGATATTCCTGATTCAACCTGTACAATAAAAACAGGATCAATAGAAATCAGGACTTTGTAAATTGCAAACGTTGTTAAATAATTCAGAAAAAAATCAATTTTCCCAATGACTGGTGGGTTTTCTATCCTCTCCAGATCATTTTACATGGATGTTAACAGCTTGCATTGGCTGTGAAGTCTTACTTTAACACCTTTACGACACACAGCAGCCCCAAAAAGCTTCACTTCCTCTGATCTTTCCTCGTGTTAAACCAACATGAAAAGAAGGGAAGAAAGAGGAGCGGATGGGATTTAATGGGACACATGAAAAGCAAAACAGGCTGCAGGTTGAAGCGACGTCAGCAGTCTGTGAAGGAAAGCACAAAGATTGTCATGTGGTGAAAGCGAATTTCTGAAAATAACACTGTGAACTGCTCTCACCACAATGACGGAGCCGGCATCTCTGGGCTATTTATGGATGGAGATGAGATGTCGACACGTTCCTGGTGTAGCAGCTCTTCGCTTTGGTGCTTAAAGAGCTCAGTGAAACAGAACGAGCCCAAACCAAAGGGATTCATCTGTGTGTGGCTGCGATTCTCACCTGAGCTTTAATTTCTTTGGTTGAAGGTTTAGGGTCTGGAGATCTGTTAGCCTGCAGCCACACAGACCAGATGGACCAGATGGAAAACTCTCTGTTGCGTTTTCCATCTTAAAGGGAACCTAATATGCAACATTCACATGTTGCACCTGTTTCTGTTTGGGTCTCAACTTTCTCTAAAAACATTTAAAGAGCTTATCGAGCTTAAAACACCCAGACACGTTTTAGCAATAATTTTATGTTTTTGGTGTCTAGAAAACGAGCTGTTTTGCAAGCTTCAAACAATCAACGTACACAACGCTGTTACCTAGCAACCTAATCAATCAATCATTCAATCAAATTTTATTTGTATAGCACATTTCAGCAGCAAGGCATTTCAAAGTGCTTTACATCATAAACACAACAACACAAAGTCATGCAACACAGAATCAATAATCAAAAACTACATTAAGCCATTTTAATGCAAATAAAAAAATTTAATATGTAGGTACAATTGCAGACCTTTCAGCCAATGATTATTACATTTGTAATTGATTACGTGTCAAATCTCCAATGCTTTGTTGTTGACTTACCATCCAGAAACCACTTGCTGCATTCTGCTTTGCTGTGCAGGAGGCTCCACTGATGCTTCTCAAGGATGTTTGCAGCCATTTTCACATGTGAGTGTAGACGTTGTGTTAGGGGCGTGGCCAGCAGCAGCTTACGTGGATTTAAAGTGACAAAGACCATAAAACAGCTGAGCAGACCTCATTATCTAACAATGCTTTTGTTAAAAAATGTATCAAACATGTTTTGAATAGGCCATAGGCCGATCCTGACCTGGTGAATGAAGCAGAAAGAATCACCGTTGACAGTTTAACGCAGGAGTGTCAAACTCCAGTCCTGGGGGCCACTGGGCCCCTGCAACCTTTAGATGAGCCTCTGCTGCACCACCTGAATAGAATAATGAGTCATTAAGGCTCTGGAGATCAGATCTACACCAGGAGGAGGAAATGAAGCCGTTTCATTCCAGCGTTTTGTTCTTGTGGCTCATCTAAAGCTGCAGGACTGGAGTTTGACTCCTGGAGTTTAACGGACATCTGATCAGGTGAATGGGGATCATTGTTGAAGTGGCTGTTGAAGTTTTAATCATCCAGTTATTGAAGACATACCTTCTACTGCCCAGGCCTGTTTTCTAATGGTGGAAAAAGAAAACTCCCCCAGTTGTGATGGTATAATTAAAGCCCTGCTCGCTCTGCTGCATAAACAAAAAACTCTCTAAACTCATCAAAAATGACCCAACAAAGAGCTGCTTCTTTTAGTTTCCCCAAAAAGAAAATCAAACTTTCCAAGGCGATCTTCTTCATCCAAGCTAATGTTCTTCGTCCATCTGTCTCCGTCTCCTCGTCCTCGTCTCCTCCCTCGTGTCTAAAGCTGCCGTTCTTCCTCCTCCCTGCCTCTTTGTGTTGCAGCGTCTTTATCTTTCCGCTTTAAAAGGGCCGATTCCTTCTCCTTTGTTAATGTGACAAATCTGCTTTAATGACTCTGCAGAAGCTCCAGGCGTGTCGCGTAGACCCTTCAGTCACTCCGCTCACCAACCCGCCCCCATCTTCAGTCTTCTTTTTAACTCCATCAGATTTTTTGACAAACTCGTCGTCTGAAAAACAAAATGAATGCCTTCGTCTAATTCATTTCCTCCCTTCAGCGCCGCCTTCCTGACTGCAGTGACACGTTTTGTGCATCACAGCCAGCTGTCATGTTGATGTTTCTGTCAGAAGAAACCCTCCATGTGAAAGAACAACTCCTGCCTGACTTTCTGAAACTCCTGGAAGCATCCGGGGATGTTTTTAATATTTTTGCAGCGCGTACATTCTGCTCTGCGTCAGGAGGCTATATCGAGTTCGGTCCGACTCTGAGGGGTTGAGCGGGCGACCATACACTCTAATTCCCTGTCAACTTACTCCTACCACCTTTCCATTTCTACATGGCGAGATATGCATCACTGCCATAGCAACAATAGCCTCCATCAGCCCACGGAAAGAGGAGATGGAAGATCTTGGCTGGGATCTAACTTCGTCAACGTCTTGGAGAGAGGGAGATGCCTAAGTGCATTTGGGCTCTTTCTTCCCTCCCTTGTATTAGTCAGAGCTTGGATGTGGCCACATAATAAAATGTTTTAACCTCAGAGGGGGAAAGAGAGACGAGGGGAGAGTATCTTTCCTGCTTTTTCTCTTCCTGTCACGGGTGGCGGTGCCTTGCGTTTGATGCCTGCGATAAGACCCCGTGTGGCTAATGAGGAAAGAGCGAGCACACTCATTAGTCCTTGTCTATATGTGTGTGAGTGTGAACAAACGGCAGGAGTGGAGCGAGGGAAGAAACTCATTAGACTTCTCCCGATCTCAAAGGCCAATTCGGTGGCCAGGCAGCCAGTCGCGCCCTTTGTTAGCACTAGAAATCCGAAACGCACGTTAGTGGAAACGTGCAAAGCAAGGCTCTGCTGCTGCGCGGCGTGTTATTTCCGTTTTTATTCATGCTGCAAAAAAAAAAACAGTCAAAGAAATGTTCGGTTTTGGTTTCCGATGGTTTCATTTAGTCTAAACTAACTGGACTAACCACTAATCTGTTAGTCCAGGTTAGTGCGGCAGCGTCGCCTCGCAGTAATCATCAGATCAGATTCAGCAGATTTATGTCAGGAAAGGAAATCTGGGGTTTTGGCTCCAAATGGCACCAACAACAACCGACTCTGTCTGAGGAAATGACCTTTGTTACAAACGGGCTTTTCATTGGCAGCTGTAAATGCATCAGCTCACTCGGGTCTCAATGTTGTGAATAATTCTGTTCCTCTGGGTGAAAATCTGTCCTGAAGTTGAAAATTGATTTTAAAAAATGCTGGAAATCTTAAACTCCAATCATGATTTTTATCTGTTTTATATCTTTTTAGTCTTGATCAACATGAAATATGTTGAGATTCATCAGTTTGTCGTATTAAAGGTCTCCAACAGGAGGGCAGCCGGACCAGTTCAGATTAATGCACTGATTCTTTTGGCCAGAGGAGGCGCTCTCACAAGCACCGAGTCATTAGCATCAGATCATCAGTTGGGAAGAAAAAGAGAAAAAATAAAGTAGTAAATATGAAGAAGGTGCAAAATTAATGCTTCATTTGTTTTTGTTTTTTGAAGTAAAGAAAATGTTTTAGATGCATGGAAATATGGCTTAAACAAAGTAACAGCAGCATTATCAGTGAAGGAAGTTGGACTTGACAACTGCAATTACAAAACCTGTTTACTGAAAGGTGAAGGACGATTGATTGATTGGTTTATGGTAAACATGATTAGAAAATGGGAGTAAAAGACATAAATATGTATAAAATCATGTGTTTTCTGTTCATCAGACCTGGAAGAAGCATAACTGCATTAAATCCTGTCCTTCTCTCCTCATGTTGCAGACGATTCGATAAGTTAAAGTTCTGGGGCTCGTTTACCTTGACGGGACGGAGGAGGTTGCAGTGAAAAGCAGTTTTCTGTTTCTGAAGGAAAATATTTCTGAAATGATCTCAGTGGCTCTGGAAGCTGCTTCCTTATTGGGACAAAGATTTAATTTACCAAACATCTCCTGTGACCTGCCCGGTTTAGACGCGCCTCTTTTCCAGCAGTCATAGAAACGATGGTGAATGATGTGAGAGGAGCTTAAAGACTGAAGGTTCTGATCATTAATAGCAAAATGTCTGAAACTGAATTAAAAACGGTCAGAATCTCCAACTGGTTGGGGAACCACCTGGATCTCTGCAGACTCTGAGATGAAACATTATTTAAGTGAAACTGCAGCCTTTGCTGTTTGTCTGGTGACAGTGTGAGCTGCTAACATCCGTTCTTCTCTCTGAGCTGCTGAAGCCGTTTAATTAGCGACTTCTCCGTCTTGAGGTTCCAAACAAGCTGCTATCTTCAGAGCTCTTCCCTCCGCCGTGCTAATGAGCCGGGTTATTCCGCTGAGAACTTCTTCTTCTTCTCCTTCTCTTTGTGCCGACTCCACCACATCCTCCACCTCTGAACCCGAACCGGCAGAGCAAACCTCTGAGGTTTTGTGTTTCTGGGCCGGAAGCTCCAGGAACGAGTCAACCAGAAAGACGATTTAGTGTGAAAAATGATTATTAACTTCAACAACACAGAAGAATGCACTTCAAACATTGTTGTAACTATAGAGGCTTTGGATTTATTGCTCTGGCACAACATTATGACCACATGCAGCAGGCCCAGCCACAGCAGGAGGCCATAAGTTCTGGATTACTGTCCGGTTGGACGACCCAGTCATCATCCATTTTCATTTCCTGGCAGAATCCACCTGATTTTTGTGTTTTGGTATTTTTAAAGGTTTGTGGTGCCGTGCAGTGAAAGTGACCAAACAGCAGTTTGCTTCACATTAATTATGATAAACATAAATAAACATTTTATTTAATGCTTCATCAAAATCACCAACACATGAGACATGTTTCCATAGCAACTCTAACCTGCTGGTTTTCAGTCTGGGTTTAGATGAGCTCAGTGTTGCGACTGTTTTTCAGTTTTCTGGAAGTTTGTTCCAGATCTGTGGTGCATAGAAGCTGAAAGCTGCTTCTCCATGTTTGGTTCTGGTTCTGATGCAGAGCAGAACCAGATTTGTATCAGCTCAGTTCTCTCTCCAGTCTCTGTTCTCTAATTTCAGAGATTCTCAGCAGCCAAAGGTTTTCTTTCTTGTGAATTTCTTCTTGCGGAAACTTATCGTGATCTTAAAGCTCCATGTCTGATTCTGGGATTCAGAGACGGAGCTCCAGCGTCCAATCCCAGCAGTACGCTCATTTTTCAGCCGCCACAGATTTCTTCAAGGTTCACTGATCAGGAGAAGAGAGAAGAATGAGATCGGATCGGCCTAGTTCAAGTCAAGCCAGTCAAGACGACTTGTTTGGCAGGGCGAGGCACAGGAAGCGCGCCGTGGGAGGCTTTTTCTGGTGAGCCATGTCGTCACCGCTTTGCACGTTGCATCCATTTGTGTGAAATATTAATAAAGCAGAAATAAATTTTTAACACTGGTTCTCTTCATCATCCTCCCACCCATCTCTTTGTGAGACAATGTGCCAGCAGCAGCAGCAGCAGCAGCAGCAGCACAACGCCAGAGATGGGCTCAGAGTGGGTCGCACCCGGCTGCAGCACGCGTCATCCTCCTACTGTAAGAGGCTTGTTAGAGGAATAATCATCAGACAGGAGAGGCACAAACTATTGTTGCACACTTGAACAATCGCTGACAGGCAGCCGCTCAGCTGCTGCTCCGTTTGTGTTAGCGCGATGCTGCCAGGCGCTCTCAGGGCTGCGGTTTGATTCTCCCGTCGAGCAGGATGACCTGGCATTTCGGTGACTTTTAGAGGTGTTATCATGCTGACATATTGCTCTCTCATTTTTCCTCCCCCTCTCATCTTCTGCTCTCTACTCACTTTATTTAGCAGTTGATTTTTTTGTGTTTCTTTGGTTTTGTGCTGCACAGATATTATGGATGCTATAAATGCAGCATTATTTTCTGAGATTTGATTTCATGTTTTAAGTAGCAAAGCAGTATTTTAATTACGATAGAAAAATCCAGCCGTCTATTGAGTCCCTAGACCTTTAAAATACAAACATGAATTTTAAGATTGAAGCATGTTAGCAGACAACAAGCGTCAACATTTCTACTAAAGCAAAAATAGATCTACTTCATTTCACTCAAGTAAAAAGTATTTATCCAGGAAAGAGTAAAAAATTTACTCTAGTTGTGAGTAACTGATTGTTTTCAGTCATTTAACATTTAAAATTACAGAATCAGATGGAACAAAATCGTTAAATGGAAATTTTGGTATTTTAAGAACCAAAATGACAATTATTCATAAAATAAAATAGTTATTTTCCAAATCAGTTTCTTGAAATAAAAAACTGATGAAACTTTAATAGAAACTGCAGGTGTGTCTGAGTCTGGTGAGTTTTTGTTTTTCATTCAGTGGGAAGAAAATCCAGATATTTTACTGAAGTAAGAGTAAAAATGCTTAATAATAAAAGTGAAAAGTTCAGTGTATTAAAAATACTTCTAAAAGTATATTTTTTCAAAACAGTTACTCAGGTAAATGTAACTAGTTGCTATTAAACTCTGGTAGACAAAACATTTCAATTTAAATGTTCTGATTAATGATCAATGATTCCTGCGTCGCTTAGAAAACTAAAAATTGAGTTTTCCATTGTTCAAATGGAAAAAGAAAACAGCATAGAAAACATTTCTCCGCTCATCCATTCATCCATATATTATTTATCAGCCATCAGGTTGTGCAGAAGGAAACATAAAATATGGGAAAGTTATGATGCAGTTTTGTTCTCGTCATCTTGGACATAAATTTGTTGCAAAACTCCAAATTAGTTGGGTTTTCAGAATCCTGCTGCAACTTTTCTATAAATCAGAGTTCACTGTTCCTCCAGCTCCTCCTTTACCTGCTGTTCTGATCTCAGGGTTTTATTTATGACAAAATTCAGCTGTCAAACACTAACATGGTGCAGTTTGGAGGTGTGTGCGCTCCTCCCAGCTGAAAGCCCAACCAGCTTCATACTGTTCGATACGAAAACATCCAGTTTTCTGTACCAGCAGTGTTAGGGTTAGGGACATGCTGTCCAGTGTTAGGGTTAGGGACATGCTGTCCCGTGTTAGGGTTAGGGAGATGCTGTCCTGTGTTAGGGTTAGGGACATGCTGTCCCTTGTTTTTTGACATGGGACAGTGAGAACAGAATCACAGGAGGTCTGTGTTTTCCGCTATTGGAAACAAATATTTTCTGGCATTCATGAATCAAAACCAGCCATAAGTCAACAGTATTAATTCCCTAAAAGCTTTGTTTTGACAACCAGCGTAGTACTGATAAGTCACAGTTATGATGCGTCTTCGTATATTTCATAAAGCCGATACAAGCCCAATATATTGGTTTTACAGAAAGATGTTTCCCAGGTGCAGGGAGGCTGGCGCAGAGACGGAGCGAGAGAAAACATGAAAGTGATTTTCTCTCTACACTCCTAATTACTTGTCTTCCTCCAGCTCTAAAAATAAATTCATATTTCATAAGGTGTCTTTGCCTGAGCGCACAGCCACCCTGCCAAACTATCTGTGTGCTATCCGCTGTCATTCTGATTATGGATATTTAGCAAAAGTGGAAGGGGAAGGAGAAAAAAAGGATTTCTTCCAATTATCTGCGCTAACGGTCTTTGCAGAGACGTTGACCTCAACCTCCTTGTATCTTAGCAATTTAATTTAACCCCGGCTGTGTGTTGTACGTGCTAATTAAAAAGCATTTCAAAGAGAAACTCATACTGGGAGCAGCGCAGAGAAAGAAGTGGAGGGAAGAAAAAGTGAGATGGTGACAGATATAAACACTTGCACATGAAAAGAGGTGATAGCTATGAGTGTTTTGAGAGAATATCTGAAGTGCCTCAGTGGTTCACAACGAGGTGGAAGAGAAAAGAGCTGGGAATAAATCGGTTCTGCTCCTCCAGATTGGATCTTTTATTGATCGCTGGTGAATTTTTCTAACAGTCAAACGGAAAACCATCTCTTGACCTTTTGAAACTTTGACCTGTAATATCTGAAAATCAATATTCAGAATGAATTGGTTAGGGTTAGGGTAAATGTCTGAATTATAATCTGCATTTTCTAGGAAATTGTTGATAATATAAGTTTATTTAGCATAACTGTAGAGACAGTTCATCTTTAGACATACAAAATATTAGATGTAGCATGAATTTTTAGGAGTAGACTTTACGACTGGTAAACTTAGATAAAAATCCAAACTAAGACAACTGGTGACTCTCTGAACTTACATAAATTTCTATGGAGAAGGCAGTCTGGTACTCCCGTAAGGAGGGTTTTCAGACAGGGAGTGTAGCTGTTATCAGAATAAATAAATTCTTTGGTGTTGGTTCAAGGGTTCAGTGAAACATTAAATGTATAAGAAAACATTAAATGTATAAGAAAAGTCTTCTCCAAAGTATAATCAAACGTATTAAGATATTTCCTTAAGCATTAAACAGCATGTTTTGAATTTGTTAGTTTTAAATCATATTACTTGCATGCAAAGTATATTACTGAAATACAATAGGAGTAGAAAACTATAAAATATTTCAGAGATTTCAAAAGAGCTTTTCCAAAAATAGACAACCTTGCAGTTTTAAATTCAAACATATAGTTATTATTTTTTAGCATTAGATTTTGTTTCAATTTGTATACAACATAAACACTTTCTAAGTTGAAGCACTGAGGCAGAAAACCAAAAACAGGCCCAGGTCATAAATTCTGTTCTAGGAGGGTCTGCAGGAGACGCCTGGTACGGCAAGACCCAGTTTGACAATCCATATATCTGCCTTTAGGGGCTCTTTAGCAGGAGGTAATAAAATTAACATTGGAACAGCCCTGCAAGGAGAGGGCACACCTTCTACTGCATATATTTAAATGAGGGGAATACACATTCTTATAAAATGGTTTGTTTTATAGCAGAAGTTCGAATCTCTTTGTGCTGAGTGAGTGATTCCCAAAAAATGCATTTTTTTGTTTGTTTCTGTTTCTGTTTTCCTTTCAACTCAGGTAATTCTATGTTTGTCATGTGATGGACTTTTTGATAATCCGGGTGTAATGCTGTTGTAACATTCGGTATTGCATTGAATTCTTTGGATAAAACTCTGGAAATATCTGAAGTCAGCTGTCGTATGACTGTTCTCTGAAACTCCACTGTACACGCAGAGTTCCTGGAACCCAGAAGATCAGAGGAAAAGTAACGAGCAAGTAAATATAAGTAGATTTACTCCTCTGATTTTCAACAAAATCAAGTTTACTTAGAATATCAGGTTAACAAGAATCAAGAAGTTTTACAAAAGTAAACCTGAAGACAAATCAAAAGGACAATGATCATGGACAACGATCATGTGACTGTACAGGAAGAAGCAGGAAGTTATATGAATTTAAACCATAAGAACAAGATTTTAATGTCCAACTTTCACTGGAGACGGAAAATCAACATTTTCTTCTTCAGCAACAGAAACCAGATGAATGAACTGACAGCATCACTTTGGTCCCATCAACTAACAGGATTTTGGCTTCAAAAATTTTACATGATACTGAAAGAATCGCTAAACAAACCAATCAGGTGGGAGAGTGTCTCCCAGGAACCTCCTCCTCTCTGCACGTTAATCAGCTCCAGCCTTTATTGCCACTTAAGGAAATTCTCCCGTCTGCGTTCTCTGTCAGATGTTTTCTGAGCTGCTGTCAGAACGTCGGATTACTTTTTAAGGCGGATTGCCGTTTACATGACTTTGCATTTCCGCTGACGCTTTGAAGTGTTGGAGCGCGGCCTTTCTGCATCACCTCCTGCGATGCTGCGTGTGGGAGAACGTCTGCATGTATTATTCCCTTATATATTAATTTAGCCGCTTACTTTGTTGGCGGGGATTAGCGGCGGTGAGCGCAGCGCCGTCTTAAGGCCTCACCGGCCGCCTGCCACTTCTAATGACTCTTCAGACTAAGACGGGCTAAGTCCAGAGCAGGTTTATTAGTTTGGAGAATGCTTGAATGCATCCGGCTTTCTTTCTGCGGGCGTTGAGCTGGAAGCGTGGCAATGAGGAACAGCCATGATGGAGCGGCTCTGTCAGCGCTCCAGAGTGAGTAGGATGCCCGACACCAGAAACATTTCCATCTCAAACAGCCACGTTACCTAATGAAGGATGTAAATGTGGCTCTCCTTCGCTCCCTCATGGCTGCAGCCAGTTTTCTATAATAATGTCATTTAATTGTGTCTCATTGTTTATCTGACAAGGCCTCCCTCGGGGCTGTTTCCACTCTTACTTTGTATTCTTGCTTTTGTCTGCAGCGTCTCGTTCAGTCTGCGCTCTTCATCCTTCTGCAGACAAAGAAACAATAAAGAGAGATGAGCAGCGGAGGCAAATGTTTGTCCGCCTGCAGTGACAGGTGTGAAGGCCAGGAGGATTGTGGGGTAACTGCTGCCGCTGACACGGCTGATTGCATGTTGCTGTGTTCCTCGCTCGTGTTTTCCTCTAATTGGTGAGATATATTAGACAGCCAGTCTCGTTAGACGCAGCAGACACATTGGTAAAAAAATAAGAAGGTAATCAGCAGTTTTTTTCTTTGCTGAACATTTTGTCATGGAAGATCCTCACTTAGTTCTGATTGTCCTTTTTTATTTATTCAGCAGTTCCTGTAATCAGCCTGCCAGGTCTCAGACTCACATCCTGTCATTAAGGACATGAACGTCATTCGCTCTGCTGGCCGCCGTTAGCTAACGTCGCTCTGCCACCCGGCGTTAGCTAACGTCGCTCTGCCATCCGCCGTTAGCTAATAGCTGACGTCGCTCTGCCACCCGCCGTTAGCTAACGTCGCTCTGCCGCCGCCGTTAGCTAACGTCGCTCTGCCATCCGGCATTAGGAGTCTGTAGATTGAAGCTGACCTCTGACCCCTGGTGTCCTGGTAGCAGGATAGCAGGGATTTTGAAGTGGATATTTGATCTTCAGCTGGTGTGATGTTGCTTCACTGATCGTTTGCCTTTCCTGTGACGTTTCTCCTGAACCGCGTGGGCTGGGTCTTCTGAGGTCTAAAATCTGCAGACATAATAAATTCCGGTCTGATCCGACGTTAACGAGGCCCATTGGCAGCAGGAATGTTGCTGTCAGGAAAAGGTGAAGCAAAGTTTAGCTTAATGAGAGCAAACAAAGTTTCTGTTTGATCATTTATGACTTAAATGTATCAGGACTAAAAATAAAAGTTTGGTAACTGCACTTTCTGAGCAGAACTTACAGTGCCATCAGCTACTGAAGCAGCCCAGAGCACCACACTACCACCACTGTGTTTGACTCCAGTTACATGTTCTGGTTCTAAACCGGGTCTAACAGGACCAACGCCTCCAGAAAGGTCCACTTCCCCTGCAGGGGCGTACTGGTTCAGCCCGTCTGGAGTAAAATAGAAAAAGACCAAACTAAAGGAGCAGAACAGTGAGAAGAGGCGACCTGACCCGGCCCGGTTGGGTCTCACAGAACAATAGACTCAGCACCAAACCTCACAGTTTTCCCTTAATCTCATTTCTCATCGTTCGTTCCGTCAGAAAACTAGAAGTGAAGCATAAATACTGAATCTTGACTGAGACGTTTTGGCACCTTGTTGGTTCTGTCTGGGTCGATGAACATGTTCTGTTCACCAGCAGGATCCCATCCGTCATCAATGTCTCCAAACATACATGTCCGATCGATCACCACTCTGTTGATCAATACCTGTCCATCTGTCACAGTTTGGACCTGGCCAGTACTCCGTCAGCTCGGTTCAGGAGCTAATGCTAACAATCCACTGACAGGACAAAGTGGGCCTTTGGCGCCATTAAAGACGGAAAAAGGAGAAAATTTCCTCCAGAAAACTAGAAAAACTCCCGACGTTTGACATCAATCAATTTCAAAACTTGAAAATTTCTGGGTTTCAAGTCTAAAAATGAACAAAAGAAATTAATCAGAAATTTTCTAGAAGTGCTTTTTGAAGATTTCTGAGAATTTCCTCTGCCGTCGGACAGATGCAGGATTCTGATGGCAGGATGTGATGTAACGGCCGTCGGCGTCGCTCCTCTGCTGTTTGTGGGGCAGA
The DNA here is from genome assembly GCA_922788865.1 of Poeciliopsis turneri. Lineage (NCBI taxonomy): Eukaryota > Metazoa > Chordata > Actinopteri > Cyprinodontiformes > Poeciliidae > Poeciliopsis > Poeciliopsis turneri. The sequence goes on along the minus strand of CAKLNU010000537.1, from coordinate 448,411 downwards.
AGAAGGTTCCAGTTTGTTCCGTGTTATTACCCTGCGCTCTTGTCTGCCGGCGCGGCGTTGACTGGAGCAGCAAAAAGGGTGTGTGCTGCGTTTCAGTGAAAGTGGAAAATAAACCTTTGCTGGAAGCAAGGTGCACATTTCGTGTGTGAGAGCGGCGGGGGCAGCGGCAGAGGGACAGACGGTAATTGAAGCAGCAGAGTGTCCATCAGCGGCGGCGGCGCAGCAGGTGAAGCAGCTACATGTGTATTTGTGCGTTAGCCGCACCAGAGGAGAAAGAAGAGGCCGCGCGCCACTCGCTCTGCTGATTGACAGCGGTGTTGTTGGTGGCGGCACACACACCTGAAAACATACCGGAGGCTGCGGGTGTCTCAGAGCGAGTGTGTGTGTGTGTGTGTGACAGGTTGTCGGAGCAGCGCTTCCTGTGCCGGGTTCTGCTCTCGGATGAGGTCGGCTGAGTAAAAGCCCCTCGGGGCGGAGGGCGGCCGGGATCCTTTCAGCGTTCGGGTCGGAGCGCAGCAGCTGCACGGAAAATTTTTAATCAACTCAAAAAACAGTGAAAGGGAGAGAAACTGCAGCGGAGGCTCAGCCTGACCCGGTTCTATCAGGGCCAAGGACCGCAGGGAATCAGCTGCAGACGTTTTCAAATCAAGCAGTTTGAACCTGGAAAAGTTCATTTCTCAGGCTGAACAGCAAATAAACAACCAGCTTCCTAAAATCCATGATAAATGTGTCTGAGACTTGCTCAACATTTAGAAAACTGTTTCTGTGCAAAGTGAAGAATTTTCTACTTTTAAAACTGTTGGCAGCTGATTAGCATCTCAAATAGCTCCTGACCTATGACCCCAAATCTCACTGGAGTTAAAACAGGAAGTTCAGACCTGGTGAACAGTGATCGTATCCCCTACTCCAGCGTCGCTCTGCCCGCCGTTTCAACAAGTCTGCATTGCTAAAGCTCCACTTCCTGTGTATGAATGAATCTGGGATGTTGAGGGAACATTTTAGCCGTCTAGGTTTTAATTCTTCACTGTGACATATTTCTAAACTCATGCTAACTTTCTTCTCTGATGGAACGATTCCAAACAGAAAACATGGAGCATGAATCTTAACCCAGTGGCTTTAACTGGTTCTGCCCCAGTTCATCTCCATGAGTCAGTAGCTGCATTTCCATCGATAATATCATCGTGTGTTGAAAAACAATCACTTTTTGATACGTCTTGGGTTTTGTGCCAGACCGAAATGGGTTGATTTTGCAGAAACATGAGTCACATGATCAACAACTGGATGTTACTACTGGCGTAAACTATGAAGAAGACGGCAGGAAGTGGTTGGACGATGATGGGGCGTCTAACAAACTGTTTTTTAATATAAACTTATTGATGTGGGATTTTAACAGAGTTCTTGTTTGTGAAACACTTGAGTCTGAACCTCGTGCGCCCAAACCCGCGCCGCTCTTCATCGTGTTCCTGCTCGTCTTCCTCGGTCTCTCAGTCCTGTCAGGCGTTTTGATGCAGATCTGATCTTAAGTATCTTAACACCGGCCTCCTGCTCCGCTGTCGGAGAAAACAAACCGTCGCTCCAGCAGGGAGACGAGGCAAACGCCGGCGCTCCGTGATTGACTGACATTTAGGGAGAGAACAGAATGTTCCTGTTGATCTTCATCATCGCCGTCCTTCAGTTTCCCTCTCAGCCTTTCAGCTTCCTCTGCTTTGCCCTTTTCCCTCCTCCTGGTTTTCCTTAGATCTTTTTTTAACCTTTTTTCATCTTTCATCCTGTTCTCTCATCACCCGTTCCATCTGACATCCCTGTTTTTGTTTTTTATTACTCCTCCCAACTGGAATATTATGAAAAATCTTCTGTAAGAAAACTGAAACAAACTCAATGCTGAGAATCACCAGAAATTCAAGGGACAATATTATGTAAAATCAACTCATTAAAATTTGCATCACAATCATACCTGCAGTGTTCCCTGGACTCTTTCATGCATGTTTGAGAAATCATTTAATCTCCATGGCAACCATTCAGGGTGCCTAAACGCTTGCTCTCACAAAGCTCCGCCTCACAGAAAACCCCTCTGCTCCTCTAGACTAGCGGCAGCAGCAGCTATCAGACTGCTCAGTCTGTAAACGCTTGTAAACGGCATAAAGGAGGATTAAGCTGTCATAAAATCCTTTTTCTTTAACTTCCTGCGACCTGTAAGGAGCGGCGATGTTGACCTGCAGCTCGGTGTGTGAGGCGGCAGCAGGCCGTCCAACACGTCGCATTTCAACCTGCGTCAAGCAAAAGGCTGCAGCAGCCAGACGAGCCGGGCTGAAAAAGTGTCAAACTTTTCCTCTTCACCCTGTGACTCCTCACGCCGCTTATGTCGTCTGCAACCCAACAAAAGGTCAAACTCCACCGCTGACCCCTTCTCTCATTAGTGAAAAAAGTTCCTGGAGGAAAGTTGCGTCTTATTTCAGTGAGCTCGTTATGTTTGGGTGCTGATTATGACAGAAGAGGTGGCGGAGGCCAGCAGCAAACCTCTGTGTTGGGTGACATAATTGGCAGGAAACTCCGGGCTGTAGAGACGTACCTGCTGCACATTCACTTAATTAGGCTTAATTCAGGAAACGACACCAGAACGTTTCATTTGGTGACATATTGTGGCGCATTAGTGAGAAATGCACCGAGTGGTTTTGTTGCTGGATCATCACCAGCCTCTGCTTGTGTCTTTGTGTTTCTCCTGCTCTTCTTCTCTGCTCTGAGTTTTATTCGCCATCATGGCGGCATTTCCTCCCGCTCCCCTGTAAGTAAACGCGCCGCCGCATGCTGGGCCCCCGGATAGACTAATCACCGCTGCGGCATGATGAGCTGCGGCCCGTTTGGTGGGAGAGCGTCGCACGTTTTCTCCTCCCCGCTTGGACAAATGTGCGTGTAATTTCCTGGCACCTAATTGACAGGAAGCGGAACAGTTGCTGCTTCTGATTCGGATGTGTAACAGCAGATTAGACGCTCCTGCCTGTCATTCCTCCCTTAACGCTGCTTTTTATTTCCTGCTGCTCTGTCGTCATCCAGCTGCATACGGCGCTCCGCTAATGAGGCCCGTTTAGACAAAGGGAGAGCCTCGCCTCGTCCCAGCTCCGCGCAGATCCACCGCAGCTTCATGCGCTGCTGATATTCTCCAGCTTAATGATCCACTCTGGGACCGCGGCTTCTGAAGGTGTTAGAAACATTAGCGGCTCTGCAGGGGCTCCTGGGTCCGGCCCCGCCCCGCGCTGTTCCGAACGAGACCTGATGGGACGGGATGAGCTGCATCACTTCCTGTTCTGGATGAACAGGCGGCACGAGAACCGTCTGAGCATCAGATGAAAAGAAACTCACTGTTTAAAATCATTCAACGAAATGCAGCTTGAAGATCTGCAGCAGTTTAACTTCAGCAAAGACTTTAGAAGAACAACAAAATGAGATTTAACCCTGAAACTGAAACTCTGATTTTCTTGCTTCTTCCTCTGTATTTATTTCTGTTTTCTAAAAGCTGCAGAAATGAGAGGAAATGTATTTGTGATCAGAGCGATTACTTTAAACAATAAAATAACGAAACAAATTCAGTTCAAAGTCACCAAACGGATGTAAACTTCTGATTCTGAAGAGATCATTTAGTTCATGCTGACCTGAAGCCAGAGAAGTTTAGTCTGATTTGACTTCAGACATGAGAAGAAGCAGTGTATGTAAACTTCTGGTTTCTCTCCAGACTGGACTATTCTTCTCTCTGTTAATTATTCCAGTTCATAAAAACAGGATTTTTATTCCCTCTGCAGTTTATTGCAGTTTATTCAGTTCGGTTGTGGCTCCTTTTGCATGAATTTCTGCATCAGAGTCACTTCACTACCACAGCCTCAGTTTTTCCTTCCACTCAACCTTCCATCGACACGCCTGCATGCAGCATTCCGTATGTTTCCCATTTCATCTGAATTAAAACCACTTGTTATTTTAATGAGATGCAGCTGCACAGTGTAAATATTTCTGCCGTTCTTGGACATTATGTAACATTTTAGTCGTATCTTCCAGTGAAGGCAATGCTGCTTATCTGATTAACTTGTTATTGACTACAAATATGGGGGAGTAGCGATACGAGAGCATGATTTGTCATCCTGCAGCGGAGGGACAGCTGGACGTCAGGCTGAGTGGTGATGTGTGAGGAACAGACTGTTTTCCCCATCAGGAGGATTTTCAATGGATTTGCAGAGTTTCTGATGCCACCGTGGCGTGGGTGTGTGTGTGTGTGTGTGTGTGTGTGTGTGTGTGTGTGCGTGTGTGTGTGTGTGTGTGTGTGTGTGTGTGTGTGTGTGAGCGCGCTCACAGACGGCCCGGGTGGATGTGTGTGAGGCGCTGTGTGTTGTGTAGGCGGAACCTTCTGGAGTGTTGGAGGAAAACCCAGAGGGCGTCGTGAATGACTGGAGCGAAGCAACAAGCCACTGATTCATCTCAGACCTGCTTCTTCTTCTGCTCATTCAGAGTTAAATCACTTTGAGACGAGATTTTCTTTATTCAGTCGAGCTTTTGTTACATAGCTCAACACACAAATATGATTAACAGGAAGCTTTGCAGCTTTGTCAAACCCTGAACTGAAGCATGTTGCTGCTCTTTGTGCTGCTGTCTCTGCAGTGTGTGGATAAGAAGCTGACCTGAACTGTAAAGCTCTGAACTTGAGCAGGTGGTTTGTGTGAAGAGCAGGGAGCCGAGTTCACGTCCAGGAGGAACTCCCATGTTCAGGACTCCCATGTTCAGGACGGTGGAGGTGGAAGTGATTTCTGCAGCTGGTGGAGGCTTAGTGACGACTGATGTTAGAAATATGGATCGAACATCTTGAAAATGAAAGATGTTTCAGACTGTAAATGTATATCAGCACCAGGCTCATGGAAGCAGCGTTTGGAAATCAGTTTCTACTCATCCAACATTTATCAGACTCAGTCTCCGGTGGATCCGACAGCTGGTAGGTCAGCGTCTGCCGACTCGCCAGGCCTGCTTTCTAAACACTCCTTCCTGTCAGAGCTGCTGCCTCCTCTCTCCTGAATGTGTGTGTGACGGTGTGTGTGACGGTGTGTGTGACGGTGTGTGTGACGGTGTGTGTGTGTGACGGTGTGTGTTTTTGGTTGGAAGCAGGCAGATGTCTGACAGCACTCTGACGTTCAGTCCTGCTGTCTGTCTGTCTGTGTGCGACTCCAGGATCGTCCGCATGCATGCAAACACTTCCACACATCCGGTCCCATCGGACCTAATTGGCCCAGTCTGCTTAGTACAGCACTATTATTCAGCTCTACTTACAGAAAAAGTGTGTAGCAAAGCTTCCCGGTGACACTTCAGGAAGTCCCTGGAGAGCTTCATGCCATCTCCTGCTTTGACACATCTGTCGCTGGGGGAGGAAGGAACACCTTTGTAGCTCTCAAACAAGTCCAAAATATTTCACAGTCAGAGCTGGGAGAAAAAAGTGAAAGCTTCAACGAAAAAATGTTAATGCCCATCACAGGCTCACACAGCACAGCCATGATTATGTTTCCCTCAGACGACTTATCAGAAATAATTCTTCCCTCTCCTGCTTGATTGCTTCGCCGTCCCCCGACAACAAACCCAACAAACCGTTTGGTTCTGATCAGACCCCCTGCTAGACGGAAATCAGGACCTGGTGTTGGCGTGTCTCCACCTCCACTGCTTCTCAATCACTGGCCAATCATGTGTACAGTAACTCCGTCTGCGCTACGTATGGCCGCTCGGCGCCTTAATCATCCGCCGGTTGTTTAAAATAACGTCCTCGTCTGCCTCCAGCTGCGCTCTGTAATGTCACCTCATGGGAATGTTTGCCCCTTCAGCCATAACTCTGCATTATTTGGGCTAATAATGCATGTAGATACTGTATGTTTGGCTGCAATCATTTGGTTGTTTAGTAAACACTTAAAGCAAAGATTGTCTGCCGTCAGTCGAAGCGTAAATCAACATCCGTTCCTGATTGTTCAGAGCTTTTAGTGACTCCAGAGCCACCAAACACATTCCTGACTCCGTCTGTAAAACACACTGCTCTTCAAAATAAAGCTGCTTTTAATTAGACTTTTATTCATAAATCAACTGAATGGACAGTGATGTGAAGAAATATGCGTAGATTTATTCTGTTTTTTCAAAGATGAAGATTCAGGTTCGCCGTGTAAAAAGTACTGAGGATGAGTTTCCTTTGAGATGCAACTGAGTCCAGAAACGTCTGTTCGGACCCGGTCAGAACCGGTTCTACTTCTGTAAAACTGTGGAACAGAACAGAAACGTTTCCACCTTCCTGCTGGGTAGAAAATGCATTTAAAGTGTTTAAAATCTTCCTGGGTGATGAGAACAGAACAGCATCAGGATCTTCCTGTTCATCTCTAAATTGGCTCCTGGATTATAGTTTTAGTGAAACAACACCCTCTTATTGCCTCAACTAATCAATCTGTTTAGAAAACTTGGAAAGTTAATTCTTGTTCAGCTTTTAAAATCCATCAAACCCCCTGATTAAAGCTCACTTTCATTAGTACAAATTGACCAAGAGTTCACTCGACTGCAGAGGATAAGTTCATTAGAGTTCCCAGCCCAAGAATTGCCAATTAACAGCACATCATAGCAGCGCAGCATCAATGCTTCGCAGAGTTCAAATAGCAGACGTGTTGATGGGAAGAGAACGACTTTATGGCTAAACTCTCTGTACTGTGAGGCTGAAGACAGAAATGTAGACGGAGGCATTAAGGAAGGAATCTGCGCTTTGGACTAATGAGTCTGAACTTGGTTTGCCCATAAATGAAGGACAGGAAGCTCCTGTGGAGGTTTGGGGATGATTGATGCAGCGTTTACCATTTGACCAAAACTCTGAACTGAGCAGGAAAGACTGAGTTTCATTAAACCTCCATGAAGTTCAAAGTGAGAGGAAAGTTAATGGATCGTTTAGAGGATCCATAAAAGTTTCCAACTAAAAACATTTTTGCTTGTAGTGAACAGCAGCTCTTCATTACAACATGAGCCGCCTTAGCTCCACTTCAGAAGGTAAAAATGACTGTTTTCCAATTAAAACGTCTAAAGAAAATATGAACAGCATAATAACTCTGGTAGAGTTCATGTAATTGGGAACTTCCTGCTAAATACAGACGGTTTCCCACCTGGTAGGTCCGGTTCTACTGGGACCAGAACTCCATCACCTGCTCCACCTCCAGCTGCTGCGGTTCTGTTTCTTGGTTCTGTTTGTTGGTTCTGCTGCCGTTCGATGACGATGTGGCAAATTTCTCCACCTTCACAGTCGGTTTGAACAAGAAGCAACACTTTCACCAAACACTGAGGAAAACCTGAGGGGTTTAAAGTCGGAAACGTTTCTGCTCTTAAATGAAAAGCTAAACTCCGGTTTCAGACGTGCAGTGAAGGTTTGAGTTTATATTTCTGCTTTGGGAATGCTGGACCCTCAGCCTCCCAGAAACCATGTGCACAATTTGGAGGCTTTTGCATCTCGATGTGCCAGGCTGCTTGTTCTGGTGCACATTTGGTTGCAGCAGCAGCAGCAGCAGCTGCAGCAGCAGCTGCAGCAGCAGCTGCAGCAGGACGCGTCCCAACTGAAGCTTTCCTGGTCGGGTTCGGAGTGGATGCAGGTTTGAAGGGCTGAGATTAGAAATGGATAAGCATGAAATCCTGATATTTCTGCTCCGTCCTGCCAGCAGCCACATCATGCTGTAAACTTTGTTGTGGCGCCTGAGCAGCCGTGCATCTTCCCGTTGTTGCTCCTCTCGTCTTACAGCCGCTGAACCGAGTGAATCTGTGCCAGTGTGTTCTGACGTCTCGTCTTTAGCAGGACTGATTTCCCAGGGGAAAACAGGCGTTTGGCATGTTTACATTTTATTCCCATTTCCCTGCCGCATTAAAAAAACAGCCTTCAATCTGGTCTTTTATTCCTACGTGGTAAACGAGGTGTTCACTGAGGAAAACAAACACTGACCTGGCTGTTGTGCCGTAATGGGAGCAGAAGCTGTGAGAGGATCAGAGTCTGGGTGGAAGACGAGGAAACGTCGGGTCAGCATCGGGTCAGCATCGGGTCAGCATCGGGTCAGCATCGCAGCCTGGCTCTCCTCAGGGTTTCTCCTCATCAACATGGAAACACGGTTTGGGTTTGCTGACATGCAAACTGTGACTGTGAGCTGGAAGCCTGATGAAGCTTCAGGGGCGTTTTGGAGGTAATGGCCTCCAGCTTGGCCGTCATTTTCTGCCTGCAGCTGATTTTAGGTGGAAAACTGGCTGTAATGAAAACGTCCACTTCTTTTGTTCACTTTATTCATCCATTCATTGAGTTTCATAAAGCAGCTTCCACTTCATCTGAGTGTAAATGTTGTTTACCTTTGAAATTAAAATGCATTTTTGTGTTTGGCATAAACAGTCTGAGTCTGAGTGTACTTCAAGTCTCAAGTGCCTATTAAATGTCAGTTGTACTTGACACAAGCTTTCACATGTGGCTCGACCTTAAAGCTTTTCAGGGCTTCTTTTTATTTCAGGATAAATGCTTATTAAATCATCAGGATTATTGTTAAAATGCTCCTGTTCGTCCTCAGACTGTTGCAGCTCATTTAAATGAGTTTCTTTAACCAGCCGACTGAATGTCTCACTGCTAAAAATGTCTTTAAACTGGAAACGCACAAAAATCAATTCACAAAATGTAATTTCACATCATTTAACCTTGTAAAGGTTTTTACAAACAAACTTTGTTTTGTTGGAGTTTGATCCAAAAATCTGAACATTCATCTAACATGGAACAAAAACTGGACTTTTTTCAACATTTTTACAATATATTCACCTTCCAGCAGGACAATCAGCTTCAGCATGCAGACTGAGATATTAGGGGTTGGAATGGCCTAGTCAAAGTCCAAATCTGTCCTGTTTGCTACAGTAAATCTAAGTGTCATTTGTTAGGAAAAGTTTAGCAGCTTTTTTACTTATATTTTCTTCCATTTTGATTATTTTTCTTCAGTGATGAGTTTCATGTCAGGGTGAGATGGCCTCTCTCCCATCACCCTAATCTTTAGGTTCACCATCAGGTTCACCCTCAGGTTCACCCTCAGGTTCACCATCAGGTTCACCCTCAGGTTCACCCTCAGGTTCACCATCAGGTTCACCCTCAGGTTCACCCTCAGGTTCACCATCAGGTTCACCATCAGGTTCACCCTCAGGTTCACACACTTTCTTTCACAGAAGGAATGTCTGCCTTTAGCCAGATTTGGGGCAGGAGAATCTGCGTGATAATCCATTTAGCGGTGGTCAATATGTTATGTCTGGTTCCAGAATGTCTTGTACCTCAGTAATTCTGTTGTAATTTAGAAAGTGTTTCGCTGCAGGTCGTTCCCTCCTGAGACCTTCATATCAATCAAAGGGACAATAAAACTGTCGATTAAAATAAAATGAACGTCTTGGTGGTTCTGATCCGGGGAGCTGCAGAGCGAAGGAACATTTCACTGCATCTGATGCAAACAACCCAGTGGATTGTAGGTTATTTGTTTGGGTCGTACAGGAGGAAGGGAGTCTGGTGTGTGTGTGTGTGTGTGTGTGTGTGTGTGTGTGTGTGTGTGTGTGTGTGTGTGTGTGTGTGTGTGCGTTTGTGTGTGTGTGTGTGCGTGCGTGCGTGCGTGCGCGCGTGCGTGCGCGTGCGTTTGTGTGTGTGCGTGTGCGTGTGTGCGTGTGTGTGTGTGTGTGTGTGTGTGTGTGAGATCAAACCAGTGAAGTGGAGCGGGAAGAGATGGGCTCCTGGCTGTCAGTCTGATTGCGGTTCTGGATTGGCTGATCAGTGGTCCGGAAGCCTGGATCCCTCTCAGCTCGGCTCTCGGCGGCTCCAGCCTCCTTCCTGTTTGTTTCTTCTTCTCCTCTTTCGACCTTCCCTTCATCTACATTCCATCTCCATCTGTTGGACTTGACTCTTCTCCTGTTCTTCCTCTTTGGTTTGTCAGCTTGTCACCCTGAAGTCTTCCTCCGTTTAAAGCCGTGATGAAAACTCGTCTGTTCGTCGTCTCCTTCCAGTCCAGGTCTTTGGTTCTTTTAAGTTGGTTTGTGGTGAGAAGGTGAAGCCGTGCGGAGCAGGAAGCTCGGAGTCGCTGGTTCTTCCTGATGGTTTTGTCTGTAGTTCAGGACCTTTATTGAATCAGTAAATAGTTTACAATCTGCTGGAGCTTTCTGACCGAGTGTTTTCCATCTTTCTGTTTGTTTTCTTTTCTCAGGTTGGTTCTGCTGCTGCGAGTCGTTTCAGGCAGCGAAACCTTGTGGGTCAGAGAGATCCATCCATGCAGACGGACCCAAACCCTGAACACAACGGTGAGTAAAACTGTTTGTTCTCTGGCTGGTTTCATTACTGTTCCACCTGCTTCATGGCACTTCTACACTGAAGAGTGGTGCTGTAAAGACTCTGGCAATGCTGGATTGGCTGATTCCTATTTTTATTTATTCCATATAAGTAGAGCTGAGCGCCGCAGATTTACTAAAGTAGAAATACTTTATAATAAAATTACTCAAGTAAAAGAAGTAAAAATATTCCTAAACGTCAATGTTTCCAAAAATGTATTTATGTTAATGAGTAAATGTAACCAGTAACTGTTGGTTGGTGATTAAAGTGATTAATCTGCTGCTTCTGTCCCGACGAATTTATATCTGATGTTTTTTTCTTAGTTTTTACTCATTTTTTATGTAAATGTGTTTAATGTAGCTTCAGTTTCCCTTTGGGTCTTGAATGAACCTGAACCTGGTCCAGTCCTGGCTGTGAGCTGCCTGATCAGACCAGTTTGATCCCAGTTTGATCCCAGTATCTGTGAAGCTCTGACCACCAGCTGCTGCTCATCACATCCTGACTGGAACCAACTGAACATTAAACTGGTTTGTTTCTGCTGGCAGGTGAGAGGCTCTCCTCCTCTCATTACCCCGTTATTCCTCAGGATTCATCCCAATCTTCCTCCAGCCTCCTTCCCTCCCTGTCAACCCCCTAATTTGAAGTGCAATAGTTTCCCTCTGGCATGAAAATATTGCATCATTCATCATGTCTCTCTAATTCGTCTTAGATATCCTGAACCCCCCGGTATCCGATCATCCTCCACCTCCTCCACCGTTTAGCTGTGATATCGCCCCGACTGCAGCAACACAAGGTGAGCCTGCGCTCTGTGGACGTTTCAGTTGCTGTATATTAACAGAAGCAGGTCCAGAATGAGCTATCACTGTCCTCACACACACACACACACACACCCAGACTGGCTGGGTCTCTGCGACGCGCTGGCCCAGCAGCAGAGCTGAAGCGGCTGCTGATGTGGCGGCTGATAAGTCTGCAGTTTGTGGCTCCATGTTGAATCAATCCATGTTTGTTCAGATCAGTTTTCAGCCTTTTCAGAATGTTTTAACGTTCTCTGCACATCCTCGTTAGCACGGCGCTAATCAAACAGCTCATTATTCTGCGCTCAGATCTCTGGGGTCAACCTCATCACTGCTCTGCATAATGTCTGCCTTGGCTTTGTGGTTCCACACCAAGAGTTTATCTGTATGAGTCTAATATTTAATGCAGAGAAACTCATGATCCACACAGAAACATGAATGAACCAGTCAGGTTGATTCATACTCATCAGTTTGGGTCACTGGAAAATCTTTGGTTTTATTAACAGTTTTATTCACCATTATCTTCAAACTATGAGCAAAAATCCCTCCATACTGTAATACTTGCACTATTTCCAGCTGCAGCAATAACAACATGCAGCACTGACAGTTTTAATGTTTGTGTGTTTGGGACTGTCTGTGAGTAAAGATGATACAAAACGTTTCCAGTCTTATAACAAAATGGCTGCTGTGAATTTGGATATAACAGAAGATCATGTTCAATGTTGAGACTCCAAAAGTTTAAGAAACACATTTCCTTACATTTAACCATAATTAGAGAAAATGATCAAAATCATTGATTATTGGAGAGGATATGAAAAGTCTCTGGCGTGTAGAAACTAAAGGGCCTGAATAATTCAGTCATTCATAAAGTAAATCCTGAGGTGCCGTCATCTAAACAACCGGCTCCTTCCTGGGTCATGACTGAGTGTCGGAGCACCACCAGCGCTCTGCCAGCTCTCTGCCAGCGCTCTGCCAGCTGACCTTCGGGTTTCTGCATGGATCTGACACACAGATGACGCAGACGATGACGCATGGCGTCTCCAACAAACCAGAATGAGAAGCTGCGTCAGCCTAACTCTGAGTTTGGTGGTTTTTCAGTGTGGGACACTGTTAGCTTAGCATGGCTTTTTCAGGACTTCCCAAAGAAACCAGCAGATTCTGCTGGTTTCAACAAAAAATCAGGAGGAAAAAACTTTTCTTGGTTGTAAATCCCAAAGACATTCCTCACTTTGTCAAAGATCTTCTTTCCTTAACCTGAAACTTAAACAAAAGATCATTTTTTTGCATGCATGAAGCAGCAGACACTGAGCTAATAGTACGAGAGCATAAAGCGATTAAAACAGGCCTAATTAATTGCTCTGAGTGATGCAGCTCTTATGTGAGTCTGCTGTCTTCCCATCTCGCCCACTCGCCTCCTTACATCACTCCTGGTTTCACCCCAGTGCATCAATGGGAACGTGACGCCTCCAACAGGAATACGTGTAATTATCCGCCCACTCGCCTGTCTCTTGAAAGCGATTGGACGGCGCGCTCCGTTCCGATGTGCTAGCCGCCGCCCACGCCAGCTGTGCCACAGCAGCCACAGCGCCCAGTTACCCTCCCACTCCGCGCCAAACGCTCCAGCAGCCGCCGCCCACCTGGGACTCCTGCACACACGCAGGTAGGAGGTTTTTCCAAACGATGAGGCTTCAGTCGTCGCCTCGTTTGTCACCTTGATCCATTCTGCAGGAAATCCTTCCTCCAGTCAGAAGACTTCGTTTGGTGGCTGAGTCCCGCCCAGTTATGGTGCCTTGATGTTGCTTATCAGCCAATGTGAGGTTGTCAGCTGAACCTTTGTAGCCATTTCTCATTATATTTACTGTAAATGTTAAAGAATCGTCTGTTTTTTTAGCAAACAAAATTATGTAAAAATGTATAAGCATATTAGGTTTGAAGATGAGTAAATATATATAACATGTTGTTATAATAACTGTTTAATGCCTCTCTGTTGTAATATAATGTTCTGCATCATTTATAAAGGCATTAAATCATTTATAGATGAAGTAAAAATTGTTATAAATACTAAACAAAAAATTTTGAAAACCATTTTAGAGAAAAAAAGCTGGAAAACATCATTGAGGAAAAAACAATCTGACAGATTAACACAAAAACGTGTTGAAATATTCAACACATCCAGTGTTTTTATAATGTGTGTTAAAATGAACACATTGAAGCTGATGACACATTTTTCCTGTTATTTTTTAACTCATCTGTTTTAAGAGGCTGGAGAATATCAGAAATATTTTGAAGATATTGTAAACTGAAATGTTTATGAGCAATGCTATTGGCTGATGTTTTGAAAGCGACCAATCCAGGAGCAGCAGCATTAGTTTCCTCAGCCCTGATTGGCTGAAGACCATAGCGTTTGTGACAAAGCAAAGACTTTTTCCACTGTGTGGATTAATTGATATTAACATTATATTTACAGTAGGAGGTTAAAAGGGTTTTTACTGGAGGGTCAAGTATTTCCTGTTGGTTTTGGTCCATGAACTCCATGAACTCTAAAGTTAACTTTTCAGAGACACTTTATTCTTTATTGGACTATTATACCTAAAGAAGGATGAACCTTTTTAAATTGAAGGTTAAATTGAAGGTTTTGTCTCTTTGAGCCACAAGTTTTCAGTCTGAAGGTTTTGAAAGTAGAAGTGGGAAAAGTTGCTTTAGCTAAACGTTAACATTAGCCGTTAGGAGTCCTGTCTGCTTCCTTCATCTTTCATTCTTTAACTGGTTTTAAATCATGTTTGAACTGTAAGTTCACTGACATCATCATGGATCCTAATAAAAGACCCGGTGATTCTGGGCTCCAGGTCAGGATGTCCACTCTGTCACCAGATGCCTCCGTTGCATCTCGAAGCTAATGAGAGTTTCTCAGTGTCCAAGGTGACCAAGGTCTCATCCCTCCCTGGTCAGCAGGCGCTGAGAGTCCGACCCTGACCAGGAGAAAATGTCACTGATTGTTCTCTTACAAAGCGGCGCTAATTGCTCTGAATTTGCTCCCCAAAGAAAAGCCTCAGCCTGAGTGTTTGTCGTGAGAGTAACAAGGCGCAGATCACCGATTCGTTATTGGCTGGATGAATGCATTTATTGTCCACAGCCGCACATAAATGGTTGGCTGTTTTAATTAAAGCCCCACTAATGCTCTTGAACTTATTAACCAGCTTGAAATGATGCCATATTTTAAAAACATGAACAAACAAGTGAAAACACTTCATCTATGAAGACAGTGCAGGTAGAAAAAATCCCTTGCAGCCCTTTCACCACTTCACCTTTAGTGAAATGCCTCTTTGTCTTTGTGAAAGCCCATATCTTTGCTGTAATGCCAAGTAATTTAAGGGAAATTAACATTTTGACAAGTTCCTCAGGGGTTGGGAGGAGTGGAGAGCCAGGATGAGGAGGACGGCGAGGAGTGACTTTGTGTTGAAGGGCTGACTCTTTGGCCCCAAGGTTAAAGACAGTGGAGCAGAAAAAGAACAACTGGCCCAAGTAGACAAGTTTAAAACCCGCCTCATGGTCCGGTAGACTCGGTTCTACTGATGTTCACATGGGAGTTCAAACCAGAGACTCTTCAACTGAATCCAGCCGGATGTTCTTGGGACCAGCGTTGGACACGCCAAGCAAACTGGACTTTCCAGGTAAATGGACCGGAGTCGGGTTAAAGCGGAGCGGAGTCGGGTTAAAGCGGAGCGGAGTCGGGTTAAAGCGGAGCGGAGTCGGGTTAAAGCGGAGTCGGGTTAAAGCGGAGTCGGGTTAAAGCAGAGCGGAGTCGGGTTAAAGCGGAGTCGGGTTAAAGCGGAGTCGGGTTAAAGCGGAGCGGAGTCAGAGTAAAGCGGACTGAACTGGTTTGTGGGTTTGTGGGTTTGTGGGTTTGCAGTCTCTTGTCGATGAGTGATGGTCGATGAAAGATCTGAACTGTTGCACAGAAAGTCTTTGTTTGAGATTCGGCCATCTGGACGTCTCCTCGGCTTCTTCCTTTGGGGCTTTTCCAGAGAAGATCCAGAACATGACGTACTTTTCCAAAAGCTTTTATCTGCCACAGAAGTGAGGCCGTAAAAAGTCCATAAATTCTGTTGACTTAAACCTCGACACAGAATTATCGTTGGGTCTGCCTTGTGATCCTCCATCTGAATAATCGTTGACTTCTCTGTAAATGACAACAGTTTAATGGTTCAGACTGGAACCAGTGGGAGCTCAGAAAATCAGCCTTTTCTGGTTAAGGGCTGGAAAAAAGCGATAATTTCCAGCTACTTCTTAAAATCTGGGATTTGATGATGAAAGCACATCCCTGACTTCTGAACTTTCCACTGAATGAAGTCATTTTGTTTCGTGGCTCTGATGTTTCATCCACTGCATTTTCAGGTTGGATCATTTCTTGGGTTCAGACCTCAGTGGTTCTCTGACCGGAAACAGTTCTGAAGAATCTGGTTCTGTTCTGGAGATGAAGAAGGATTTTACATGATAGCAAGAAAATTATGGACCAACTTCTTCATGAGACTGTCTTCAGTCAGAGGCTTCTTTAGACTCATTGCAATACAGACTGCTACAGGAGGTATTTCCCTCACCGTCTACCGTAACTCTTTAAACGAGTTGCAGCAACATTTTCACTGCAAAAACACAAAACATGACTTTATGTTTTTGGTCTAGTTTCTAGTGAAAATATCTAAGACAAACTAATTTAAAAGTAACTTTTCAGTAAGATATAAAATCTTGTTTTATATGAATAATGATGAAAAAGTTGTTTCCAGATTATTGCAGCAATGCATTTTCTCCATTTATATTTATAGTTGAACTTTTTATTACTGTTAGGAACTTATTGATTCTAAACGATAATTATTTTAAATTGACCAATATTTCCACCAGAAACACCTGCTGGGATTTCCTGTTTTTTTGTGTGTGTTTTTTTGTGTTTCTTTGAGATAAATTATTTAAATTATTTTTGATTTGAATTGAACAGAAACTCCTTAAAAATTGTTTTCCCCAAATTTCTCAGCATTGGATGTAAATACACAGAAAAATCCGTTTTTTGCTCAGGAAACTGAATCTCGCCTCATTCTTGAAGAAAAACCTTTAGTTTCCTGTAAGCGTGTGAATATTTTGACTGAACCAAACGGCTTGCAGAAACTTTGCGGTTTTATTTCCGTTCTTTGTCTCGTCTCCCTGCAGCGGCGTGTGGATTAGCGCTGCAAGCTAATGAAATGTAATTACCGCCTTTGTCGATAGGAATCGATCGGCTCGGGTCTCCTTCGCGGCGAGGGCCCCGGAGGGGGCCGTGGAGGGCCGGGGGAGGGCCGGGGCCACGGCTATCGCAGCCGTGCCCCTCCCCCACCCGTTTCCTGTCTGGTTGCCCTGAGCGCCGGGAGATAGCATTGATGGGGCGGTATGAAGTAGAGCGGGTTCTGTCGGATGGCCCCGGAGCGCCGGCTCGCTCAGGGAATGAGATTCCTTATCAAATCAGCCGGATTAGTGAGAGGGACTCGAGGAAAACGTCGATTCCTCCATCCTGGTTTTGTTTGGTTTGTGTGGATCCATGCAGAGCTTTTATTGGTTCCACGGATCAAAGGAACCAACTTTAATCTGCTCATAATTCAGATCGGATGATTTCTGATCCAGGTTTTCTATTCATGCAACCCGACGATTATTATCTTTATATCAGGTGCAACGTCAAGAACCCAAAACCGAATTATGTGAAAAATAATCACCAGGCCTGAAAGGAAAAACATGCAAGAGGAAAACAATAAGACATTTCATTAATAATTTAGTGTTTTTTATTTCAGGATGACTTTAGTTTGAAGATGTGAATCGACGGTGAGAAGACGAACATCAAAGCTGGTTCGGTTCAGAGCGAGCAGAACAATCGTCTCTGCTTGTTCGCATGAAAAATCACACGGCGCTGAAAAGATGAATTATGCAGCAGCCACCTGGTTTCTGGAGCTGCTTCACGTTTCGGATCGGACTCTGTTACCGGCCCGCTTTCACACAACAAATATCTGCTTAACTTTTGATCTTCTTTGGGATTTTACTGCTGATCATCTTAAAAAATGATACAAGAATTCATATTTTCATGTTTTTCCTATTTTTACTCATCTACAGTTTTAGATTTGCTGGATAAAAAGATAAAAAGTTTCTTATTTTTCTCTGTCTGAAGATAAATGGGACCAAAATGCTTCAGTTTTAGGTTTTGTACATTTATAAAAATGATTTATATTTGCTAATGCCCAGAAAACGTGGTTGGTGTCGGGGGCAACATGTGAGTTGGGTCAAAGGTCATCGTGATTAGTGTATGTAAACTTGTGGTTGGACTCCAGATTTTCCTTCATGTCTCCAGACATCAGCCTCGTTCCTCCCTTTAACTTGATTTTATCGTTTATGTTTTCTCTCCTAAACATAAACGTGTTGCCGTGGAAACGCAGATCGGACAACATGTATGTTTCTCGCATCTGGAAGGAAAAATGGAAAATGATGAGATTTAGATTAACATGAATGTTTTCCTCCAGATCCGACTGTGATTTTAAATTTTTATAGTTTAGATCAGATATTAAAACAATAAATGCAGTTTATGTACAGAAATATAAATATAATAATAAACAAGAATATATTATAGATAATAGGAGACGGATTCAAACTCTGTTCCTTCACTGCAGTTTAATCCTGATGGGAATAAAATCAGATTATAATCTAAAGGTGCCTCAATCTGTTCATCCATCCATCCATCCATCCATCCATCCATCCATCCATCCATCCATCCATCCATCCATCCATCCATCCATCCATCCATCCATCCATCCATCCATCCATCCATCCGTTCGTTGTGTTTTGGCTCCAGTTTCCTCCTCTTTCCTCTCATCACCAAAACTAGATGGAGACGTTTAATGACTAAAGTCCCAGCTCTGCATCAGGGGACGGCCTGCTGTCAGAAACGCTTTCAGAAACGCTTTTAGAAACGCTTTCAGAAACGCTTTCAGAAATGCTTTTAAAAACGCTTTTAGAAACGCTTTCAGAAACGCTTTTAGAAACGCTTTTAGAAACGCTTTTAGAAACGCTTTCAGAAACGCTTTCAGAAACGCTTTCAGAAACTTGTCTGTCGTTAACTTTAATTCTCCAACATGTCTGTTTGGTGTAATCCTGCTCATTGCTCAGGCTCTCACTCTATGGGAAACTATTTATGTAGTAAATGGCAGAAAACATTGAAGAGATGGACGAAATGAGTTGTTCCTCTCCCACACACTCACACACATTACTCTGGTGTGATGGGGAAGGGGCCAAGTGTGTGGGAGAGATGGAGGGAAGGATCGATAGAGCAGCAAAAGAGTGCTGTAAACCATGAAAGTAGACAAAAGCCTGCTAGTTTTCCCACAGTGCACCAGACTCTGTTAGCCTGGGAGCTACAGCTGCACCGCCAACACACACACACACACACACACACACACGCACACACACACACGCACACACACACACGCCTAGTTTATGTAGAGTGAAATACAAAAAGCTGCTTATGGCCAGAAAATATCAATAAGTGTCTGTGGGAATGAAGAGTGTTCAGTCGATGGAAGAATAGTTTTATTTTACTCTCCTTCCTTCAGACTGCAGGGAATTCATCTTTGCTCTGTTTTATGTTCTCTGCCACTTACATTATTCCTTATGTTACTGGATAATGGAAACAAATCTGGGTGTAGAGTGCGACACACCAGCCTGTTAAAGGTTCATTCAGTAAAATCCTAAATCTGGTCCGATCTGGAGGGAGGAAGCTGCTGCTGCTGCTTCCTGTTTGCTAATTCCAACTTTCATCATCATTTCTGGTCCAAATACTCATCAAGCTTTTTGATTTTCTCTGCTGCTCCAGAATTAAGATGATTCAGAGTCAAGATGAGGTGAAACGGTTTGGAGAAATGGATCTTTATGAGAACATGTTGCTGTTGAACTGTGAAGTCTCTCTGTTTCTGCGTTTCATTCGTTATGATTCAGATTTTATCACCATGTTCTGGTATTTATTACAATAACAGTAAAAGAAAAGAGGTTTTAAAATGAACCACAGCCTCCTGGCTGCACATCTGCTGCTAACATAAACAACAATACATTATTGCATTTATTTGCAGATATATTATTGATTGATTGTCTCATTAAACAAAATATGAAAACAAAATCAACCATCATAATCACACCTTCAGTTTTATAGGTGTTTAAATGCCAGACTTGATCATTTTCACGCATTTTATAGTTTATTTTTTCTGTCAAATAATTTTTCATCATCGTCTCAGACGTTTTAATCAGATGTTTGTTTAACCATGAAGTCACACAAACCATTCATTTCACTGAATGTTCCCACAAATCAGCACAAATCTGACTCCGTCATCTGCAGAAATACTCAGATTACTCTGCAGAAATACTCAGATTACTCTGCAGAAATCTGAGTATTTCTGCAGATTTTATGTAAATCTTTTTGAATCAAACATGAGAAACTAAAACATAATCTTCATTTGCAGGATTTATCATCTTTGTCTTCATAGTTTTTTTGAATGTTGATACTTTGTCAGATTATTTTGGATGTTTGTCAGAAATGAAAGTTTCTTGATATTTTTAGTTTTTCTGGTCTGAGTCTCTGACTTCGTCTCGTTTTGCTTGTTTCTGCTGTGATTTGCGTGAGAAGACGGTTCTGCTCATAATGCAAACATTAACCTCACCTTCTCCATAAATAACGGACAGAGATTGTGTCGTGAAACACAGCAATTATCTGAGAGTGGGTTTATGTACACAGGCGTGTGAGGAGAAACAGCAAAGCTCCACTAATAAGAACTCAAACAGGCCTGAGGCGCGGCGGATCGCCTGTAATGCCAGAGTAAATGTTTTCTACTGCTTTGAGAGTTTGCTGCAGTCTGAAGTCCGAATCAATCACCGTCATGAGTCAGCAGCGCCGTGTCCTGATGTCACGATCCAACAGATTCTCCTGGTGAATCCGACCTCTGCGTCTTCCTCCTGGACTCTCCCAGCTGTCTTCCTCTGCCGCTGTAATTATTTCCCTGCTGCCTCTTCCTCCTGCAGACAGCTGATTGCTCGTCTTCCCGTCTTTTTCCCCCTCAGCTGGCGCTCCGTCTTTCATGGCGTTTCCCTGGAGCGAGAGGATTCCAGCAGAGGAGTGGCATTTGGAGAACCTCGCTCTCCTATTGCCGACTCTCTGCCGGGGTTAGACAAAATCAATCCCACTAATTAGATCTGTGCATCACTGTTATTTTGTGTGTGTGTGTGTGTGTGTGTGTGTGTGTGTGTGTGTGTGTGTGTGTGTGTGCGTGTGTGTGTGTGTGTGTGCGTGTGTGTGTGTGTGTGTTCTGCTTGTCCTGTAATCTATATTTAATGTTAGGAAGCAGAGCTTTAAAGAGCGCCACAGCTGGCCTGTTTGCTAATTAATGACATTTTCCCCTTTAATTACCATTCAATAGGAGCCTGCGCTCTGTTCCAGTCCTCCTGGTTCTGTTGTTTTAACTCATCCAACATGTTTTCAGTCGTCTTGTCTTGCGTTTCTTTCATGTTTTTTGTGCTAACTTCCTGCTCTCCTCTGCACCACCGTTTGCTGAACTCCAATGAAACGTCTTAGAGGGAATTATTCAGTCAAACACGACTAAGACTCTGCAGCCGCGTTTGCAGCCCTCTGAGGCTGAACTGAACCAATAACAAATCCACTGCTGGAGAAAAGCATTGGCCCTCACACTTCTTCTCTTTACTTGTTTGACACAACTCAAATATTTCAGAGATTTAAGCTAGGAGTAAATAGAAAAGATAGGAAACATCATCTCATTCATTGGGGAAAACAGTAAAAAAAAAACCTGTTACTGAAAAATAGTGACCTGATCAGACCTGATCACTCAGATAACATTAAATCAAACACTTTATAACATCTAAAGACATTTAAAAATGGGAGACAATCAAAGTTTCTGCAGATGGAAATGTACACAACATTAACAGTCATTCTTTAATTCATAATCATGAATAAATAGAGAAACTTGTGGATGAAACTGAACTTTAGGAAATGATTCCAGAATGTTTCTCTGTGTCCACGGTGAGGCATGGTGGTGGCAGCATAGTGATCTGGGCTTAT
Organism: Poeciliopsis turneri; assembly: GCA_922788865.1. Lineage (NCBI taxonomy): Eukaryota > Metazoa > Chordata > Actinopteri > Cyprinodontiformes > Poeciliidae > Poeciliopsis > Poeciliopsis turneri. Next base: position 427,140 of record CAKLNU010000537.1, on the reverse strand, counting down.
TCCTAATTACGTTTTTGCCTGGGTGAAACGGTGAACAGTTTCAGGTTTCAGTCAGTTCAGATCATTTTTAAGCCTGAAAAGTATGAAAAGCTTTTAGACGTGAAAGAAGTTGATTAGATTTATGACACAAACTCCTGACGAGCCTCAAGTTTTCACAAAACAAGGTGATGATGAGCATTACCTTCTGATCACCATGGTAACAGAGTTCATTTTTAGTGAAATGAGCTTCAGTGAATTCTGCTGTTTGAGGTATGAAGATGAAAATCAAAGTTTTCTGGACCAGTGAAACCAGAAATTGGCTCTTAATCTGCCTTTAACTTGTTTTTAATAGTTTAGTGTTGAAAAGCAAACGGTTCAGATTTCTTGTCTTTCCACAAACTTTTTCTTTTCTCACGTTAATCTCTGCAGATGTAAAGAAATAACTTAAAGACACATTCCTGCATGTTTCCAGTTTTACTACGACGACATTTAAGCACATTTAGTGTTTATGAGATAAATGTTTAAGTCTTTAAATTCTCATTTTATCTTTTGCAATAATCAAGTTGGAGAAAATAACTACAATACAATATTCTTTGTTTCCTGTTCTCCTGCTTTAGATGTGATTCTTTTTCCAGGTGGAAGAAAAACACACTGAACTTATTTATGAGTCGATTTCCTTCGCTGTCACTTTTTACAGTGTGAAGTAATTCTCCATAAATTATCTGGAAGCTGCGAGTCTGAATCTGCAACCTGATCTGATCCCAAACTTTTATGACTCAGAACATTTCTGCTGGCTGTGTGTGTGTGTGTGTGTGTGTGTGTGTGTGTGTGTGTGTGTGTGTGTGTGTGTGTGTGTCAGTTTGCTGTTGCCTGTTTTTGATCTCTAATTAGGATCCTACCTGTGAGATCAAACTAAGTTGTTTAGCAACACGGCGGTTGCCCACCTTGGAGGAAAACCTGCGACAAAATGCGCCGACGCAAACCGGCAGAGAGTCCGTTGCTAGGAGACCAAGTGAGAAAATTACACGATGCGACCAGGAAACCTGCTGCTCTGAGACGTGCAACAGGCTGCTGTTAAAATGTCCGACGTGTTTATCTGACAGATGTCAGAAGGTCAGACTTCAGTCAGAAGTTTTCCAAGAAGATTTAAATGAGTTTTCAGATTAAAAAGATTCTGTTAATTCATCACATGTATTTATTTTTAGCTGTAAAAACTAAAACGCCCTAAAAAATGCTTTTTTTCCCCATATTATATAAATTATTCCAGAGAAAATGCTGCTTAGCTGAAGCTCTGAGACCACATGTGTCAAACTGAAGGCCCGGGGGCCAAATCTGGTCCGCCGGAGTTTTTAATGAGGCCCTCTGGACTCCAGATTATTTTAATAATTTCCTCCAGTTTTTCCCAAATCTGTAAAATTCACATAAAATCAACTAATCTCCACATTTCTCTCATATTACTGCAAATTATTTTAATCACAAAAATTCCCTTCTTACTAATATTTTTAAAATAATTTGACCCAAAATGAAACTGAGTTTGACCCCTGACCTTCCGATTTGCTGCAGTTTGTAAAGCAGCCAATCCAGGAGCACCAGCTGGACTCTGATTGGCTGTAAGATGGTTTCCATGGAGGTTATTGAACCATATTGATGTGTTTGATCTTTTACAATAATAGGTTCTGTCTGATCAGATCTGATTATTGATTTGATCAGATCTGATTATTGATTTGATCAGATCTGATTATTGATTTGATCAGATCTGATTATTGTTCTGAACTGACATTTAAATCTGCTGTGTTGAGGCTGCAGCTCTTCGGACTCTCTGTCCGTCTGAATTGACTCGGTTGGGGTCTCAGATTTCGGATGTTTTGATTGGACCAGGGTTTAAATGCGGCGGTTGTCCTGATCTCCCTGCCGTCTTTCATTCAGGCGTCTCCAGCACCGGCTGTTCCTCTCGCCTTTATTTACGCCGTGTCTGTGAATATCCCGCTCCGCGTCCCTCAGCAGCAGATGACATATCGCATCCTTCTCAAGCTTTTGTCAGGGAGCTAAATCCGGTCTGCGTCGCCTTCACAGGCCGACGGCAGAACGGCAAACCTTAACTCACTCCCTGGAAAACCCGGCAGACGGCCGGCCGGCCGGGCTGCCGCCGCCGCCGATCAATTCTTTCCTTCTGAATATCTGTAAATCAAGCGGCGGCGGGATCCCTCCCCTGGTCCGCTCCACGCAGACTAATTCATCCTGTTTCCTCGATAGTGATCTCACTAAGACCCTGGGTGAACGGTGGAAAGCAGGAGGAAAAACTCCGGCTGTATAAAAGTGAGCCAACGGGTCTGCGGATCGGGGATTAGCGGGGAAAGTGGATTAAGAGAAGGTATTCTGATATTCCGCCCAGGCTGCCGAGAGGGTCTTTAGAAAAGCAGAGAAACATCTGCTGAAGCTTAGGAAGGCAATGAAAACACTGGAAATCAGAATGGCTGGAAGACACGCGCTCTAATGCACCGGGGGATTTAAAACAAGCCAGTTGTGGCACAAGGAACAGGCGCTGGAACGCAACAAAACCTTTACAGTTTTCTATATATATGCACATAGCACAGCACCTCGGGGAGCTCCGCTCTTGGCTCGCCTGCTGCAGCTCTGTGTTTTTACAGATAGAGCGTGTGTGTGCATTTTTAAGTGTGAACGATTGCAGCAGCTCGACAGGGCCTGGCAAATTAGAGCCGCTTCCTGATTGAAGCCTTTGTATTTGGAAAGCCACGGGACGTGACGTGAGCAGCTCCTCTTTTACCTCCGTCTGATGTTGTCTTCCTCCACCTTTATTTACAGCTCCATCGCAGCTGCTGACATAATGAGGACATAAGTTTCAAACGGGATGAAATGAGGTAAAACAAGGCCCCTGCCAGCAGCGTTTTCTGGACAGCTTCTAAAAACAGCCGGCGTCGCTCTTAACTGGGCCATTAACTTAGAAGGGAGCCTTCAAAGTCCTGCAAACAGTCGTGAGACGGGTGGGATGCAGCTGAGAGCGAAGCTGCTTTGACTGGACCAAACTCCAGGCAGAGACGCCGAGGAGCCGTTTCTAACTTCCTGCTTCATTAGAAACATTTCAGATTACAAGTCTGAGATTTTTACCCTTATTCTCACGATGTGCACAGTGTTCAGGTTTCACTGAATATCAAGACGATTTGGCCTAGTCAAAGCTGCTGTCCTGGTGATAAAGTTACCGTCTCACTTCCTGCAGATTTTTTAAAGTTTAATCTGATTTATAACCAAACAGATGATTTATAGTTGTGTAGAAATGTAAAAATACGAAAAAAATAAAATAAAATCAAAATCTTTAAAGGTTTGTTTGTCATATGCTGAAATTACAAAAAACAAACATGTTAATGTTTCCATCAGAAAATGAGAAAAAAGCTTAAAAAGAAACGCATGTAAATTATGTTCTAGAATTTTACATGAAAATTAAATATTTTTTTATGTTTCTGAATGAGAACCTAGTAAAAACAAAATTAGGGAACAAATAACCGTTCTGAAACGGTTCCTCCATGAACGACCCGTTGAAGGCTAAACATATTTAAGTCTTGACTTTGACTAGACCGCTCCAAACCCTTTGTGGTTTTGGGAAACCGATGACCAAATGTTCAACTCGGTTCCATTAGTCAGAGAAATCCATCCAAAGTCCCAGGAGTTCAGAGGATCATTCAGACGTTTTTGGAAGATGTGGGACCGGACTTTGGGTTCTTTTGGGTCAGCAGTGGTTCTGACTTTTTGACCCGTTCAGTTTTAGAAATTAAATTAAAGAAATGTAATAATCTCAACAGATTAGTTTGTGGACTTTAGGTTTTAGTTCAGGAAGAGGATCAGGAAAAACTTCACTGTCCTGTGAAAACTGAACCGCGCTTTGTTGTCCAACATCAGTGTCTGACCTCGTAAATGGGCTTCTTGAGGAAATCCTTCACAGATGAGTTGAAGCTGATATAATTTATAGTTTAGGTGCAAACCCATTAAACATTAAATATGTTATTTAGTCACTATTTAGTAAAAACTCCTGATCATCTGTTTCATCTTCAATTCTTTATGTTCTTGTTCCTTTAAAGTTTTAACATTTCCTTTGAAAAAATGAACTTTTAGATTTTAATTTGAAAAATCAGAGGATAAATGGAAGCAAAGCTCCGTCTCCGAATCCGTTGTTTTCCTCATGAAGCGTCGGATGTTTGCAGAAATGCGACGTTTAGGAAGCCGCTGCTGCAGCCTGCTGCAGCCTGCTGCAGCAGGCTGCAGCCTGCTGCTGTTCATCATGTAACCGCCGTGCTGCTGAAATGTCATTTACTAATAAACTGATTGATTAATTGATTGATTGATTGATTGATTAATTGAAGACTAAATTACATTTATTCTATTAATCGTTTTTATGAAGAAAGTTTTTCTTTCTGTTTCTGATAGATTTTCTGGACCAGGTGTCAAACTGAAGGCCTGGGGGCCAAGTCCGGCCCACCGCAGCGTTTCATGTGGCCCTCTTGACTCTAAAGAGAGACGTAACAGAACCGTCAAATCAAAGCAGTTTTTATCTGTTTCTGACAAATTGCATCAATTCGTTCCTCCAGTTTCTTGTGAATTATTCATAAAAAATCAGAAAATCCCTTCACTTTTTCACACAGATGCATAATTGTGAGTTTATTGCAGATTTTTGAAAAATGATGAAAAGCATTGGCTCTAAGTGACGTTTTATTCCCACCTCTTTGACTCCCAGCTTCCTGCTGAACTCGCCGTCTGACGAGCAAGAAGACTGAAAGTCTGACAAAATAAATGTATTTAAACTTTCAGTTAATTTAACTGAGAGGATGGAGGATGAATCATGGAGGGAGCAGGAAGAGTTTTACTCCTGAAGGAGCTTCTGCAATCTGGCCTCCTCTCTGTGCCCAGTTCTCACTCTTTCATATCCCTGTTTCAAACACACACATGCAGCCGGTCTGCGTGCGTGTGTGTGTGTGCGTGTGTGTGTGTGCGTGTGGGTGTGTGTGTGTGTTTCTCGGTGTCTGTGTGTAGGTGGTGTTTTGGCAGCAGCCTCTGGTTGTGGAGTAAAAACAACAAAAACTGTCCGGTTGGCATTCGCTCACACATCCCAGGACGCCCTTCGTCCTTCGCCCTCTCCCCCTCCTCCTCCTCTACGCTCCGTTTTTTGCTCACTGCCATCTTTTCGCAGCACAGATGAAGCTCTCTTTCAAACCAACGCCTACACTCTCTTTACTCCTTCCTCAGTCATTTTTTTTTATATCAGTAGCCTATCTAATTCTCTGAAATGCACACAGCACACTGCGTACCGGGAAGCTCAGGCACTGTTTGCTCTCTCCTAATTAAATCCAATGAACACCAAATATTCAAATAAGATTAAAAAGATGAGATTTCTCCTGAAGTGTCTGAAGTGTTTGGTGCAGGATGAACTGAAGTTTGTCTGTTCTGATGATTTGTGTCTTAAATCGACCAAATCCTGCCGGACGCTGATCCCGGTTTGTTGGCTTCTGTTTCTCCATTTCCTGTCTGGAAACGACTGGTTGGAATTTTCAGTTTTTTGAATCTTGAGCCACTTTATTACTTTAGCTTTTTGAAACGATGCCACAGATAATCGTACCACGTATGACCTTTGAACCCCCAATGATGCAAAACGAGCAACATTTCCAGCTTCTGTGAGCATCCAGAGACGCGCTGAGTTTGCAACGACGGCAACTCTTTAAGTTGAGCAACACAGACAGTAACCTGAGTGAACCCTCACTGGTTCCGTTTGCTTTAATCCAGCTGCAGTCTGCTCTGAAAGCAGGAAGTGGACTGCAGTGCATTCTGGGTAAATACAACCAAAATAAACCTGCTAGCTTAGCGCTAGCAGCGCAGATGGCTCAGTTTCATTCTGGAAATATCCGAGTGCCTTCAGTCGCATTAATGTTCAGTTTGACTGTGTGATTATTTGTTCAGCTGAAACCATCAGATCATTTCTGAAACTTTAGTTTGTTGGCCGATTTGGTCGAATCTGATCTGTTTCATATCTGTTCTTGTTCTCCGTCTGAACATGAGAAGAAGATCAGATTTGTTTTGGCCAATTAAACATTTTAAGTCGAAGCTTTATTGTAGGAGGAAGTTTCTGATTCATTTATGTTTTTGAATCCTTGGACCAGCTGTGATGTCGTCTTTCATTCATCATCACTTTTCTGAACTTTCCAGAGTTTGTCACAACAACAAGTCTCTGTGCTTTATGAAGGCCCTCATTAATCTGTGCATGTATGGAAAAAAGTTCATTTCTTGTTTTCCACATTGCTAAATCATTTTTATTATTAATATAATGCCAGATCAATGTTCCTGTAGCTGGACTTTGCTGCAGCCGCCTGCTTGATTTCAACTCTGCTCTTCATGGCTGATGCTCTATTTAAATAGTTATGAGGCAAAACAACAATAAAAGAGTCCTTGGATGCCGTTTGTGATCCGTCAGCGTGTGCAGCTTTGATCCTGGATATAATTGAACACAGGGGACCTTCAGGATGAGCCAGCGGAGCGTGTGGGACTCTCAGCCATTTCCATGCATTAAGATTAACTTGAGGAATCAGGAACCCTGCAGTTTGCAGCTCAACATATGTTTTCTGTTCTATAGCTGCTGCGTGTCTTGGAGAGCAGGACCAGGGGAAATGGGTTTCAAGCTTTGCCAACAGGCTGAGTAATTCCTGGCGTTTCGGCGTCACTTTAAAGATTCACAAAGCAGCAGCTTTTTTATAGCTTATTTAAAATGTGACACGTTTGCATTACGGAGGGATGGAAGCTCCAAATAAAGATTTCCAGTTTTTTACTGGTAATAAATCATGTTCAGCTAATCGCGTTGCACAGCAGCTGCTTTTAAAATAAACTTTTGGATTTTCTCAGTTAGAAACTAAAAATAAATATTGAAAACTAAACTAAGAAGTTTAAATATAAACAGTATCGGGAAAAACGACGTAACTTGAACTATATTAAGTTTATAAAACTAAAACATTAACATTAGAGATGAAATATTATCCTTTGTGTTTATGAATATATTTATTTACCGTTGAACTGATGTGAATTGTTCATTTCCATTCAGCTCTGCCATCACGGCGCTCTACTTGGACTAGGCTGCAAAGGCTTATCATTGTTTATAATTGAATACATATTATAATATTTATTACACAATCAATCAATCAATCAATCAATCAATGTATTTACAACACAATACTCTTTGAATTCTGAACCAAAGTATTAAAAAACTAAAAACTAATAAAAACTCAACTAAAAAACTAGCAAACCCCAAAAAACTAAATAAAACTAAATTCGACCATCAGAACGAAACTACACTAAAAATCTATCAAAGTATTTTCTGATCAACATCTGGATTCATATTTAGTGATGTTTATATAAATATAAATAAATATAAATATAAATATAAAACATAACATGAATGTTTCTGGCTGCTATGGAAATGTCCAGCAACAAAAATTTCACTTTAATGCAACGTTGCATTAAAAGCTGCATTTCTGACTGTTGTAGAAAAAACATTTCTGACAACATAAACATTATGAAGATTTCTTTACATTACAGCATTATGTCAGTTTTATGCTCAGCTCTGTAAATAAACCTTTACCTGATATTTCAAACGTCTGAAATCATCTGCAGCGAGTCGGTGATTCTCCGCATCCGGAACCAGGTTCTGCTGCCGACATGCCGTCCGCCTGCAGCTGCACCAAACGCTCAGCTGTTCCTGGAAGCAGAGACGCTCCGACATCACCCACACTTACACACTCGCATGTTTAATACCTGGGTTTAATAACCAGCAAAATGAAACACGAAATACACGCTCTCCCTCCCAGGAACACCAATTCACACTAATTACTAATAAATCAGTTTATTTTTATTATGAAAGCAGCAAAAAGGCTTCAGTGGTGAAATGGAAAATCTGCAGAATTTAGTTTTTTATCTGATTAATGTCCAGAATAATTGATTAGTAAATTGAGTCTGTAGGGATTTAAACTCTACAGGCATTTTCTGTAATTATGGACCAGCTCTTGGTTGTGGCGTTAAACAGTCGCGCTGTCGTTCTTTAAGAGACGATTCATTAAAAACTCTCTGATTGTTTGAGGAAATACTTCGAGTTTGGAACAAAAAAACTTTTAACGGAGATAATGGCGCCGTGGTTAATGACTTCTCAGAAGAATTTCATCAGTGTTGCCTTTCTTGTCTTCAGTGTAGTGGCATAATTTGGCTTTATTTCATGATTTCTTTACACACACACACACACACACACACACACACACACGGTTAAAAGAAGAGAGTGATAATAGAATCATTGATGAATGTGTTGAATGCAGTTAGGGAAGCATGAAAGAGAGAGAAGGGACGTGTTGAGATTAACGTAGCACAAAGCAAATTGGGTTTGCCATTATTACACAATTCAGACGGCAGAAAGCCGCTAACCATGAGAGACAAATGAGGCCTGAGATTCATAAAAGCTCCATTAAGGGAAGCAGAGGGAGTGAGGGCAGGCCATCAGTGGGTCCGTTTAATACCAAACATTTATAGATCTGCATCTCTGGCCTGTGGCATGTAATGACTGGACCGCAGGGCGGCTGCTCCTTCACATCCATCCAGGCTGCTAAATTAGGACCAAGACGGATTCCTTCAACCCGCCTCCCCTCACTAAAACCCTGAAAACACAGGAAGCGCTTTTCATTAAGGTGTTTAACCCTCGTTTGCCGCTTAGCAGCGTTTTTCTGGCCTTCTGCACCGTCTGCTGGCTTCAGGTGCTTCTGCAGATCAATGCAGTCGTCAAGGAACTGCATGAAGCCATCGCCATAACCATAACAGCCGCCATCGCACTCCGCTTAACTGAGTGAGAGCACATCACGGCCCATTTGGGCTAATGTGCTAATACGTCTTGGTTCTAATGTCAACGCAATACTGGGACTGGATGGATGAGCTCCCCGACGCAAACCCGATTACCGGGCCGTCTGACTGTCTCTCAGATGGCCGGAGTCGAGGAAATTGAGTGTCTCATTATCATCATCTGCAGACGACTCTCCACTAATCTAGACGAAAACGATGCCATCAGAGTCTGTGAATATTTGCTTAGCGGGCAGGGGGCACCGAGGGCCGCCGCAGATTGGCAGACCCGAGACCCGGCGCTCATCCGGCGCAGCGCCGCGGCATCCGTCAGCGGCGCACGGATCCAGATGGCGGGTCAAGTTTCACACGCGGTGCGGTGGGAGAGCGAGCGATGAGCCGGCTGGGGATGGAGGGCGTCTGAAATTGTTTATTGCGGGACCATAATTGGATCAACCTGGCATCTAACCTCTTTAGGCCTGTCACATCGCTTCAGCCTCACGAGGCCAATCTTTAACGCTCTGATTGAGTTTCTGAAACTTCTCACAGCTTTCTCTTTTTTTCTCACGTCTTTAAGACAAAGAGCCGCAAAACCAACTCTTCACTTTTCCTCTGTAGAGTCGAGATGGCTGACAAAAGGACGAGTTTTACTCCAGATCATTAACACTCTGTCTCTGACAGTGTATACAGTATATATGCATGTAAACAGCTGAGCGTTGTTATTTCTCGCGGTTCAGAACAGGAGGAATCGCTCTGAACGGCTCCACTCAGCCAGACATGCTGAGCGATAACAGCTTGCTTCCCACTTATCAGCGTTTTTATTTCCTTTATAAAATATAAAAGCAAAGACATTAATTAGATGCTCAACAAGCTATTGTGGCTAAAGCGCATCAGGGTGAATCATTGAGCAGCTGGCTGTGAGACAGATCTGCAGCAGGTGTGTCTGTGCATCTGTGGAGATTCTGTCAAAGCTTGACAGCCATTTGGTCCTGCAGCCGTTAGCGTCCTGCTGGGGCCAAAGGTCAGATGAGGCCCATCTATTCACGTCGAAGCATCTTCATTAGGTCTGAACCTTTTTTATCATTTGTGTTGAAATAAATGTGCAGCTCTGGACGTTCTGAAGATCTGCATCTAATTATGATTCCTGATCCGATCGGAGGATCCGTACTCTGAATAAATGTCAGAAACTCCTTAAACTCTTTATAATGAATAAAAATGATAAAAGCAGTTTTTGTTTTTATGAACTCAACAATAATGAGCCAAAAACTTCCTCAACCTCCAGCGAAAGGCTTCAGCTTGGCGCTGGAGGCCCGTCTGTCCCTGCAGGCGAACCGTGTCAAACACTCATTTCTACAGATTTAGAGGGAGACGCTCAGGTTCATCCATTTAACTCCTCTCTCAGACCCATTCTCACCCTTTAACCGCCTCCTTTTGTGAGTAAAACTCCAGAACCAAAGTGCTCTTTACAAAGACCCACTTCTCCAATAGGATTAATTCTTCCAGGTTACCTTGAAGCAAAATGGCAGCAGAAATTTACGCACAACACCAGACGTGTCACCAGTGTGACATCGTTCTATGCTCATTGTATTCCTTCTTACTTCCTGCTATTAGCAACAATATCACAGTGAAACACTTGATCTGTTCTGCATTCAAACTGCAGGAATAAAAACTAATCACTGGATATCATTTAATAATCAATGCAAAGCAAAGAGACTGCTCTGATCAGTCACAGTAATACGCATCAGACTTCAGATTAAAATCATAATGAAAATACTGTAAACAGCTTCAGATGGACAGAACCAAACCCACTTCCTGATGCTCTTAAAGTGAAGACATGTTGATCTGCCATCATTTCTAACTCTTAAATTAGTCATTTAGTTCATAACTAATATATTTTTATGGATTTATTCACACCTGGATCAATTATGTATAAAAACTTGATTTAATCATGTATGTGTCATTGAGACTAAAAACATTTATTTGGGAATTACAAAAAATTACATTAAAACCCAATTAAAACACAAAATGGATGACAGAGGAAGAAAAACATGAGTAGAAATAGAACTAAAATGCAACTTGATGTTAATCAAAGCAGTAATATATCGATTAAAAGAGGCATTAAGTACATGAAACGCAGGTTTTCTGTCCAATGGGAGCAAAGATCATCACTCTGTGTTAACAAGCTACAACCTGTTTGCTAAAAAGCACCAAAAAAACAAAACAAAAACCAATAAAATTTGTTTCTTTCTCAGGAACAAACAATCAAAACAAAGCATTTGAATTTTCCTGACGTTTCAGTGATGGAGGATGTTGATAATTTGTTCCTAATGACGACATAAAGAACATTTCAACCAGAAATCGCAGAGCTTTAGGGAAACAACTCAATCAGCTGATTGGACAGATTCTCCTCTGACATCCATGAACCACCTGATGGCAGACGGGTCACAGGTCGGCTGCAGGTTGGCTGCATGTCGGCTGCAGTCGGCTGCATGTCGGCTGCATGTCGGCTGCAGGTCGGCTGCATGTCGGCTGCATGTCGGCTGCATGTCGGCTGCAGGTCGGCTGCATGTCGGCTGCATGTCGGCTGCATGTCGGCTGCATGTCGGCTGCATGTCGGCTGCAGGTCGGCTGCTCAGATGCTCGCTCCGCCTGCATCTCATCTGTTTCGGAGGATTTGACGCGCCTCCCAGATGACGGCTCAGCGCCTGTATTGCATCGGCTGCTTGCCAGATTTAAAATGAAATTAGCCGAGCGGCAGAAAGAAAACCTTGAAAGCTCCGTAAACACAGAGAGGAAATGATTGATGATACATTGAAATGTTGTATTTAAGTGTCCGGCACATGCAGGCAGCTCTCTCATAAATGAAGCTATGAAGTAAACATACTATTAACGATGTGGATATTACCCTCATGGTATTTCCATTAACAAGTCCTAATGGTGGAGAACGTCCATCAATGCAACAACTCTGACTAAAATATGCTTGTTGTTCCTCTCAATTAACTTAAAGACATAATTGGAAAGGCTAAGTAGCTGTCGTCTGTCTTTAGCGTGGGCTGGAAAGTAGTTCAGTCCGAGGCTTTTAGGATGTGTGTGTGTGTGTGTGTGTGCGTGTGTGGGACCAGTAGGGGTGTGTGTGTGTGTGTGTGTGCGTGTGTGTGTGTGTGTGTGTGTGTGTGTGTGTGTGTGTGTGTGTGTGTGTGCGTGTGTGTGTGTGTGCGTGTGTGTGTGTGTGAGACTGTCAAAAGCAATGAATCACATTACTTTAGTGGGTTATTAGACGCGAGTCGTTCCTGCGGCACAAAGAAAGCTTTTAGAGCATCACCTGTAACTTCTGGTTCTCACTGCGGCCCGTTTCTCTGTGAGAACGGCAGCCGTGTCCTGGCGCTCGGTTTCCAAGGAGACCATAAACATTTCTGAGCTCCAGACGATCACTGGAGATGCAACTTAGCTGGCAAAGAGTTTGACAAAGAGATGCTTTTAACCAAGTAACCAGATAAAAACATCCGTCTGTTGAAGACGTTTTGTCTCGATGTCCAACCTGGACAGGAAGTGGGAGTACCCAGAGAGAATCCACACATGCACACGGAGAATCCACTGATACAACATGTTTCTGACCTTCTGTCACGTTTCTGCTTGGTTCTCCTAAAAAAACAGCAGAAATTCAACATTAATTTAGACATTTTAATGAATCAGTTTTAGCCTGAAACATGTACAGGAATAATACTCTGACTGACAAAACCCTGGAAACAGATTTTATTGATCTAATCATAATAATCATGGTTATTACATTGTTATAACATCCAGAAACATCCAGAATTCTTAAATATCTGATGAAATTCCAAGCCTCAAAATATAGATGAAAAAAAGTAGAACACATCTAATGTGGCTTAAATAAAAACTCAAAGTTTCCTGAAGCAGTTTTGCTTCCTGATTGGTTAATAAAGCCAGTCTGACCTCTGACCCCCCTCCCTGAGCTGCAGAGGAAGCTGTTAAAGTCGTTTCCTCTGCAGGAGCCTGAAGGGGCGTCAGATGCTCCGGTGACATCGGCAGAGGCAGCAGGTGGATCTTCCCTCTGATGTCTCGCCCCAGGCAAACAAATAAAGCGTCTCTGCTCTGTCACTGCGGCGGCGGCGGCGGGCGGCCGGTGCCTCAGCCCCGCGGTCAGCTGCACATGTAAACCCACAGGGCGACTAATAAGGAGGAAGCAGGCTGACGCAACGGGACCGGCGTCCTGCCCCGGTGTTGCTTTCTTCACATGCCGAGCCGCGTCTCTTTCCTCCCACTCCCTGATGTAATGAGGATCCCTGCAGTCGGAGGAAGTCGATCGTCTTGCTTTTGCCCCCCGCGGTGCGAGCTTGTGTGCTGCGTTTGCTTGCTGAGTGACGTAAGCAGCTGTAGGTTTACTGCTAATGGACGCCATCAGCAGCCCAGAGATTCAGGAGACCAGCTTCAATATTTCATGCTCTGATGGGAAGATGAATGATTACAGTCAATGATTTCAGCTGTTTGGGTCTCTAAATAATCTGCCTGGCCAACAGAGGGCGCCACCTTCCACAAAGGGGAACGACGCCTGAAGTTCCCACAGTCTGAGCAGCAAGCCGGGTTCTGTTGAGACGTCAACGTCTTTAGAAAGTGAAGACAGTGGAACCAGGATGAAAACCCATTTCTGAGATTTTATTGGTTCTGGAACATCGAGGCTCCGGATGGCAGCGTGTCGGAGAGGCTCTGATTGGTTCTCAGCCTGCAGTTAAATTCATTTTAATCCATTGAAGTTGATCAAGCAGATCATCAACATCATTTTATTTCTAGACCGGTTTGGAAAGTTTTCTGTAAGGAAACCCAGCAGAGCTCTGAGTCGTTGCTATGGAAACACAAAGAACTTGGTTTTTATCAACGTTTTGCTGCTGGATGAAGTTTTTTAATGTCATGATGGGTGTGGTAGTTCAAGCCCACATGCAGAACACGACGCAGGAGACAGTGTAAAATAAGAGAGAAGTTTATTGACAAGACCGCTGGCAGGTATTGTTGACTCGGATCGGGTCCAGGGAGAGAGGCAGGGTGAGGGAACAAACAGTTCACTAAAGAGGCAGAGGGAGGTGATGAGTTCAGGTTTGTAGGGAAAAACAACGTTGAGAGGGAAGGGGTAGATCTTACTTGTGATCGGCAGGATAAAGCAGTGAGAGGGTCTGCGGTGTCCGGGGTCTTGGTTCTCAGAGGTTCCAGGTGGAGGTCCAGGAGGCAACGGAGGTGCGTCGGAGGGCGGACAGGTCGGCTCAGGATCAGCGGTGGAGAGGAGCGGTGCAACTGCCAGCCGTGAAAACTCTGGAGGAACTGGTTGTCACACGGGGAAGGTGAGTATGGGAACTCGGGCAACCTGTGGGTACTTTCCACGGCGTCACGAGGAGGGACTGGAGAAGCGAGGAGCCAGGAGGAAGAACCTAGAGGCAGGAGAGGCAACAAAGAAACTTTCACTAGGAGCAGATTAAACATGGAAACCAGAAGCAAGCTTCTAGGGGCTCAGAGGTACCGTGACTGGCTAACACTCAGGCGCCGAAGGACTGGCAGTCAGCTCCTCTTGAACTCTCGCTGATGAGCCAAAACTCGCATCAGGTGTGGAGTGCTGTCATCCACGCCCTCTGACGGAATGGACTAGGCGCCATCTGGTGGTGGAGAAAAGCGAGTGCACGCACAAAACCTCCATAAAGAAACCCAGGACCCCGGAACATAACAGTACCCCCCCCTAACGGTCACCACCCGGTGGCCTAGATGAACTGGAGGGAAGGGAGGAACGGTTCTGTAATGAGGGATGGATCTAGGATAAAGGAACCCGGGACCCAGGAGCGTTCCTCCGGACCGTAGCCCTCCCAATCGACAAGGTACTGCCAGCCGCGACCTCGCCGACGGGAGTCTACGATCCGACGGACAGAATAAGCGGGATGGCCATCCACATCACGGGGGGGGTGGAGGGGGCTCGGCTGGAGGGCAGAGTGTGCTGGTCTGGACAGGCTTGATCTGGGACACGTGGAATGTGGGATGGATGCGGAGGGAGGCGGGTAAACGGAGACGGACAGCGGATGGGTTGATGATGGCTTCAATTTCGAAAGGACCAATGTAACGAGGAGAAAGTTTCTTGGACATAGATTTAAGGGGGATGTCTCGGGAGGATAACCATACCTGTTGACCGGGGTGTATGTGGGAGCAGGTCGCCTTCTTCGGTCAGCTTGACGCTTGTTTTGAGCTGTAGTTAGGTTAAGGTTGTGGAGGGTTGTGTTCCAGATGTTGTGGCAGCGGCGGATGTGATGGCAAACGGAGGTGACCGAAATGTTTTCTTCATCAGACTGAAGTAATGGGGGTTGATAGCCAATGGATGCTTCGAATGGAGACAGACCGGTGGCAGCTGAGACATGGCTATTGTCTGCATACTCCACCCACGGGAGAAATTGAGACCAGTCGGAGGGGTTGGTGGATGTAAAACACCGGAGGGTGGTTTCAAGATCCTGATTTAGGCGCTCGGTTTGGCCGTTGGACTGGGGGTGAAACCCTGAAGTGAGAGAGACATTGGCATTCAGAGCAGCACAGAAATTTCGCCAAACCTGAGAAGTGAATTGTGGGCCTCGGTCCGAGAGTATGTCCTGAGGTATGCCATGGAGCCGGAACACATGCTTCACCAGAAGCTGAGCAGTTTGGTAGGCTAAGGGTAGTTTGCGGAGTGGGACAAAATGACAGGCCTTGGAAAATCTATCTACTATCGAGAGGATGGTGGTCATGCCCTTAGAAGAAGGTAAACCGGACTGAAGTCTATGGCAATGTGAGACCAAGGGCGTTTAGGGATGGGAAGAGGTTGGAGCAGACCGGGTGGGGATTGATGGGATGATTTATTTCGGGAAACACACAGTGCAGGCAAGGACATACTCACGGACGTCTTTATGGACAGACGGCCACCAGAATCTTCTGTTGACCAGGGCTATAGTGCGGCTGACTCCAGGGTGTGCTGAAAACTTGGAAGCGTGGATCCAATGAAGGAAACGGGTGCGGACAGAAGACGGGACGAAGATCTTATTGGGAGGACAGGAATCTGGAGCAGGTTCGGACAGTTGTGCTTGCTTAATGATGTCTTCGATTTCCCAGGTTACTGCTGCCACTGTACAACTAGGAGGTAGGATGGAACCTTGTCAGAGTCATCAGGCGAATAGAGGCGTGAAAGAGCATCCGGTTTGATGTTGCGGGAGCCAGGGCGATAGGAAATAGATAGGTTGAACCGAGAGAAGAATAAGGACCAGCGTGACTGTCGGGGATTTAACCTCTTAGCGGACTGAAGATAGGATAGATTTTTATGATCAGTCCAGACCAGCACTGGATGTTCTGCCCCCTCCAGCCAGTGTCTCCACTCCTCCAGAGCCAGCTTAATGGCTAAGAGTTCCCGGTCTCCCACGTCATAATTTCTCTCCGGAGGGGTTAATCTGCGAGAGAAAAAGGCACAGGGATGAGTTTTATTGTCGCAGGATGAGATTTGAGAAAGGACTGCTCCCACACCAGTCTCAGATGCATCAACTTCAACTATGAATTGTTTAGCGGGATCAGGTTGAACTAATATGGGAGCGTGAGCGAAGAGGTGCTTGAGTCGTGCGAATGCAGCATCAGCCTCAGGGGTCCAGTTGAAAGGGTCTTAAAAGAAGTTAAGGTGGTTAGCGGTAGTGCGGTCTGGCTGTAGTTCCGGATGAAACGGCGGTAGAAGTTAGCGAAACCCAGAAACCGTTGGAGCTGCTTGCGGGTCTCGGGCCTTGGCCACTCTAGCACTGCCCGGATCTTTTCCTCGGCCGGCCTGACCTGTCCGCCCCCTAATACAAAACCCAGGAAGGAAACAGAAATTTGATGGAATTCACATTTTTCAGCTTTCACAAAAAGTTTGTTCTCCAACAGTCGTTGCAACACCAGATGGACATGGTTCTTGTGCTCCTCAGGGGACTTTGAGTAAATCAGGATGTCATCAAGATATACGAAGACAAAAATGTTTAAGAAATCTCTTAAAACATCATTGACTAAAGCCTGGAAAAATGCAGGGGCATTAGATAGTCCAAAAGGCATGACCAGGTATTCGAAGTATTTAATTTGGTCACATGATCAACAACTGGATGGTGCCACTGGTGGAAACCATGAAGAAGAAAACAGGAAGTAGTTTTAGAAGATGTTCGCAGTGGCATCGTATGAACGGATTTAAGTTTCTTATTTAATGGAAATAACACGACTGTCAAATTCTGGACAGTAAAGTTTTGACTAAATTTGTAATGCAGCCTCAGTTTTCATTCCCTTTGAATTCACACGTATCGACAGAGGAGAGGAAAAACTCCCTTAAACAAGAAGAAACCTCCAGCAGAACCAGAACCAGAAAATACAGAAGTTCTGATCCAGGAGAGTTTAAAAAGTAAAAATGTCATCTGATTTCAAGAAGAAATGATTGTATAAATATCAATTTTAAGTGGTTTTTCATTATTTTATTATTATTATTATTATTATTATTATTATTATTATTATTATACATACAGCTGATGATGAATTTTGTCAAATCTTGAAAATGAATCATCTGGATCAGAATAAGTCGGTGGTAGAAAAGGAAATAAACCTGGTATCGTTTATTGGGTCTTAAATCTGAACATTTATTCTTTGTTTTGCTTTAATTGTGCAGTGAAACAAAAACTAAATGACAAACTGAGTTTTTGATCTCTGGTCCCTCTGAAATGTCATGGAGCCCACACAGGAGAGTCATCAGACCCGACGCGCCGCACACAGATGGGCCGTGTGGGCGTGTCGAGGACTCTCACCCGGCGGCCATTACTGTTTCAAAAATAATTGATTGCATTAACCTGACCTTTCACCCTTTCACGAGTCGATCCACAATCCTGAGTGGCTGTTTAGTGCGGAGCTTTGACCCGACAGGAAGCAGTAATGATGTCAGCCGTGTTGCTTTTAATCACATCGGAAATGTCAGCGTGCTTCTCCACAGAGAGTAACTGCAACTAAACCCTGCAACTAATCCCTGCAACTAAACCCTGCAACTAATCCCTGCAACCAAACCCTGCAATTAAACCCTGCAACCAAACCCTGCAACTAAACCCTGCAACCAAACCCTGCAACTAAACCCTGCAACTAAACCCAGCAACCAAACCCTGCAACTAAACCCTGCAACTAAACCCTGCAACCAAACCCTGCAACTAAACCCTGCAACAAACCCTGCAACCAAATCTCTGCAACCAAACCCTGCAACTAAAACCTGCAACTAAACTAAGTTGTCCTCTATTCATTCATTCTCTGATAAAAACCTGGTTTTGTGATGCGGCTTCTTGCATTTTGTTTTTAAAATCCTTCCATTTGTTTTGGTGGATTCTGCAGAAACCCTGTTTTTTTTCTGAACTGGGTTTTCTGGAGAATCCACCTGCATGACGTCAGAGATCTGTCATTTCCAGTCTGATTCTCACTCCCTATTATTCTGTTTCAGAGAGGAGTTTGGAGTTAATAACTTTCCAACTTCTCCCCGGCTGACTTGAGAGCCAACAGCAGTGAAAAGAAGCTGCTTAGATGTGCCACAAAGGCCATTAAATTAATCAATCCGATAACCCCCAGCTGCTCCGCTCGCTCCCTCTCCATGAGTCTTCCCTCTTTTAAGGGCATCACTGAGGAAGAAATATAGATTTGATAAGGATGCTTACTCCGACTCCACATCCATGCAGAGAAAACACATTTCCCCGCGGACACAGCCGAGCCTCATCCCTCTTCTGTGGGCAGATTGCCGAGCGGCCGGGACAGTGAGTGACACTATCAGCCTGGTTCCTCCATCGGCGGCTCCAGATGACAGGACTCCAAAACGGCTCCATCCATAAGCTGCACCTGCTGCTGCCTGGATGTAATTCATGGTGGTGTAGTTGTGTTTGCTGCCTCGCTGTAAAGGGAGTAACTTCACTGCAAGGCAGCTTTATTACGGTGCCACGCCAGAGATGGATGCTTTGTTATGTCGGGCCTTTATTAGAGCCACTAAATCATGTGGCAGCGATGCAGCAGAGATAATTATTGATGTTGTATTTTGCTGTTTAATGGTGTGGCACCGACGCATGCAGCTCAGTGAGACCCGGCAGCGGCCCGGCCCGCGCGTTCATCCGTCCTGCACGTTTTTTCTGTTTCATTAGATTTTACACAACTGTCTGCTCTGGTTTCTCTTTATTCCTTTTATCTGTTGGCACTCAGTCGCTCTTTGTCTCTTTATGCTCCCCGTCTCCACCTCATTGCGTAGTTTGGCGGCACTCTGCAGCTGCGTTTAAGCCATTAGCCTTAAAGTGTGTTTGTGTGGCTGCATGGCCTGTTGTTCCTCCTCCTCTGCTTTTTCTGAGGCTGATGTGTCTTTCATTACGGCCGGCTGACAGCGCTGAGCCGGCTGGACGTCTGTTTGTCACCCTCTAATGGGGCCTGGCAGCCTACAAGGTGTGCAGCGCGCCTCGGAGTGGCCTTCTCCCTGGAAAACACCAATAATGCTGCCTGCTGCTTTCAGCCCACTGTTCAATTCCACTCCTCGTCCACGTCAGGCTGCGAATTGGATCAGGCACCTATGGACAAATTCCACGTCCGGTTGAATTGATGGGAATTGAGCGAACCTTGGCAGGATCTCACACGGTGCCAGTTTTGATCCTGCCCCACCTGTCAATTGCAATATCCAGTTTAGAGGGAAGCTATCTAATCCATTTCTGGTAAATCCTGTTTTTATGTGTCGGCGTATCGACCCGATCCCAGCTGTACTGCTGGCTTATCTATCTCTGCTGAACAAATGTTTTCATTTGATAGAGTTCCTCAGACTGCTGTTACAGCCACCCAACACCGTCTGATAGCATTTTATTGGATCCTTGCAGTGGCATCGGCGGTTTGGCCACCTTATAAAATATAAATCATATTCAGTTATCGTCGCTTCCTTTCTGCTTTAATTCTTCTTTGCAGAAAAACTTTGACATTTAGCTCCATGATAACATGATAGCATCTCAGGATCCTGTGTTTTTCTCATGTTAACATCAGAAGTTCAATGGGTGTCAAAACTGTGGCGCAGGAGCCGTTTGTGGCCCCTGAATGGAAACCTTTTGTTTTCAATTAGGACAAAACTATTAAAGCATTTTCAGATAAAGAGCAACGTAAAGCCTGGTTTTATTGAGAAAATACTAAATGAGTGAAGTGTTTGTTTGGTTGAACCAGGCGTACTTTCCATCATAAATGTGTTTTGGTGTTAAACTTTTATTTTGCAGCTCATGTTACTTTAGAGGATAAATGATGAAACACAAACATTTCTTCACATCATGTTTTTCTTTTCCAGATGTTTTCAGACCCTAAAATACATTTTAGTAATTAGTGAAGCCATGAATCCTTTCTGAATGTATTGATTACTGATAACAGAACCATTTGGTAAAATTTTCTAAATTTTCCACTAATGACAAAAACACATCTTTGCATGTTTCCATTTAAGAAGAAACAAAGTTAAAATCACATGATGATAATTTTGTTCATGCAATAAGTCATTCATTGTTCCTCCTGACACTTCCTGTCGTCGTCTTTGTCGTTTCTCCCAGTAGTAACAGCCGTCTGTTGATCATGTGATTGTTTGAAGGAAAAAGGTTTTTCCATTCCAGTTTGACTAAATAAATCAATTTCAATGTAGCTTTATTTAAAAACCAGATGTTTCTTTCAAGTTGTTCTGTTTCCATCATTCAAATGTTTTTAAAAATGTGCGATTACATGTGAAACAGAGAGCAGCTGATGTTTCCTGTAGTGAAGGTTTGCTGACATGTCTGATCTTTATGAGAAGACTTTCAGTCAGAATTTCACATCCCTGTTAGAAGAAAACAATTTCTGATATTTTTAAAAGGTGGAGCGAAGCAGGAGGAGTTATGATTGCATGAATAATAGGGATGGAAAAGGCAAATCAGAGACAAAGCAAGAGAGATGAGAAAATGATTACAAAGGAGGCAGAAGATTGAAACGGCAGGAAAGGAGGTGAATGAGAGGATGGCTGTGAATCGTCCCTGAGAGCCTCTGTGATTGGCCTGTAGCCCATTAGCACACATTCTGACCAGAGCCACATCTTTTTATTAATCCCAGCTATAATTCGATTCCTCAGACGAGGGAGGAGAGGAAGCAGCTGAGGGCTGAACATGATGTGGGAGTCAGAAACTCGCTTTTCTCAGCTCACAGATGAAAGGTTAAGAAGCCCCATAGATCTTTCCATTTTTAAACGCACCTCTGCGCCCCAGTGTGCTGCGTGTGTGTGTGTGTGTGTGTGTAGTGTGTGTGTGTGTGTGTGGGTGTGTGTGTGTGTGTGTGTGTGTGTGTGTGTGTGTGTGTGTGGGTGTGTGTGTGTGTGTGTGTGTGTGTGTGTGTGTGTGTGTGTGTGTGTGTGTGTGTGTGTGTTATCTGGGTGTTGCGATGCGGAAGCGCCAGCTAATAACGAGATGTTCCTTTGAAATGTGCGAAGCATTCATCCCGCCGCGATCTTTCAGGTGAGAAGCACGGGGCGAAATGTCAACCTTTAGAAATAAACAGCCTCGTCACGACAACTGCTGATGGAGAGAACAATACCGGAGAGAAGCAGAGGATGGAAATAGAACCGGATGGAGAGATGAGGGAGAAAAGCAGGAAGATAAAGCAGCTTCCTTACTGATCATTAAATGTTTCTCATCTTTTTATTCTTTATTTCTTTTCTCTGCTTCTTCTCTTGAGCAGAACCATAAAAAACTCAATAACTTTGATGATATCAATGCAGTTTGCAGACATTTTGTTGAAAACAGCAATCAGGTTGAAGTTTGGGCTTTGACTAGGCCGACGCACAGCTATTCTTGTCTTCTTCATCTCCTGTGTTGTATCTCAGTTTGGGATCATTGTTGTGTTTCAGGAGTCTGGAATACTTTACTTTAGTTTAACAGGTTTTGTTGGGTCTCTGCATAAGAAAAGCCCAGATCACCATTCTTCCACCACCGTGCTTCACTGTCTGTTTGAGATGTTTGCTTTTCTCCAGGTATGATTCTCTTCCTCTCTGGTTTGGTGTCGTTTTGTCTGTTTTGATGCATCTTTGTGGTGCAATCATCTGCTTCTCAGAGAGAAGAAACTGAAATGATTCAGCGTTTTTACATTTTGATAAAAACGCTGTTTGTGTGTAAATCTGGCCAGAACTCCTCCGTTTCAGGAGGAAAACAGTTTCTGGTTCAAAGCCTGAACATTTTCCGGTTTTTCGCTGCAGACTGAAGAAACGCTGCTGGTGCATTTTAACATGTTTATTTTCTTACATCAAAAAGGATTAAAATGATTATTTGCATTAAATGTTGCGTTGAAAGTTTCAGTCTTTAAATAAAGAATCTTAACGACGTGCAGCCAGAATAATCAATAACTAATCGATATCTTCAGCCCAGCCTGCTTGTGTTCCCTGCATTAGTATTGTGGTGATTGTCTTTGGGTGTAAACCTGATATTCTGGCCGCCGCCGTGTTGCTCGCATGTCCTGAACAATTCCTGCAGGTATTTTCACTTTGTTGGCCCAGTTTTTATTTACAAGTAAGATTATGCTGGAAAACGCTGCAGCTCTCCGAGGCAGATTCCCTTTTCCCTCCGCTCACCACCTGGGACGTCAGTCCTGATTGTTCCAAAGTGACATCCAGCACCAGATTCTGCCATCACACGTCTCCACTCACAACAACACCCCCCAGCCGCAGCCCGGCTCCCCTGCCTTTTCGTCTATTCAGCTGCCTGTCTGCAGCAGTGACTGGTTCCTCCTCATTTGCTCCACTCATATCCAGGAGGTTGACATCGCCAAGCAGCCTGCGCCGGCGCCTCTCTCCCAGCTCTCTGCTGCTGCAGCTGCTGCAGCTGCTGCTGCTGCTGCTGCTGCTGCTCAAGGTTTTTAATTAAAGCTCTGAGTCTCTGTTGAACTGTTGGTGTCAGGATTCATTCCTGCAGTCATTTCTGCGGATGTGGGAACAATTGCTGCCCAGTCAAAGTTGGCTTCAGAAGAGCTTTTCATGTTTTTAAGTTTTAAAATCAGATTTTTAATGTTCATAATGCTGCTGGGACCAGAAAACGGTTTCTGTGTGGCTCCAGAACGATGGGGATGAGATGGAGGCTGAGCTAAAGTCACAGTTTGGCTTCAGATGTGGAGTCCAGGCTGGAGGCAACATCTGAACCACATTCATCTGGATGGATGTGGATGGAAACATTTTAACGTTTTATAGGAAGAAATGGACGCTGGTTGAAAACTTTGACTGGTCCATTTCTTTACAGATTCAGTTTCCAACACTTTGTTTCCTGTTTTACTGTCATGTGAGGTTTCATTTGCAGAACTTGATGGAGTTTTGACTCTGAGCATCAGGTGAACCAGACAGAGAAGCTGGTCTGTCTGCCAGTTCTGAAGACATTTGATGGGAAAGAGAAACTAATCACTTCACAACCTAAAGCCATTTTACTGTTTTCAGTCAAACACCAAACACTGAATTATGATCTTTCAGCAGCTTTTGGTTTTACTGCCAGTTTGTTTTTATGCTGCTGGGATTTCAGCTGCTGTGCTGCGTTCACAGACAGTCGGAGCTTTTTGTTCAGGTGGAAATCTGATGGAAGAGTGAGAAGTTGGAGACAAGTGGTGTGTGTTGTGTGTTTTGACTGTTTTGTGTGTTTTTTGTGTTGTTTTGTGTGTTTGGGGCTAACAGCGAGTCGCTGTAGGAGAATTTGACTCTGACACCAATAAATATAATCTGTCAGATTAACAGTAATTAGCAGTTATTCTGTCTGCATTCGGCCAAATGGGATTTAAACTTGTTTTACAACATGGCAGCGAGATGTTTCTGTTTTTCCATTCGGCTTTCATTTTTCCAGTTTTATCAAGTATTTGTTTTTCATATTTAATTCCCAGCGTTGGGAAGCAGCACATAAAGAAAGTGGAGTTTTTTAGCGCCGTGCTGAATGAAGCCTATGAAGCGTTAACACACTGGGACAGGAGGCGGCGCAGTGGCTGTGAGCATCAGGAGAGATGGTCATGGTGACGCTGAAAAAGCTGCAGCAGCTGAAAAAGCTGCAGCAGCTGAAAAAGCTGCAGCAGCTGAAAAAACTCTTCCTCCTCTGAAGAAGATGAAATAAAATCTTCCACAAATCCACTGAGGGACAAACTCCCACGTTTTGCTTTTCTATCCGCTCTGCTTTCTGTAAACACTCTGAAGTTTCCTCAGACTGGTTTTCTCTTTCTGCCGCCGGTGCTGCTGGGAGTCCTGCGGCGCCGCGCCCGCCTCGGCTGCATGCCGCTCCGCATGGCTGCATCCACGCTGACGCCGCATCAAACATGGCCGACCTGTCACACAGAGCGCCGGCCATTATGACCCTTTAAAACACTAAAATCTGATCACCGCTAATTAATTTCTGCCTTTCGTCTTTGCTGCTGTTAGACAATCGTTCAGAAAGTTGATGTTGACATGCAGCGCTGGACTGTTGAGGTTTTTGTTTGTGAAAATCTGTTGACACAAAATGTCCTGGATTTGAATTGTTGATTGCTTTCTGCTGGTGATTCGGGTTGGTGGATGGTAATCTGCTCAGCTTTCAGAGCCGAGCTGTTTGTGACCCTTCATCACGGCTGAATGTGCTTTATGAGCTCTAATCACTTCAACCAGCCAATGATTCGCAGACGGTTTCATTTAAATACATTTACTGAGCCATGGAGCAAAAAACATGTTAACAAAATGAAGCCACAGCAAAACATAAATGTCAATAAATCCTGATAAAAACATTTCATCAGGATTGGTGAAGTTAAGGTAACTTTTAAATCCCAGTAATAAAAACGATCCAGGTTGGTTCCAGTAGAAGTTGATCCATGATGGAGACACAAAGCGCTGCAGGCGCTGAACGTCCTCGTTTCCCCGGCGACCGAAACCTCGTTTCCATCAGCTGACATGCAAGTTTCAAATCCACTTTGAAATGATGCGAAAAGGAACAAAAAGGAACATGTGAATTATGTGTTTCCATGTATTGGATTGAAACCAGCATGAACTGGAAACTCCCAGCTGCAACTTTCTCAGAGTATTATTACTTTCAATGTTGCCTCGACTGTTTCTAATGCGACGTCTGAAAAGGAGCTTGAACAAAAGTTGATGGAAAGACCAGAACATCTCAGAACATCTCAGAGTTGTCCAGTCGCTTCCCCGGTGAGACGCCTGAGATTCAGCAGGTGGATGGAAACCGACAAACCAAACGCACCTCGAAATGATCGAGTTATTTCAGTCCAGATCTTGTGGCCTGTCCCAGACTGACTGAGAGCGGGTCGCCGCCGCGTTATTCAGCACAAACAGGAGAGAACAGTTCAGCAGAACCAAACGGGCCGAAGAGAGGAGAACCTGGACATCTGGCTGCATGTCTGACTGACATTACGGTTCTGATGTGGATCAGAACCGTAAGGAAAAGACTGCAGTTACTCAGACTCTGTTTTTATTGCTGCTTCACCAGGGAGGAATAACCATGTTGTGATTTCAGGAGTTTCTTGTGACATCAGGCAGGAAGAGCAGCGCAGTCCTCAGGCGAAAGTCACCAACGCTTCCCTGTGAATCTATTCAACACGCGTCTTCAGTGTGGAGATGGAAAATGTGTGAAAGCATGATACTGTTCCAGGGACTGGAGTGAAATTTGCACCTTTTGTCATGCACACAATCAGGAGCTGCACGGTGATATTTGCTGGTCTTTGTTTGCTGTTGCTGTGAGGTTTGTTTCCTGGGAGGAGAGCAGCCGCTGCACCTGTCACTCCCTCCTTGTTCTGCATGTTTTCAGCTGAAAACACACACGCCTGCACGCATGTACACAAACTCAGGAACCGCCAGAGTTGTTTTTTCACCACTAATTGCCAATGCTAATTTTATCTCCAGAGAAGTAAAAGTATTAGTACAAAGCTGTTCCTGGAGCTTAGATGTTGTTTCTGTGCCAGACGTCTTTGAGAAAAATAACATCAAAATAAATAGTGACGACTCGGCGTCTACAAAACCCTTAACATTCAAACAGAGACGCTGTTGATGCAATAACAATATTTTCCATCCATCCATCCATTTTCTGACCCTTCTCCCCAACGGGTTCGGGAGTTGCTGGTTCCTCTCCAGCTGCGTTCTGGGCGAGAGGCGGGGTCACCCTGGGCAGGTCGCCAGTCTGTCGCAGCAATATTTTCTAAGTGTTTGCAATAAGAAAAGGTTTTTGTCAGTGGAAAACATTTCTGACACAACCTGGACTCTCAACCGGATCTCCTCAGTAATTAATTATTATTTTAAAAAGTGAAATAATTGGGAATCAGTTGAAGTCAAAAGCTTTTATTGTTAGTGACGAATCATTCACAATAAATGTAAATGACGATGAAACACATGGCAGTGGGACAGTCCCTCAGGGATTGTTTCTCCAGTGGATTCATCCACAAAAATCCTCATTTCATCTCCTGATCGTTTTACAGATGAAATGAAATGAGATCAGAATCAGCTGCTGGTCGCGACGCTTCCTGGACCAAACTCTGCTTCAAAGTCCTGAAGCTTTTTCAAATCCAAACTCACATTTAAAAATACTCACTTGGTCCCAAAGGGAAATGAAATGTTGTTTTCTTCAGCAGTGGAGTCGTGTGCAAAGCAGTGGAGTCAGAAAATCCTGATTAAAGTTTAACTGGAACAGAAATCAGATGAACCTTTTAATGACTCGGTTTGTTTTCTCCATTTTCTTTCTCTCTTTTTGCAGCTTCATCCGTCCATCATTCCACTTCTTCTCCAGAACTTCATTTTGCTTTGATCACATGTGCAAACAGGAAGTCTTGCAGCAATAAAAGCTTTTATTCTTGCAAATATTTCTGCTCTTTTTCTAACCAGTTATGTGACCTATTGACTTGAGCTGGGGCTCTAATCACAGTGTGACCTTTGACCTCAGGAGCCTGGCGTTGGGGTATTCCCATCTGAGAGCCTTGGTATTGACTCAGAGGTTATTGGCTCAGCTAATTGCTATTTGCATGGCTTTATTAGGATCCCAGCTTTGCCTCTGTGACATTTGAGTCTTTTCCTTTTTTCCGTTTCCCAGTTCGTCTCTCCGGCTCCGACTTCCTCCTCGCGTTCTGGGAAGGAATTAGACATTGTTTGGTGTGTGATTAAAATTCATGCTTAAAGTAGCGGCGGCAGATCTCCAGAGAGAGAAGAGCAAACATCAATATGCGCTTAATAAGTCTTTCTATCCACTTCCTCGTTTTTCCTTTCCTGCTGCGGCTGGGATTTCCCTCCACGTATGAAATTATGATTTTAAAGCAATAAAATGTGAGGAATGTGGTTGGCTGAATGGAAACCACAATGGAATTTCTGCAAACTGGTCGAAAATAAAATACAATGTAAAAAAGTTAAATGAGACTTTTCCTCCTTAAACAACCTGCAAATATTGATACGTTTCTAAAAACGATGGACTTTTGACATATTTCAGGCTTTTTCTTTCAATGCTCTCAGATCACAGGGGAAATGCAGTCAGGACTTTTCAAAACAAGAATGAAATGCTCAGTTTCATGTTGGATTCTCTGTAAACCAGTTTGCTCTCAGATGTTTGTCGCGTTGAGAAGGAAATCATTTCTTCGGCCTGCTGGTCTCTAATGTCTCATTAGAAACCTGGTAAAAACACATTCAGTGGGTTTGAAGCCTCTGAACTCTGATTCACTGCTGGATAAAGTTTTGTTAGGATTTTGTCCTTTTCAGTGAACTTGTTCGTTTTTCATACAGTCTGTTATTTTTTTGCGTCTCCATTATTTGTGTGTGGGCCATTTCCTGTCTGTGGCGAAGCTTTGCTGTCTTCGCCGCTCTCTCTCTGTGTGTGTGTGTGTGTGTGTGTGTGTGTGTGTGTGTGTGTGTGTGTGTGTAGGCGTGTGTGTGTGTTCTTGCAGAGTGAAATGTCAGTCTCATTTCGCTGTCATTACTTGAGGGACGAAGAGGACGGCTT
The DNA here is from genome assembly GCA_922788865.1 of Poeciliopsis turneri. Taxonomy (NCBI): domain Eukaryota; kingdom Metazoa; phylum Chordata; class Actinopteri; order Cyprinodontiformes; family Poeciliidae; genus Poeciliopsis; species Poeciliopsis turneri. The sequence continues at coordinate 399,313 of CAKLNU010000537.1, read as the reverse complement.
TCCTCTGTAATCTGGCCTCCCTGCGGCCGCCACTCAGTACCTGCCAACACACTCGCCGCCGCCACACCGAGGCTTTTAAACACCTCAGCCTCACTGTTCCATTAGAAGTGCAAAACATTTTGTTTTCTATCTGCGTTCCCGCTGAGCACGGCACGCGGAAACGGCGGGTGAAGGGTGACAAATGGTTCGGTTAAAAGCATGACGAAAAGAGCATTTGATTGACTGATTGTTTGTGATGGATTGGCCTGTAGGGGTGTGGATCAGAATAATGAGCACCTGCATGGCCGCGCGGTTCTGCACAGCGCTGCCTTTCTTCTCAAACAACTTTTCTCTGAAACACTTGTCAGGAATTAGCTGTGTGGAAATAACAGTTCTGCATGCGGCGCAGTGAGTAGGTGTCGGCCATTTTCTCCCGCTTTAAATTACAAGCTGATTTGCGTCAGTTTTTCGTTGGTTCATTCATTTAATCTTTTATTTTGTAACTTAAGAGGTGAATTCAGAGCCTTGGCAAAGCTGTCAGTGACATGTAAAACTCTCTGACTTCACAATATGAATATATTTAATTAAGAATAATAACCTTTCAGTTTAAAACAGTTAAAATACAAAAAAAATTAACAAAGTTTGAGATCAGAGAGGCTGAATGCTCCACTGCCAACTTTATTTATTTATTTCAGTATAAATAAAATGAACCTTGGTGACACTTTCAAATATGTTCTGAAAAAAAGTGAATTAAATCATCTGAAACATGTGAACTACTCCAAATGTTATGCGATTCCCATAACATGTGAATCATAAAGTCACGCCTGAAATACGGTACATTTTGTGACTTATTGTTTTTAATCAAACTTATTAATTATGATCCTTCTGGTCTAAACAACACGAGGTCCCGTCTGTCTGAAGTGTTGGTGACACTCACCATGTTCTGCTGCTGCAGCGAAAGTAAATCTGCAAATACATTTCGATCATTTAGACTGAACAAAACTCATAACTGTGTTTCTAACCAGCGACGCTTCGACTTTCTGTCATCTCAGCTGAAAATGGGAAAAAGATCTGAAAGTAGAAACAGCATGAAGTATAAATGTGTTGTGTGGCAGCCTTGTAAAAATACCAAAATACCAAATATTTTAGTACAAATGAATTAGTACACTTGAAATAATAAGAAAAAACATTTAAGTAATTTTTCAGCAAGATGTTTAATTAAATAATTCCTTCATATTGATGAAACAGAACCAGCTACATTAGCAGTTCAATTGACTTAAAACCATTTTCCCGTGTTATTAGTGAACCGTTTTAAGGAATTATTTACTAAAAACAAACTGTTTTTCTGAAGCTACTTGTTAGTTTGTCTTATTGGAGATGTATGAATAGAATAGATTATAATTTATTGATCCCAGGATTTACTGTAAATAATGTTAATGTGACTGAATATAAAATATGATTAGAAATGAAAGATGTTAATCTATAAATAAATGTATTGATGATTCCAGAGAAATTTGGAAACTTGAGCCCAAATGTTGGTGAGTTTTTGTTGTATTGAGTTTAGTGCAGCAGATGCTCCTAATAAACGTTTTTTTTGACACGATGCGTTTCCTTTGATCGAATAGTTGATCGAAGCTCAGCTCAGGAACCTGCATGAATATTTGATCGTTGCGTTGAGGAAGCAGAAGAACGTTCTCCACCAGCAGAGTTACGCTGACCGTTCTGCAGCCGCAGGGAGTCCTGTCCCTGCTGCCGGCCGGCCGTCCGTCCGTCCAGCCGCTGCCCTCTCCACGGGGAGCCAGCTGTGCTCTGACTGTCTGTGAATATGTTAGCATGCCAATGAAGCCGTGCAGAGCAGTTCTGCATATGTTTGCAAAGCATAGCACTCTGAAGTGAGTAGGAGGAAAAGCGTGCCCTCAGCCTGGACCGCCTTCAGCCCAGGGGAGGAAGTGTCTCTGAAAACACAAACATGGTCTGTCCTTCTGCAGGTCAGTCTGCAGGTCAGTCTGCAGGTCAGTCGGCAGGTCAGTCGGCAGGTCAGTCGCAGGTCAGTCTGCAGGTCAGTCGGCAGGTCAGTCTGCAGGTCAGTCTGCAGGTCAGTCTGCAGGTCAGTCGGCAGGTCAGTCTGCAGGTCAGTCTGCGAGAAGCGATGTGAGGAGGCGGAGGAAGGAGAGGCACCAGATGAACTCCAAATAGAAATCTAAGTCACTGGGAGCAGAAACGGGACTCTTCATTCCGCCTTGTTGTGTAACCATGTATGTTTTGTAGCCGCCATCGCTCTTTCCTGCCGCCTGTGTCTGCGTTGCCCCGCAGCGTCCCGCCGATGATTGATACGCACCCAGAGCGCAGCGAGCGACGGAGACACAGAAGAATCATGCATAAAAGATGAGCGCAGTTTATTGTGTTTTCCTGGGGGCCAGCGCAGAGCACAAGTTATGGATTTATGCTGCGTGTGATTGGACGAGAGCTCACACCCAGGGGACGAATCCAGAGCAGGGGGGGCAGAGGGGGGAGGGGGAGGCGCTTCAGACGAACTGATGTTTGACCAGTGTAAAACACTTGGTGACAAGTGGCTGGAGGAGCCGCCGGCCGCTGCACACCCTTACTTTACTCACCGCAATGGAAGCTGACATCATAATTACATTATAATAGCCTGGCTTCACCTCTCAGTCAGCTGTTAGCTACCAAATGGACTGAGTGGGCCAGGCTGCACCCTGGCGAGGCGTCATCTCGTTGGGTCGCGCTGATTAATTGGTTTGCTGATGTGTCTGGTCACTACTTATTCAACACTGGATGCTGGTCCTCATGATGGATGCGACGCCGTTTGTTTCATGACAGTGTTTAATTGATCAATTTCTGCGGGAAACCATTAAGCTGAAATCATTCTAATGAGACATTTTGATTGGGTTCCACACAAGTGTGCTCGAATATATTTTCCTCTTGTTGCGCAGGGTTTTAGTGTCCTATTACCCTCCATATATGTTGATAATGAGCTTCTCTCAGTTTGCTGAGAATAAATTTGGGTGAGAAATGCTGGATAATTGGAACGAGTCTTTTCACATTCATAGCTTTTAAAGAACCAAGTGACAGCTTTGATGCTAATCTTGGTCTTGATTCTGTAACAAAAACAGAAAAAAAATAAAAACAATGTGTGAAAAAAAGACAATGGAGATTCTGTCAGAGTGCAATCCATCAATTAAAAGTTTCTGCAAGCTGATTTTAGTGGAATAAACACAAACTAGCGACTGGGAAAATAAGTAAATACAGAGAGGAAAATCTGTCAGATGATTCAGTAACATGAAAACACAAAGATGTTTTTCATCGTTCAAATAAAACATCATCCACTGAGCACGCTAATGCATCTTTAGCATGCTAGCTGTAATGTAGCTTCTTATATTTGTTGGTTTTATTAAAAAAAACAAAAAATGCTGAATAGAAAATTAAACGTTTCATGGAGAGAATAATCGCATGAAGTTACATGGAGTAAAAATAACACAAAAGTTGTTTGTTCATCTAAGGACAGCCTTAGCACCACCAAGCATCTGCAACATAGCATTAGCTGGTAGCATTAGCATAGCTTGCAGCTGAAGAGTCTGACCTCCCAGTGGTGCCCAGTCTGGTTCTGCCGGCCCGGGGCCTGCAACTGGCAGGTGTGGCTCTGGTTCTGATCCAGTCATTTGGTTTTGGAGAAATGATCAAAATTAGAATTTCATCACTGCAGTTTGTGGAATCATCTGATTTAAGGGTTTAATAAAGCTTCTCCATGCAGTAGGATGTTGGTTTATTTCCTAAGTCATCATATTTTTTAAAGCAGTTAATCATAAACTTCCTGTGATCAGGAACTTCCTCTGCTGCCGCCGCTCTGCAGCGGCGGCGGAGGATGATGATGATGGTGTTCTGTCCTCGCCAGGCGCTGCACTTATGAAAGTTTGCCTCTTGATTATGAACACTTTAGCTGTGACCCAGCGATCTCTAATCACGCCCGAGTCTCCCGGCTCGTATTGATCGGGCCTGCAGAGCTCCAGTGAATCTCCCTCATTGATCTGCTTTGATTCCTCCGTTTCATCTCCTCGTAGCTCAACTAATTGGCCTATTCTTCGTCGACAAGTCTGACTTTTATGCCTGATATTACAGAGCTGTATTTATTCCCTTGAGGGGAAAAACAAATTAAAGGGAGGGATTCCTCTTCCCTCGTCTTCCTCCTCTTCCCTCATACTGATATAATTCTTATGAAGCCTTTTCTCTACTAGATGCTCATAAATTCAGAGAAGAAATCATTATTTTCTCATAAATGTGATGATATTGCTCTCATCGGGCAGGCTGTGATGTAAAAGTACTTTATGAGATGGGCTATATTTCCTACACGTCACATGACGACTGAAGGGCTTTCTGATTGGCTGAGTGCCATTGGAGGTAATGCCGTTTTATTAAATGGAGGCTCACAGACGCTTCCCATCTGGGAACAGACCAGCCTCCTCATCCGTCTCCTTGTCGAGGAAGAATTAAAGATGAAGGAGACCCTCCTCTTCCTCCTGTGGGGGACATTGTCTCTGTAAACATTGTCCATCTCTGTGATTTAGAGTCGACAGTTGCCTTGTTGCCAGTGCGTCCCGTTCAGCCCTGAGGCTGGTATTGACCAGTTCATTACTGGGAGCTTTTGTCCAGCTGCTGGGATTCACTGAGACCTTCAGTCTGATGTAGAGGTGGGAGGTGGTTGCAGGAAAACAGCACAAAAAGAAGATAAAATGTTTGTAAATTAGAGATGCTTGGTATGTATTGAATATGCATCAACAGGCATTAGTGATAAACATGGCTGTGGTGGAGAATCCAGCCAGCAGAAATGTTACCAAGCTGTTAAACAATGTTATTGTTATTATATATTGGAGATGTATTTGTATTTACTGTAGCAGATTGTCTAAAAGTACCAATCCACTGGTATCTGCAGCTTTTCCTTTGAGTGACCCGATTTTAAACCAATTTTCCATCACTATTTTTAACACAATCCTTTGCTAAACTGGCTTCAGCGTCACACTTTGCGCTGACGTCACACAGTCATGCGATACTTGGCGGGCCACTAGGGGGCGCCGGTGGACCACCAGTGGTCTGGGGACCACAGATTGAGAAAGACTGATCCAGGGGGGAAAATGAGGCGAGACAGTTCTGCAGTTAAATAAAATCAGATTTAAAAAATGCTAATTTGTACAGACTTGTCTGAAAAATATGTTTACGGTAAATGTAATGAGGCAAAAATATTCATGTGCCTGCTATATTCAGCTTTAAAATGATTATAAATTCTAACTTTATTTACATTTTATCTCTTTGAGGTCACTTCTGAACTCAAAACACTTCTTATAAATGCTTTTTGCTGTTTTCCAACTCGTATTTTGATTATTTTAATCTTAAAATAACTCCACAACTTTGATTTTGGAAGGCCTCCTTTCCATCACCCTAATCTCCTCCAAACATCCTGGTCAGAAGAAACATCTAAAACTGTTGGAGGTCTGAATAATCCTGGTTTTCCTGATCTTATTCAGTAAATACTCCATCATAAATCATAGAATAGCAAGTCCAATAAGAGCTCTGTTCATTTTTTCATCTAATTGCCTAAAGTTAGCACAGTTTATAGTAATAAAATAGTAAATCACTAAAACTAGAGGCAATTTTTCCTTTTATATGTTTGAAGGTGAGAAGCTTAAATAACCAGGATGACATAAAACACCAGGTAAAGATGATAACTCCACCAGGCGCTCGATAAAAGCCAAATTAATTCCTTAGCTTTGGTTCCCTGTGGGGAAACAAGGGCCCATTAGGTATAATGAAAATGACTGAAGTAGCTGCGCTTCCTGGCAGCTTTAATATTTCCCTGAAGACTCATTTAGGTTATTTGGTGCTGCCTCATCGACATGCTGTTCTGCACCTGCGTCTGCATTAACTTCACTCGGCTACATGTTGCCGCCTCAAGCGAAGGTCTGCAGGCGGCGGTGGGAGCCGCCGGCACCCTGCCTGCAGAGAAACGTTTCAGAAAGCAGCTTCTGCACAAGTATTCACACCGCGAAGACTTTACAGCGTCACGCCATGATCAATACGTCAATCAATCAATCTGTGGTTCACCAAAAACTGCAAGAGTAGCAATACTTCAATATACTTTCACTCAACAGTTGGTTAAAGTCTGAGCAACTGATCAGATTATCAATCACTTAATATTTCAAAATGACGTCATCAGATGGAGCAAAACATGAAGGTTAATGGAAATGTTTGTATTTTAAGGACAAAAATGACAATAATTTATATAAAAAAACAAAAAGTTTCTTTCAATAAAAAACAAAACTTTAACAAACTGCAGGTTCATTTCATCCAGTGAGAAAGAGTAAAGATACTTCATAATAACAGTAAAAGTAAAAAGTACAGCCCAGTAGAAATATCCTAAAAGTACATTTTTACTGGTTCCCACTGATATCCCAGTTGGATTAGTTTTAACTCCAATAGCTTCAAAGTGGAAGGAAAATAGTTTGACTTTCATCATTTTTATGTGTTAAATATAATAAAATGCAGTGTCTGTAATTAATCTCTCCCTCTGAGTAAATACTCTGCAGCTCCAGGTACTTTAATGAAAATAGCAGCAACCAGGAAGTTTGTTTACTTCCTGGTCTGTGCTTTGTCCCGCCCCTTCGTATCTGTCCAATGGGAGCAGCCTGAGTGGGTTTGTTTATTGAAACTAAAATGCACCAAACTATAAAAATAAAATCCGCTTTTCGTCCTGAACAAATTTCATTCAGATTCAAATTTATTTACTGTCTGAAAATGTTAAAATTCAAATTCAACAGCAGAAAAGTGGCAATGAAAGTATATAATATATAGATATAATATAGAAAATTAAAATAAACTGAACAGTAAGTAAAAACCATACAGGTTTTAGAAAAGTCTTTGTCGCTGCGTGTTTCATGCTCTGCGTTTTATTCTCTGCTTATGAGGCGTAAAGGTTTCTTGGTTTTGAATCGTGTGTAACTGAAGTCCTGGCGGCTCGGCAGCTTTCAGCAGGCAGGCTGGTGCTGCCAGCGAGGTGGTGTCATGTTTAGTTACGCTCTCCATAATGGAGAGCTGCTCTTTTCATTAGCCCCGGTTTTAAACGGGCCGCGGCGCAGCAACATTGTGGCGGTGATCAATTTGAATCTCATTAACATGGGCGGCTCTGAGGTCCGGCCCCCATTCTCCCCACTCCTTAAAGCCCAGTAATTGAATCATGGAAAGGGGCGGCGCCGCAGAGCTCCTGGTCAAGCAAACAAAAGGATTATTAACACCGCCGATGACATCGTATTTACAGAAGAGGCTGAGGGAACTGTGCCATTTACAAAGCAATTTGCTGCTGAGATGGTGCAAGAATAAATAAATGGGAGTTTGTTGTTGATTTGCGTATGAAGGGGGAAACATGAGGGACGTGCGCGTCCTCAGGCTGAATCACTGGGAGTCGGGTTTTAATACGCTGGCGATGCCTGGAGTTCATCTCACTCACATTCAGCATTCAGAACAGAACCGGTCCACATAACCTTTAAGAAGATTACAACCACACCTGCAGTAATAGCTTTTCAGCTGAATACATGTTGTGTTTGCTTCCTGCAATGTTTTCATTTCCGTTTTCAGAAAAGAGTAATTCAAATGCGTCTTGTTGGAGTTTTTCCCAACATTTAACTCCCTCACCTCCTCCTGTGAGAACAGACTAACAGTTTAGGACTCACATGATTGTCTTTCTTAGGAAAACTGAAGTCTGGCCTCTCCCAATGTCTCTCATTCGTTCTTCTGACACACATCCACGCTCTCACACGCATTCATTAGAATTTGCCAGCGATCTACAGTGTGACCAGACCCATTTCTCCACCGGCGCAGAGGCCTATCACACACTTCAGCAACGCGTAACCAATAACTGAAAAAGTGCATGACTGAAAAATGAAAAGCGATAGAAGCAGATGAAGTGCAGTAGATGAGCGAAAGAAGAGGGAGCTTCAGCGGATGGAGGGAGGCTGGGGGTGAAGCAAAGGATGAAGGATGGAGCCAACCGGGTGGCATTAGTGGGGAAAGCCTCTCCACTCGGCTCAGATAAGAGATGGCCTGGCCAATGATGTGGAAGCGTTCTGATTGGCTGAGCCTGATCTCCATCCTGAGCGCCACCGTAACACTGTCGGATATTTCATACTTCACTGGTCTCAGGGTACCGCGGCTTTGAAACCCCCACACATCCCATAATACTCTGTATTTATACTTCACTGCAGGCCAAATTTAGAGCCTGGACAGAGGCGCTGCACCGGCTTGATTCAGAAAGAATGCAAGAGACGCAGGTTTTACTGATAATGTCACTATAGAAATATCATGGATTAATACTGGAAACAACATAAATAATCTACACCAATCAATGCATTGATTGGTGTAGATTATCAGCAGGCTGCAGGCCAGTCACATGGAGGCAGGACAGCATCACTAACGTTTTATCAGGATATTATTAGGATTCATAAGCTGCTCATAGAAACTGCATTAAGTCATATTTTCAAATGCATTTGAAACCAGTGGAGAAAATAGTAAAATTACCAATTAGATTTGGAGTTCATTGTGAAAACAAAGTTTTATTGTAATGAGAAATTTTTTATGAATCTGTCAACAGTTCTTCACAATAAGCAATAGATGCAGATCTAAACTTAACTATTGATTAAGTTTGTATCAAAATAAGGTTAAATGTGTGCAGAGATCATTTCCACTAATTTATTACCAATAGGAACATTTTTTCACTGAAAGAATAAAACAATGTTACCAAAGTATTTTTGGTTTCTGGTGCAAAAATGTTGCTTCACCTGAATAAAGACAAAATGAATTTATTAGCAAATTATAAAGCTTGTTTTAAATAAATATTCCTTAATATTGATTAAAACATTTCGTCACATTTCAGATTATTCCACTTATAACAGGGGAAATGTTTTGGTTTTAAGTGAATTTATCTGTAATAAGAATTTAAAAAACGTCTGTATCTTGGTGAAACGATTGGTAAGTTGGTTTTGTCTAATTACAAGCATAATAAGATATTCACTCTAGAAAGAAGAGTAATATTAGAGCAATATTACTTGTTTAGATTTGGTGTCTTTGCAGTGCTCAGTTTTAAATAAAGTTAAAGTAGTTTATTATTGATGGATCAGTTTGGGACAAAACGGATCAGGTGCAGAAACTCAAAACGAAACTTTCCAGAAGTGTTGATGAGAAAACATTTGCTTTAAAAATAAAAACATACGGCGTGAAACAGTGTTAATTTACTACTGCAGGTCATAATTTATAACTCAACAGATTAATGAGAAAGCCATAAATGTTGATTTTATTTCTAATCCAAAGTTTTAGACCTGGGTCAAACAGAGATCCTGTTTCTGCTCCAGAAATATTCTAATTAGCAGAAATTCAGATGTTTTTGTGAGGATTCACATGGAAAATGAAAAGCAGAGCTTGTTTGACTTCTGGTTATGTAAATCCTGACAGCTCGGCCCGGATGCGATGCGTTCCCGCTCCGTGTTCGACTCCATGTTCGCTCTTCAACCCGGACTTTTTCTGGGCAGCCTGACCTCGCCGTTACCCACCAACCAGCTGCTTATGATTATGTAGGACGGGTCGGGGAGCAGCGGTGCCATCTGGAGGAGCGGGAGGTTCTGTCCCAGCGGGCCGGTCAACCTGAAGGCCGGCGGTGGGCGCGGGTCCGGCCGTGCTGCTCAGCAGAACCCACAGTCTGCTGCTGGGTTGTAATCACGCCTGTTTGACAGAATGAATAAACAGTCCAAGTATGTCAGGGTTTGTTCTGACCCGAAAGGAGCCGGAAAAGCAGCGCTGGCTGGAGGCAGCAAAGGTCATCCTGTGGCTGCAGGGATTAAAATACGACCACTCAGGATCGCAAGTCATTTTCAACGGGTTTCAGTTATAAACTAACAGAATACTGAGGAGGAAAAATCATACGTCTGAAATGGGTTTTATTCAGTCAGCTCTTCGTAGGCGGAGGTCTGCCGGGTCAGTGGAGTGCAGGAGGAGATGAGGAATGTTTAGTCCAAGGTCTTCTGCCTGGTTTTATGTTTTTTTGCTGGAGTCCTGGTGGTCAGGATGGATGTAATGATCATTTTAGATCCTCCTGCTGTGTTTTCAGAGTTATCTGCTTCACCATCTGAAATCAGGGATTTTCAACATGTTGGATCGTCTGGGAACGAGCTGAACTCAGCCTGATGAATGTGACATGTAGCCAATCAGAAAGCGCGGTCAACACGGAGGGAAATCCAAAATATGGAAGACAAAACAACCAAAGACTCATCAGGAAGTCACAGACTGTCTCCACTGCTTCTTCCCCGCCGGCCATGTTTGTTCACGCTGAACTCACGTTGCGTCTTGAGAGATTTATGAGATTTCCCTCCTGATATTTGAATGTTGTGGAGCGAAATTGGTTAGTGATCACCACTGTAAAACCAAACCTGTTAAAGCTAAGATTGTCTATCATCATGTTGAAAACATCTCACCACCACCAGCGTTTGTTTTCCAACACAAAATGCATTTTGTATGTTTTCAGCCTGAATGTTTTAACTAAATTCACCTTCTTCCACATGTTGGCGGTGGGTCAGGGTTACACTGGAGCCTGCAGGTTTTCCTTCCTCTCTCCAGGTCCAGAGAAATTTAAGTTCATTTTTTCAGTATTTCAGGAAAATTAAAACTTCATCATGTATAACTTTGATTTATCACATCATATTCCATCATGCACCCATGGAATGAACGGGGAAATTTAAAGGCGGTGTGAATACTTTCCTAGCTGGTTTTTCTGAGCGTCCTCCATAAATCAGAGCAGCGGACCGGTTCTGCTCAACAGCCTGTTATTTGCTGGTCGACTCCACAGAACAGGAGGACTGCAGAGCCGTTTAATGACATCCTCCACAAAGCAACAGATAATTAAAACTGACAACTGGAGACAGGAGGAGCTTTTGTTCAGCCTTGCTGCGTATAACACGTTAAGCAACATGCGAGCGACTTTCCCCTGAATGTTCATTACTGGATTTGATTATTTTAGAGGTGAAAACCAGGCGAGTGATGCTGGAGCATAATTAGTTTAATCTGTGCAGGGTTAAACCCGGATGTGATCGGACATGTTGGAGCCATTTCCTTTCATTCCACAACTAATCCTCAGAGTCTTTATCTGCCGTCCACTCCCACGGTTCCCGCCTGACCCGAGACGGCCCAGAGGTCGGCCCCAAAGGCCAACCCTCAGAGGCAGATTACGCTCCGACTGAGACGACTTCTCCCCAGTCCTTCTGCTTTTTAAACATTTTTTGAAGCTGAGTCTTATCGCTGAGACGCTCCATAGCCTCGACGTTATCAGATCCGACACCAACAGGAGGAACGCCAGCAAAAGGCGACTCGTTCGCTGAGGGAAACCAGCAGGACGGCTTGAAAAGTTTCCTCCTGAGAGACAGACAGACGTTGATCTCATCTCCTCTTCATCTTCTTCTGTGGTGTTTTAAAATGTCAGCGTACATCACATAGTCAGAGAGAGGACGCTGAGCCTCATATATGTTTTATATTTCTTAAATTTGTTTATCTCATTTAATTAGCTCTACATCTTTGAGAAAAAAAAAATCAATTTATAAGATAATTGATCTTTTACGGATGCCGACATTAATAGTAAATAATAAAGACTTTGTGCTATTCTGATTTAGTAATGTAATTATATTAGTTGTGTTACCTCCCCACGCCACTAGAGGCAGCATCAGGCCCGAGAAGAAGGAGCATATTTAGAAGAACACAGAAAAGCTACAGAATGTGTTAAAAACTGCGAGCTGCGCTGAAGTAAATAAAAGAGAGAAGATCAAATACAAGCTGAGGGTGAAAATCCTTCCTAAAGGTGAAAATATATCACAAATTTCGAAGGAAAATAAAAACGGGAGACCGCGGATAATATAGGAAATAGCGCCCCCTTCACTTCCGGAGTGAAACGGTCCCATTTCCAAATAAGGTCTGAGGCTGACAGCTAGCTGTTAGCTAGCTTTGGAAGCAGAAGGAGAAAGAAAATACATTGAAGTTTTAGCTAAACTTCACAACGAGAAGCAGGTTTGATGAAGAATTTATATTAACTGATAAAACGGAGAAAATGTTAAGTTTTGTGATTCGAACTTGAATTTATTTAGGTTTGATTAACGGATGTCACTAACTAATTTGGTTACATGTTAGCATGCTAGCAGAGTTAGCATGGTGTTGAATGCTGCTAAACACAAAACAGTCGGGATTAACTTAAAGTCATAAATAGTTACCTGATGATTTTTATGCGTTTTATCCTGTTTTGTAGTAAATGATATAATGAAGATGGAGTGATTATCAAACACTCCTCATATTGGTTGAATTATGTGTATACAAAAAGGATTTGTATTATTTTAGTGCTTAGTCAACCTGTTATGTGTACAGAAATGTCACTATATTCCCCTCATTACCACCAGGTGTGTGTTAATAGGTAAATAGTTAAACTTATCACTCAACCCAGTGTAGATACTCTGGTTAACTACATACATACCTGTATGTATATATATATATATATATATATATATATATATATATATATTAAAAATTCCCTTCTCACCCACCGCGGGTGGTTCTTATCCTCTGAGCTCGGGTCCTCTACCAGAGGCCTGGGAGCTTGAGGGTCCTGCAGTATCTTGGCTGTGCCAAGGACTGCACATTTCTGGACTGAGATGTCTGATGTCTGAGATATATGTATATATACATACATACACATACAGGTATGTATGCTCTGTAGTTATAGTTAGCTACATACAGATCTATTTCTGTTCATTATGGTGTTCCACAGGGCTCTGTTTTCAGGCCATTGTTGTTTTCTTAGCTGCTGACTGTTGGTCCAATTCTGTCCTCTTTTAAGAATATTTTCTCTTTGTTGCAGTGATAACAGATGGTTCTTTATCTCCTTTCTTCCAAACTGCATATTTTACTGAATTGTGTGGATTGACTGAATGTTATCTTAAGCTGAGTTAAGAAAAAAACTGAAGTAATCTTTGGCCGAGAAACAGAACTGTAAAGATGAATCAGATCTTTGGGTCTCCAGGTTATGTGGTTAAATCCTCCGTTAGAAACTTTTGACTCTGGTTTGTTCTCTGGTAAATATTTTACCATTTGAGAAATACTTAACACTTAGCCCTGTTATCTCCCGTCCAGAAGTGGAAATCTTAATTCATGCGTTTGTTTTGTCTAGACTAAATGATTGCAATGCACTGAACATATTTTTAATTAAAACCTCCCTAGACCTGTAGCAGTCTGTGCAGAATGTTGCTGTCAGGCTCCTGATTGGATCTTCAAAGTTTTAAATCTGCTTTTGCTTAAGTTTGCTTTGTGTATTTATTATTCTGTTTGTTGAATCACTTTGGGATTTTTATCTTCAAATGTGTTTTATGAATATTTACTTTCCAGGTATCTGCTTTAACATTTCATGTCATTTTTGTGTGTTTCTGTCTTTTAGATCCTATATTTTCAGACTGATCTTTTCTCTGTGTTTAGTTTCAGTGCATCATTTCTCACCATGACCACAGATCTGTCATTGAGTGTGTCCTTTTTGTCCTCAGATTGTGTGGGCGGTTCTGGTTCCTCTCCAAAGAGTGCCACTTCCTGTTGGAGCGATCGTCAGCCTTCAGCTGAAGGTTATCGGCTGGATGAAGAGGATGAGGAGCAGGCAGAGAGGTATGCCTTTAATTGAGCCTGCAGATTCTGGCTACAGCGCCACACTCCAGCTCACTCTGACTGTCACTCAGTTATTTCTTTCTTAAACACCCTGAACATGTTGAAGCCGTGCGGCTGAGCGCGCTGACTGCTCAGGCATTAGCCCTGAGGAGCGGGATTTATTGGGCCTGTTGTCGCCCAGCAGAGCTGACGACTCCAGAACCTCATCCAGGAGGCGAAGGGATGTTGAAAAACCAGGAAATCACAAGTAGCACTTAAATTATCTTTTTTCATTTCTGAACTGAGGGAAGTAAAGTCTTCATTATGTGTGTGTGGCGGTGTTTTCGAGTGGGGCGAGGTTACCATAGAGACTAGGCCGGTAATCCAGCAAGCTGTGGAAGACGGGAGAGCGGGTCTGAAGTGCTCAGCTTCATGGAGGCTTCTGAAGGCGTGCTGCCTCTCAGAGCCGCAGTCTTCATTACCTGAACAACCGCTTTTGATTGGCCGTGTTTATCCTGAGTACCTCAGGTGTGGGAGGCCCCACTGGGCCCCACTAGGCCCCCAGGAATCCATGGCCAGCAACACTAACTCTGTAAATGTGTCTGAAAGAAAGAGAAGAGTTTAGTAGACATTATTGATGGTTCTGTTTCTGATTTTTCACTTTTCACCTTTGACCCTGATGGGATCACAACATCCAGCTGAGTGTTTCCACTGTTCGGGTTCTGCTGGTAACTGGATGCTTCTGTTGGCTTTGGGCTTCATATTGATTGAGCTGGATCAGCTGGATGTGTTTGACCCATCTGGTGACCCCGGTGTGACCTGGGCTCTGGAGTTGGCAGGGTTCTGGTTGTTTTGCTTCAGGCCGACATGAAAGGTCAAGATAATCTGCTGAATGTGCAGCAAATGATAAAACGGCAAATTTTCAAAGTCCAAATCAAATCTTTAGGTTTTTTCCATCTCAAACTCAGCATCTCTTCAGATATTTATAAGAAGAGAAATTCTTTTTACCAAGGAAAATTAAAATATTTTTTATGTTTATGTTCTGAGATCCAGATTAAAGTGATGACAAATCTCCAGGATTATTAAATATTCACTGATTTCAAACACTTTTATACATCTATTTGTCTTTTACTGCTTCTAAAAAATTCATTATGTGAAGCACTTAAAATAAAAACACAGCTGTTTATTGGTTTCTGTAAAATGAAGCGTACAAACCTCCTAAAGTCACAAATCTCAGGAACTGCCTGCCACCTAGCAACCCCAGTGAAGCCCGGTCCGTCACCTAGCAACCCAGGCTGAGCTCCAGCCCGTCGCCTAGCAACGAGCTCCAGCCCGTTTGGTTGGTTGGTTTTACCGTTGTGTTTGCAGAACTGATCAGAAAAATCTCTTTACTTCAGAATGATTTAGAACAAATATATTAATCAGTTTATTTATTGTGTAAAAAGCCAAAATTAATGGCTTAAAATATCAGCTCTAGTTAATGTTCAAGGAACAATTTAGTTGAAATGTTGAGCTAAGGTGTTAAAAACTGTAGCTTCTGATTTCGAATGTAGTTGCAATATTACATTTTGTGAAACATTGAGACAGATTGAAGACATTCATAGTTTCTTATCACCAGATTGAGCATCTTTTACTTCCTCTGAGATTTTCTCAGAATATTTCAGAGAATATTCTAGTTCTCAGAAATAACCGTCTGCTTCAGGATGTTTGGTTTTTTTAGGCCTGGTTGCTTATTTCTGACGTTGGATCTGGCAACCCGGCACGTGACACAAAATAAAAATAGTTAAAGCTTGAAATAAATAGACACGCCGATGCCAAACTCTCTCCTCTCTTCAAAAAGGAAAAGGACTTTTTATTTCATGTCCATTTTCTGATTTACTCTGACTTTCTACAGATGGACTTAAATCAGATTCTAACAACAATCTGGAAGACGAAGTGTAAATGAGGTTGAGCAGAAGCCAGCATGATTTTTGGTATAATGGCTAGAAATCCAACAGATGGCCGTTTAACCTCAAAGTTTGCCTCATTTTCTGTAATTAGACAAGCCAAAGAAAATGCAGGAATAAAAGTTACAGAGCTCTAAACATGAATCAAGACTGGAATCCTTCATTTGGGTTCTGGGGTGTTTACACCAGTAGAACCGGATCATTCCTCTGCTGCCTGTTTTACACCCACAGCCTCCGACCACTGTAACCAGTGACCCGCTCACCCAGACTGGGAACGGTTCCAGGTCTGAACAGCGACAGACTCCCCGCTGAAGTGGACTTTAAAGACCTGCAGGCTGCTGTTTCCCGTCGGGGAAATTCATTGGTCACCATTATGACAGTGTGAAACGCTGTGCTTTCATCTTGACTCGCCGTCCCGCCTTTATTCACCGTCTTTCTCTCTAATACACACACATGCAAAATCAGCAGCTAAAAAGCTTTTCATCGTCTGTCACCCCTTCCTTAGTTCCCCACCCGGTCCCACTCTGACCCACATACTCCAGCTCTGCTTTTACCGCAGAGTAAACCGCAGTCTCTCCTCGGGCTGCCACCTTATCGTGGTGGAGGGGTTTGAGTGCCCCAATGATCCTAAGAGCTATGCTGTTGGGGGCTTCATGCCCCTGGTAGGGTCACCCAAGGCAGACAGGTCTTAGGGGAGGGACCAGACAAAGTGCAGCCCGAAGACCCCTATGATGCATACAAACTTTGGTTCTCGTGTGCCCTCGCCCGGACGCGGGTCACCCGGGCCCCACTCTGGAGCCAGGCCTGGAGGTGGGGCACGTTGGCGAGCGCCTGGTGGCCGGGCTTTAACCTATGGAGCCCGGCCGGGCTCAGCCCGAAGAAGAAACATGGGACCCTCTTCCAATAGGCTCACCACCTATGGGAAGGGCCGCAGGGGTCGGGTGCATTGTGTGATGGGTGGTGGCCGAGGGAGGGGGTCCTGGCGGTCCGATCCTCGGTTGCAGAAACTGGCTCTTGGGACGTGGAATGTCACCTCTCTGGTGGGGAAGGAGCCGGAGCTGGTGTGTGAGGCTGAGAGGTTCCGGCTAGAAATAGTCGGTCTCACCTCGACACATGGCTCTGGTTCTGGAACCAGTCTCCTTGAGAGGGGCTGGACGTACTTCCACTCTGGAGTTGCCCACGGTGAGGCGTCGAGCAGGGGTGGGCATTCTTGTTGCCCCCATCTCGGCGACTGTACGTTGGGGGTTCACCCCGGTGAGCGAGAGGGTAGCCTCCCTCCGCCTACGGGTGGGGGGGACGGGTTCTGACTGTTGTTTGTGCTTACGGGCCAAATGACAGTTCAGCTTACCCACCCTTTTTGGAGTCCTTAGAGGGGGTACTGGAGAGTGCCCTCCCTGGGGACTCCCTCGTTCTGCTGGGAGACTTCAACGCTCACGTGGGCAATGACAGTGAGACGTGGAGGGCGTGGTTGGGAGGAACGCTCCCTCCGATCTGAACTCGAGTGGTGTTCTGTTGCTGGACTTCTGTGCTCGTCACGGATTGTCCATGACGAACACCATGTTCAGGCATAAGGGTGTCCACATGTGCACTTGGCACCAGGACACCCCTAGGCCTGCAGTTCGATGATCGATTTTGTTATCGTTTCGTCGGATCTGCGGCCGTATGTCTTGGACACTCGGGTGAAGAGAGGTGCGGAGTTGTCCACTGACCACTACCTGGTGGTGAGTTGGCTCCGGTGGTGGGGGAGGATGCCGGTCAGACCTGGCAGGCCCAAACGTGTTGTGAGGGTCTGCTGGGAACGTCTGGCGGAGTCCCCCGTGAGACGGAGCTTTAACTCCCATCTCCGGCAGAGCGTCGAGCACGTCCCGGGGGGGCGGGGGGACATTGAGTCTGAGTGGACCATGTTCCGTGCCTCCACTGTCGAGGCGGCTTATCAGAGCTGTGGCCGCAAGGTTGTCGGTGCCTGTCGCGGCAGCAAC
The DNA here is from genome assembly GCA_922788865.1 of Poeciliopsis turneri. Taxonomy (NCBI): domain Eukaryota; kingdom Metazoa; phylum Chordata; class Actinopteri; order Cyprinodontiformes; family Poeciliidae; genus Poeciliopsis; species Poeciliopsis turneri. Next base: position 381,696 of record CAKLNU010000537.1, on the reverse strand, counting down.
CCTCAAACCTGTTAGTGGACACCTTCGGTGAGGATGCTGTCAGGCTGAAGAAAGGGAGTCCTATCGGGCCTTTTTGGCCTGTGGGACTCGGAGCGGCTGACGGGTACCGGCGGGCGAGCGGCTTGCAGCTCTGGCGGTTGCTGAGGCAAAAACTTCGGGGCGTGGGAGGAGTTCGGAGAGACCATGGAGAAAGACTTCCGTATGGCTTCGAGGCGATTCTGGTCCACCATCCGGCGTCTCAGGAGGGGAAGCAGTGTAGCACCAGCACTGTTTACAGTGGGGGGTGGTGTGCTGCTGACCTCGACTCGGGGCGTTGATGGGTCGGTGGGCGGAGTATCGAAGACCTCCTCAATCCCACCAACATGCCTTCCATTCGAGGAAGCTGAGCCTGAGGACTCTGGGTTGGGGCTCTCCAATTTCTGGGGACAAAGTCGCAGAGGTAGTTAAAAAAGCTCCTCGGTGGCCGGGCCCGGGGGTGGATGAGATTCGCCCGGAGTATCTCAAGGCTCTGGATGTTAGTAGGGTTGTGTTGGCTAGCGCGACTCTGCAGTATCGCATGGACATCGGGGGCAGTTCCCCTGGATTGGCAGACTGGGGTGGTGGTCCCCCCTGTTTAAAAAGGGGGGATCGGAGGGTGTGCTCCAATTATAGAGGATCACACTCTTAAGCCTCCCCTGGCAAGGTCTATTCGGGGGTACTGGAGAGGAGGGTCCGTCGGATAGTCGAACCTCGGATTTTTGGAAGAGCAGTGTGGTTTTTCGTCACTGGTGCGTGGAACACTGGACCAGCTCTACACCCCTCAGCAGGGTCCTGGAGGGTTCTGGGAGTTCGCCCAACCAATCTACATGTGTTTTGTGGATTTGGAGAAGGCGTTCGACCGTGTCCCTCGGGGTGCCCTGTGGGGGGTTCTCCGGGAGTATGGGGTACCGGGCCCTTTGATACGGGCTGTCAGGTCCCTGTATGACCGGTGTCAGAGTCTGGTCCGCATTGCCGGCAATAAGTCGGGCTCGTTCCCGGTGAGGGTTGGACTCCGCCAGGGCTGCCCTTTGTCACCGATTCTGTTCATTACTTTTATGGACAGAATTTCTGAAAGCGCAGCCAGGGTGTTGAGGGGATCCGTTTTGGTGGCCTTAGGATTGCATCTCTGCTTTTTGCGAATGATGTGGTCCTATTGGCTTCATCGGGACGTGATCTTCAGCTCTCACTGGAGCGGTTCGCAGCCGAGTGTGAAGCGGACGAGATGAGGATCAGTGCCTCCAAGTCTGAGACCATGGTCTTGAGTCGGAAAAAGGGTAGAGTGCCTTCTCCGGGTCGAGGAGATGTCCTGCCCCCAAGTGGAGGAGTTCAAGTATCTCGGGATCTTGTTCACGAATGAGGGAAGAAGGGGAGCGTGAGATCGACAGGCGGATTGGTGCAGCGTCCGCCGTGGAGCGGGCGCTGTACCGGTCCGTCGTGGTGAAGAGAGCTGAGTCAAAGGTGAAGCTCTCGATTTACCGGTCGATCTACGTTCCTACCCTCATCTATGGTCATGAGCTTTGGGTAATGACCGAAAGAACGAGATCGCGAATACAAGCGGCCGAAATGAGTTTTCTCCGTAGGGTGGCTGGGCTCTCCCTTAGAGATAGGGTGAGAAGCTCGGTCATCCGGGAGGGACTCGGAGTAGAGCCGCTGCTCCTCCACATCGAGAGGAGCCAGTTGAGGTGGTTCAGGCATCTGGTCAGGATGCCTCCTGGACGCCTCCCTGGTGAGGTGTTTAGGGCACGTCCCACCGGGAGGAGGACCCGGGGAAGACCCAGGACCCGCTGGAGGGACTACGTCTCTCGGCTGGCTTGGGAACGCCTCGGGATTCCCCCGGAGGAGTTGGAGGAAGTGGCTGGGGAGAGGGAAGTCTGGGCCTCCCTTCTTAAGCTGTTACCCCCACGACCCGACCCCGGATAAGCGGCAGAAGATGGATGGATGGATGGATGGATGCTTTTACCGCAGCGTTTCCTCTTCTGCTGCTGCTTTACTGCAGGAAGTCTCAGAACTTCATGGATTCAGCTTGATATTTGGAAACAAACTCTTGTCCCTTTATGATGTACGTGCTGCAGCTGACGGTTGGACTCCGGCTCCACTGCTTCCCGAAGGTCCCCATAGCAGCGTTGGGTCACATGAGCACTCTTCTCTCTGGACGTTTTTTAATTTCTCAGACTGTTTTCTGTAAACCTGAGGATGGCTTTGGTTGAAGATCTCCTCAGACCAGCAGGTTCTTAAATACTTAGACCAGTCTGTTCGGTTCCAACAACCCGGCTACGTTTAAGATCCCCTGGTGCCTTAAACATCGGCACCAGGAAGAGAAGGAAACATTAGTGACTGCATTTATAGGAACCTTTGAATTGGCTGCGTCGCCGTGACGTTATTGACTCGTTCCTTGAACCTGAATTAGTTTCATCTTCATTGAGACATCTTCACCACACCCAGCCGTCTAAATGCACCGACTGGCGGCCATATTGGCTCAGGTGCTGTTTGTATGACACATGTTCACAGGTGTACCTAATAAAGTGGCCGAGTGTAGATATTCAACTTTATTTGGGTTCAGACTTTTACAATTTGGCCTTTTTTCTTAGAGAAACTACAATCTCCATGATTTATGTCATCATCAGTGTTTTTAGCCTCAAGCTGAATTTCTTCCCAAACTGATAAACCAATTTCTGTATTTTTTTCTTTCATAACTTGTAACTTCATCAAGAGTCTGAAAGAAAACGGTGATAGTTGCAGGCAATGAGCACATCAGGCTATTTTCTGGTTTGAAATCAGTCAATAAAAGTTAATAAAAGCCGTAAAAACATTTCTGAATCGAACCTTGTGTTGGGCTTTAGGAAACTTTAGTATGTGACGTTTAAAGGCCAGTCTTTACAGTTTTAACTTTGATTAGTTTATTTCCTTTAAATGGTTTTACTCTTAAGAATTTCTTTAAATTCAGGTTCTGTCTTTTGACACAAATACATAAATCAGAAGATACTTTCTGAGACTTCCAGGGTATTTCTTGTTTCAGTTCAATGGTTACTAATCAAACTTAATGTGGCTCTCAGTGACAGAGCTCTTCTGACTTTGAATTTAGAGGTTACTCTCCAAAATTTGCAGAAGTATATTTCTGCATATTTAACAAAGCTTAACGGGGAACTTTTAAATATTTCTGGTTCTGTAAACGTCGGAGTGACTTACCTGAAGCAACAGGTCACTCTCACACTGCAAAAACAAAATCTAGATCTAGTTTTTAGAGCAAATGTATTAATTCACTGGAAATGAGACTGAATCATTCAGATACTTGTTTTAAGTCAGTAATTCCTTTATATTGATGAAAAATGACGATTGGCAGATTATTTTATTTATAACATGTCTTGTTATTGGTAAATTTATCTGCTGATTGATAAATTTACCAATCTGGTAGTTTTTCATCAATAATAAGGAATTGCTGACTACCTTTTGCTGCCTGGTTACTTGTAAGTTAGTTTTGTATTATTTCAGCCTTACTAAGAAATCTGCTGCAGGAACTAGACCACAGAAACATAAAAATGTTTTTATGGATATTTCAACATATTCTTGCTTTGTCCTGTTTCCATTAAACTTCATATGCAAGTAATAAATGTAGGAGAATTGTTAAAATAACTTTTCCAGAAGGTTTCCATTTGACTTGGATAATAATATGAGGTTTATGGTGACAGCAGTTGTCAGTTTGCATGTACAGCTCAGTTCAAGCGAGCCCTGCGGCTTTAAAGATTTAATAACCTCCTCGCTCTGTCCATGTTCCCAGCAATACAGACCAATAATGCTGGCAAACATTATTAGCTAAACATTGATCTGGTGGGGGAGATTTTCTTTGAGCAGTGAAGGCAAAAATATCTTCTCTTTTTTTTTTTAAGTGCATCCAAAGAAATTGAAAAAGCTAGAATGAGTCCAGTTACAGTTTTTGGTTTTTCAGTTTAATGTGGGAGTTGGAAATGTCTTCATCAACCCACTGAATGTTTAAGTCACATTCATCCTTTGCTAAATCATGCAAATATGTAGGAGAAATGTTTTAACTGAACAACAGCCCTTCATGGATTTCTAAAATCTGCAAATATTTGAAAACTCCTTCTAGAAATGCCTAAAACTTTCTATTTTAATAGTTCAGATACCAAATATTCCACAATATGCACCAGTCAAATGTCTTATCTGGATCTCAGAAGCTAACAGCTGCAATCTCATCTGCCGTGTTGGGGTCAGCCAATCAGAGCAAAGGAAAATGAATGCTGCACCTTGATTGGCCACTCTTCAAACATCATCCAATATACATTATAACTTCTTCTTTTAGTGGAAATTTGGTTTTTAACTGTTAATTCCTCGCCTCGCTCTGTGGATGTTGTGTAATGAACCAAAATTAAACTTTCTGGAGTAAGCATGTTGTCATAGCAACGCTGATGTGACAAAATGCTCAACAGATGTTTCAGTAAGTTTAACCAAAGGTTTTTAATTAAACAATACTACTTACTGCACATATTTACTTTGCCCAGTGAGAATTAAACATAAATCTTGTTGGCTTACGTATTTTTCTTTAAATGGAATAAACGGCTCAAATTGTGAGTTTCTTGCTGTTTTATTCAGTTTTTTCTCTTCATTCACTTTCAGCATGATTTGGTTGAAGGACAAATGAAATGAAAACATTCATTAGTTTCAGAAGTGCTGAAATTCCAGTAAAGTGAGAATAATGTGCATTGACAGTCATTTGTCTGTACATTTTTCCCTCTTTTATTAAAGTGCCGTCAGCCTGGCGTTGAGCCTAACCCTAATTGTCTGTTTTCCTAATGTAAATGTGAGATTCTCATTAGGATAAGGTCAGCCTGGTAAAATGCTAATCGCTTGATATCATCTGAACCGTGATAAATTACGGGGAGCGGCCCTGAAATGCCATTTCTGGCCGGGGATAAAGCGGTTATTAGCTGGTCTTTTTAACTCTCAGAGGAGACGGGTCCAGGTTACAGAGAGGGGACCTAATGAGGCCCCGGGCCCTCCATCTGCAGCTCCCCGTTTGATAATATCTGCATCCAGTTTCGGCTTTTAACTGGAGCTTTCTGCTTTCTTCCTTTGAATTTCTGTGCTTCTTGTATTTCATTAAAAAATTCTCACATAATCGATAAAATATGTGGAAAGACGATGGTGAGGAGGGAATTTGTGGCGACACGCCCACCGGAGTGTAATTACGCTGCAGGAGTGTGCCAAACTCTGGCAGCGCTGTGGCTCTGACAGCTTTAATTGGTAGTTGTCTTCATTAGCGGCCTCAGACTGCCTGCTTCGCCTCCTACTCACGTTCACCAACGCCTGGTGAAAAGGTCGTTAGATCTGCTTGATTTAATCACACAAAGTTCCCCACATCAGCCTTTGGACCTCAGACTCATCCATTCACAGAACCGAACCAGGGACATTCATTCACCGACTGCAGATCATTTAGACTCTTTCCCTCAGTTTCAGCTTCTTCCTGGTTCCATCAGGAAACAGTTTCCTGTTTGAGTCTTGAACTTCCTCGGCTCAACAGGAAGCAGGCTCAGGATCTCTGTGGTCAAAATAAGCCTCTTATTTATTATTGAATTAAGTTGATTTTCTTTCTTACACTGCAAAAACACAATGTTTTACAGAGTATTTTTCACGTAGTTTCTGTTGCAAATATCTTAGTACATGTAAAATAAGACAAAACTAACATAGAAGAAACTTTCAGCAAGAAATAGGAGCTTGGTTTTAGGTCAATAAATCCTTAATATTGACTTTAAAATGTCTTATTTACACTGGAAGATTATTTCTCCTATTAAAAGACCTTTTAACTAGTATTAATACTTTTTAAGTCAATATTAAAAGATTATATATCCATCCATTTTCCGTCACCCTTCTCCCTAACGGGGTCGGGAGTTGCTGGTTCCTCTCCAGCTGCGTTCTGGGCGAGAGGCGGGGTCACCCTGGACAGGTCACCAGTCTGTCGCAGGGCAACACAGAGAGACAAACAGGACAAACAACCACACACACACACTCACACCTAGGGAGAATTTGGGAAGGCCAATTAACCTGACAGTCATGTTTTTGGACTGTGGGAGGAAGCCAGAGAACCCGGAGAGAACCCACGCATGCACAGGGAGAACATGGAAACTCCGTGCAGAAAGACCCCGGGCTGGGAATCGAACCCAGGACCTTCTTGCTGCAAGGCAACAGCGCTACCCACTGCGCCACTGTGCAGCCCTTATTGCTGAAAAGCCATTATTTAGTTTTGCAACTCTTTCATGTAAAGGAACTCAGTGTTTCAACAGTTTTGCAGTTTTCTGGACGTTTTTTCCAGATCTGTCTGTATAGAAGGTGAATCTTGCAGTTTGCTAATTTTACAGTAATTTTAAAATGTGGTTTATTGTGAATTCTCTCAGTAAATTCCAACAAAGCCATTCTTTGCTGGAGGCTGGCATGCTTTGTTGGCCAGCCTCCAGAAAGCATGATTTCTTTCTTTGGGAATATTTTTACGGTGCCGTGCTTTTTGCTTTTTCTGGAGCTCTTGCATTGCTACTCTTGAGTAAATGATGTTTTTATCAGAGTCAGTGGATCATGTTTTATAGTTTTGCCACAAATGAAAGTTGCAGCTTCAGATGACCTGCAGTGTAGATTTATTTGTGTTGGGGAGAAAAAGGCGCGTCTGGCTGCATGGAGTTAAGCTCTTCCAGCTCTGCTGCTGGTGAAGGAAGCAACTCTAGGTGGCCAGAGAGGAGCCATGCATTATTGAGGAAGGGCTTAGGGGGGTAAGACTGGATTAGTCTGATATTAACCTCCAGAGGAAGAGACAGGGAGGAGGATGACATGATGAGGATCACCTCTGGCCATTTAAACGGCTTTAATTAAATCCTGGATGGAGAGGCCACCACTCAGCCTCGGAGAATAAGAGCAGGAATCAAATGAGGAAGAAGAAGGGGGTGAAAATGAGGAAAGCTGACATTATGGTTGGAGAGCGTGAATGGTGAAGGGGAAATTGGCGAAGAAAGATGGACGAGGAATCGACAGGACGGCAGTGTGTGTAACGGTGCGGCTTGCACAGCGTCCCGCTGTGATGAGGCAGACTAATGAGTTAGCCTTTCTCCGCGCGGGTCACATGTGTGAGGCTGACAGGGACCGGGGCGAGCGGATAAATCAGCAGCAGAAATGAGATTTATAAAAACCTGATCTCCATCTCGACCTCCGGCCTCGCTCCCCGGCCAACCTGTCACCTTGTTGTCTTCATCTGCAGATCCTGGAGGGTCGACTGCAAATCAGCTGCTAATGTGTAAATATGGCCGACATGTCGGCTTTTCTTACATCTGGACTCTGGAACAAGATAATAATGTCTAAAACAGATCAACATGTTGAAGTTCAGTCCTGAAAGAATCCACAGCTGTGAAACAGTCACCCTGAACGCTACAGCCGTGAAACAGATCACCGACAGAATACTCTAACGTCTCGCTATGAAGAATAAAAACCACCCGGATTAGATTGTTTCAGTTTTTACGTTTATTTCTTCAGATGATTGATGTTTTTCATTGATCCTATGTTGCTAATTTCTGCCTCCAAACTGATGTTTATTTCAACAATAGGAACTAACTTATCCGAGCTGGTCAGCTTGTAAATTACCTCTTTATATTTTCACATTTGGCCTGTAAAAACCAGAATGTTTTTAGGATTTTATGTGACAAATTCTGCCACATAAAATAAATATACACATAAATAATCAACTCAATAAATGGATGTGTGTCTTTAAATGCAACTGAATTTGCATCTGTACCTTCAATGTTTGATGAAAATTTCTCCCTTCTGCTTGACTGATATTGGGATGAATTTAATGCAAACTGATCATCCAGTGCAGAAGTTAAACAAAGCATGAGTAAAACTATTTTAATGAAATTAAGTGAAACGAAGAGCTTCATTACTATGAATATAGTTGGTGTGTTTTTCCTCCAAGCAGACACAAAGTCCCTGCAGGACTGGAGGAACAAAGTGTTGCAGATGCATGAATCTGACATGGCCGACTCAGAAAGCGTCTCCGTTTGGTTTCTTCCTCCCTCTGTGTGGAAACGCGCTGCTGGGGCCAGCCTCCAAATGAAAGCACTCTGCCTCAGCTTGAGTTCCTGAGCTTTTTCTGTCAAAAACCCAACTTATTGCTGGACTGTTTTCTTTGAATCAGATTAAATTGTAAGATCGGGTTATTTTGTTCCCCCTGAAGCGACAGCAGCCAGCCACCAAGCTTTTAAAGAAACGGCGTCACTCCAACACTTTCATTACCTGGAGAGCAGGAGTCGAGAAAATCAGAGTTTTTATGCCCAAATTTTGACCTGAAATCTCATTCTGCCAGCAGGAGGCGCTCTGATCAGTCAGCAGTGCAGGAGTGCAGCTTTTAAGAAGAGTTATTAAAATATTTTAATAAGTGGAGCCACAGGGAGGCGTTTGATTAACCGCTCTCTGCCTCGCCGACTCCACCCACACACACTTATCAGAGCCGCGTGTCTATTATCCACACACACACACACACACACACACACACACACACACACACACACACACACACACACACCCTACAGCCAGGTGAGAAAAGATAGAGATAAAGAGAGTGTCACACCTTCTACATGGTTTTTAATAAGTGTCAAAAGTTCAATTATTAAGTAAACTTTCACAAACAATTGTAAAAATATTAGTTTTAAATGAGGCTTCTTGAGACTGTCACACCAAAAATCAGATATTTTTTTTAAGTGTTCAGACCTTTGATTCAAGTTGATTGAGTTTTATGGTGGCAGGTTGACCAGACATGGAAAATGTTGCCTAACATGTTGCGTTTAGGGATCAGACACACAAGACAAGCTGTGTGTCTGCATCCCAGCATCGACTCAACAGATGTTGAGTCAATGCTGGGTGGCTGAATGCCAACGTTCAAACAGCCACGTCTCCATTTGTTTAAATAATTTTTGTGTTTGACATCATTAGAAAGTGTAGAATCCAATGGAGAAAGTTCGTTTTGAAGTTGTGAACTTGAGTTCAACTCCACTGATTCTTTCATCACTCGCTTTATCGCAGTTCTGCTGCACGTTCCAGCAGAGCTGCATGCAGTGCAAATCAGAGGTTAATGAATCTGGAGGTTCTGATGCGTCCACCTCCAAAACCTCAGAAACACAAGAGGTTTTGAAATTGGCACCTTTCTGTCATGCAGATACATTTTTAAATGTCAAATTGCATAATTACATGGTCAATGGAAACGCTGCTACTGTTGGGCCTTTCTGACAACCAGAAATGTGAACACCAAGGAATTTAGATGAGCTTAATTTATGCTCCGTTTTCTACAAAGGTGAAAATAATCTTGCCCTGCAAGCTTTTAAAATGATTTCTGCAACAACATATTTCAGATTTGCTTTCATTTCTTTAAATCTGAGGGCGAATTGAGGAATTATCAGGAGAATAAATTCCTGCTCCAAACAGTAGAAAGGATTCTCCTTTTCTCATGTAAAGTCAAAGGAAGATGTGGGCTGTCAGGCCGCCTGTGCTCACAGCTTCATCTAGAACAACTGAAACGCATCTGTTCGATCAAACAGAATGAAAACCGCTGCTGAAACACATCCAGTCAGGGTGCTGATTTAAATATGACCCCTGCTGCAAAACCACATGTGAAAATCAAGTTAAGTGAATCCATTGCAGACTTTTAAAGCAGAACTCCTCCAATTTACGGCAGCACAGCTCTCCTTCATCACTGTCAGCACAAGCAGCTCATGTTTTCTTCCTGCCTTCATTAGCAACAATGCAGCTACAGCAACTGAATCACAGGCATTTAGAGAATGTTTACAATATTCATCAAGTTTATCATAATAAAACACAACAGATTTTATCGTTTGCATAATTGTAGCTTTCTATAAAATATCCCTGATGGACCAAAGACTTACAGACACAACAGTCTGGAGGATTTATATCAAAAACAAAAATATTTCTCATTTTTATTTTCATGTTAGTAACAAAAATTACAACTGCCTTCAAAAACCCTCAACATTGTAAAAGTGCAGTATGAGGCCGCAGTGCTGAGAAAATGCCTGGAATCGTGACAACGAGCGACTGCAGCCATGTTTAGCATGGAGGGGAATCCCAAATCCAGAGGAAACAACGGAAGCACTGGGGGACGTGGAGATGTTTTCCTCTTTTCAATATTACCCAGGAACTATCGTCAGTTCTTCTCCCCAGGCGGCCATGTTGGTTTAATCTGAACATAAGTTTGGTCAAGAGAGGTTATGTAAGATTTCTCACCTGACATCTAAATGTTGGTGAGTGTGTGTGTGGTTTGTGTTTGTTCACCACACCTGCTGCCTCCATCAGGTCTCAGGTTTTTAAAATACTGAGAAGTTTAAATGTTGTGACCTCTTTCATTGTTAAATTAGTCAATTCAGTGTTATTTATCTAGTCACTATAAATAATCTCCTCAGTGCTGTGCAGAATGACCAGTTCTTTTAGACTCACTGGGATTCTGTTTTTTCCTGTTGTGTAAGCATGTGGTGACAGTAGAGAGCAATATTTTCGTTTTCATTCCCCTGCTCCTCAGTTGGCCTGCGCTTTGTGCTGCAACATGTTGAAATCAGACGTTCTTTCTTCCTCCTCTAATGTAATCTGTGGCGCATTAGCATCCTGCTGTTCCTGCCGGACACCAGCAGCGTTTCTTCAGACGAGTCCCACCAGCAGCAGATTGGGTCTTCCAGGTCTGGGCTGGTAGCAGCGGGGCTCAGAGGTTAATAAGGTTGTTTTTAAAGATTCACTTAACTAAAACTCTTATTTATGGATGTAAACAGAGCAGCCAACAACGACTGACCCGCCTCGTCTGACCTCGGCTGTCAGTCTCTGACAGCCGAGGGATGACGGACGCAGCGGGGCGTGTTGGTAACTCTACAGAAATGCAGTGCAACTCCAGCTTTTCCTTTCAGATGATTAAAGGAGAATCGGAGGGTGGCAGGACCGGTGAGCTCTCCATCTGAAGCTGGTAAACGAAGGCATGAGCGTTTGCATTTTCCCAGGGAGCCATCGCTTTTCAATCATGGCTGCCCTGGTGAAATCATGTGTAACTTGACCAAACTAGCTCACTTCTCGTTTGGTTTGTTAGCCTTTAGAGGGTTTCTCTAACCCAACAATAGTTTCATCCATGTTTACAGTGTGAAGCTCAGATAAAATCAACTGTCAGCAGAGAAAATAGAGCAAATATTGTGAAGCGGAAGGAAAATATCTAGTTTTTAGATGAAAGTCTACTCTGGAGAACATATGTTGATAATTATGCTGATATATCTGTGTCACAAACCAAAGTGTGCAGTGAAACTGATCTGAGCTCATATATCTGTGAGAACAGACAGTAATTTGTCATGTTTGCATTTAAATCTCATCCACATTTGTTGAGATTGTGTTCTGGCATCGCTCCTCTGACTCTCCTGCTCCTCCTGCCTCTCATGACTTAAACTTTATTATTTCCTGACAAATTCTGCATTCGCTTGGATTAAAACTCCCAATTACAACCAGAAAATGAAAATGATGCACCAACCAGCCGAAATGATCAAACACACTGAGCGATTTAAGAAAAACAAGAAAATGACCCAATAAATGCCTTAATATTAAGGAATATTTAGTTGAAAGTATGCTTGCTCACTTTCTCTGTTAGGAAGTTTCTAACATCTCTTGAGCTACTGCATCACGTCGAAATTATATTTTTCATTTTACACTTTAGCAAATATAAGTTATTCACTCCAGAAATGTGAGCTTTACGATCGGATTGTTTCAATCAGAGGGGACATTCTTTTAGAAGAAATGTTTGCTTTTTCATACAGAAGAAATTAAATAATTTCGCTTTAGGGAAGTTAGGGCAGGAACAGCTAACCTCTCTGCAGACCCCACACATGCTGGACACAAAGCTGACGTAGTGGTGATCTTCATTCAGAAGGTTAGGGTTAGGGTGAAGCCTTTCAGTGGAGCGCACCATCAGTCTGTTTTGCTCTATGTAATGATCTAAACGGTGATATTAGTGGAACATTGTTCATCTGGCGTTTTAGAAGCAAACTGATGTAAACAAGCTTGTAGCGACCAGGCTGAGAGCGCTGATGGAAACGCTAAATGATGCATGATGGAGTCTTCCAGCAGTTAACAAGTTAATTAGAGGATTGTTTCATAAAAATGATAAATGAACATGAAGCAGCTCATGCTGTACATTTAGCTTGGATGATTAAGCCTCCCGAGTTAATCTATACATTAATTCACTTTGGAAATAAACACAAACTAGTTCATATCAGAAATATTCCCAGTACAGAGTCGGAGTCTCCACCAGGAGAACACTCCAACTGGACAGGTACGTTTCCTCAAATAGAGCATAAGAAATCAGCCATAACATTATGACCACTTAGAAGAGGAAAAAACTTCAGACCCGCTGCTTGGCATCGGATTGGAAACTGGGTCATCAACAGGAAAACTGGAATATCCACTTTATGATTACAGTTTCTGATCTGATGGTTGGTTTCCTCCATCTTGGTCCAACATGTCCTCTCTGGTCTCATCTGTCCAGACGACTTTGTCCCAGAAGTCTCTTCCGCCATCCAGATGCAGCTCTGCTAATCTCAGTTGGTCTGGCGGCCATCTTGTTTCTAGAGAGAAGAGGCTTTCTCCTTCAACTTTTCCAGGCAGCCAGACTGGTTCAGGGTCATGACCTTTCACCTTTAGCCTTCTGACTGGGGCCTTTGGGGTGTGAGGTCGAGCTCCTGGGTTTGTGTGACGTCTGAAACATTTTCCTCTCTGCAGGATGTTGAGCTTTTTTTTAGGTTTTATAGGTTTTTAGGAATCTTTGGCTGTGAAGGAGGACCAACGGATGCTTGTCTAAGCTCATTGCTGATGTTTTTCCATCTTGGCATCGTCTCCCAACTGCAGAGCCGTTCACATGCAGATTATCGGTTAACCCAAAACTCCAGGCTGCTTCTGTAAAAGTAACAAGAGTCTTTTGAGTTTGGAAACATGGATGAACATTGAGAAACTGGAGAGACGACCAGTTTCTCTGGTCGGCTTTGGCACCAAGAAGAACACAAACCTCCAGCAGGAGAACGATGCTGCTCTTACACGTCTCCATGAAAGTGATCTTTCCTGACACCTGCAGTCTGTTTCAAATGCTTAATATTTAAAAAAAAAAGGTCTGAGACAAAAAAACTGAATACTTTGATTTGAGAAGACGCAAACCTTTTTAAAATGAGACATGATGTCTGGAAGCTGTTAGATTCAGGTGAAATGATATTTTCCAAATCTGCTGGTTTCCAGAGTGGCATCATTCTGCCGACTTATCAGCCTGCAGAAATCTGAGCTGAAACGGTAAAACTGGAGCCGAGGCAGACGGCCATGGCTGACTCTCTGGAATCAAATGTAATTCCAAATTTTGCCAAAATGTAGTTATACCAAGCGTTTCACTTGTTTACCTGCATGTATTTATAAAGACTTGTTTCTGGTTGCATGTTTCAAACCCAATCGGCCAAAACAAACAGCTGGAGCTGCTTGTAGTTTCTAAAGAAGCAGAACCAGAGGCGTCCAAATGGCCGACGGTCCTCTGGCAGAACCGCTGGCAGAACCGCTGGCTGCCGTCCTCCACAGCAGATTGGTTAAGACAGTAACGAGCTCCCACAGCTCCCAGTCTGACCACGAGCCGGGCAGCACACACCGCCGCAGTCAGCTGATGGCGGCCAGCCTGCCAACCGCTGCTGGTCTGGCAGCTGCAGGTTCTGGTCTCGGTCTGCTGCATGACGCTCATGAACAACTGTTTCACCTCAGCACCTCACTGATCCACAGAGACTCACTTTTTCATTTTTTATCTGTGAAGATGTAAAACATTAACACCTACAGAGGTTTAGGACTGTAAACAAATGGTTCTTAGAAATGTTTCCAGAAATTCAAAGTTATTTCCTTCAGAATGAGATTTAAATCTGAGCAGAAATTTATAAATGACTCAGCACTCCACACCAAACTGATGCAACAATGCCTGGTCACGTCTACACGATTTGGTTTAAAAAAACAAATTAAAAAAAGGAAATGATCTATTTTATTTTTACAGCTGGGTTTGTTTTGCAGCTGCTGCTCCTGTTCAATTGATCTGTTTTACAGTGAAGTGGCGGTTCGGTTCTTGTGATCGGCGGTTCGGTTCTTGTGATCGGTGGTTCGGTTCTTGTGATCAGCGGTTCGGTCGTTTGGATCAGTGAACGGCGTCGTTTCTCTCTGCTGGTATTTCTTAATACTGTCCTGTGATGCAGAATGGGTGACGTTTCCTCTCAGCGCCCCAGCAGGTTCCCCACCACTCCATATCTCCTGCCACCCAGCAATGTGACTCCTGGCTTTCAAATGGGGAGAAGAACGTGATTGAACCTTTTCTTTCCTCGCCGCTCGTCGCGCCGTGATTGGATGTTTTTATCTGCCTGTGTGGAGAGCGAAGGGGCGAGGAAGAGAAGGCAGGAGGATGAAAGGCCTCTTTCACTTCCTGTTTCCTCCTTTCAGGCAGCTGAGGCATCCCGTCGGCTGGACCTGAATGGGAGAGGTGACGCTATCTGTACCCCTTCCTCCCTAACGTCCCTCGTCTTCATCTTGATGCTGAATCGACCCGTTTCTACTCTCAAACAAAGCTCAGCGAGGCTAAAGGAACCTGAAAGCTTGATTCACATCCTCCTGAAGATTGATCCCATCAGGAGGTTTGCTTTGAAACAACGGCACCAAAATGTATTAGATATTCTAAGACATTTGGTTCTGGTATTAGAACCAGAACCAAACTTTGGTTCTGGTTCATGAGAAATGGAGCAAATATTCAAACAAACTGATGCCGAAAACTTTGGTTTCATCACAAACATCTCAGTACTTTTAATTTGAAATAGTTGTTTATTGGATGTGGAGACAGATGGATCTCATTACTGATTGGCTGAATCAGAAAGAGCAGGAGCTTCTTAAAGAGACAGAGGCCAAATTTCAAAGTTACAATTCTTTTATATTTTATACATTTCTTAAACCACTGGAGATAATGTAATTATTTGTTCTATCAGAAACACATAATGCCTCTTCAGATAGAAGCCTTTTTAAAGGCAGTCTTAAAGTTTGAATGGATTTCAGTTGTTTTCTGCTGATCTGGTCATGAAGCACTATGAATACTGAAGTCCATCGTTACGACACAGAGTTGGGTAGTAACTAGTTACATTTACTCAATTACATTTACCTGAATAAAATTACATTTAGTTCGCTGTACATTTCACTTTTACTTGACAAATTTTGTCATGAAGTATTTCTGCTCTTGCTTCTGCGTTTTTTCCCACTGAACAAAAAAACAAACATGTTGCAACCAAAAATTCACCAGGCAATTATAGTTTTTGTTAAATTTTCATAAGATTTGTAAACATTTTCTTTTTCCTATTTTAATTTTTTTTTTGTTACTTATATAAATTGTCATTTTGGTCCATCTGATGATGTAAGTTTTAAATATTAAATGATTGATAATTTGGACAGTTACTCTGGACTTCATTAGACTTTTTACCAAATACTTTTATAATTTCTTAGATGGCTGCATTTGACTTTTACTTGGGTATATTTTTGGTTCTCTGCCCACTTCTGTTACTAGATAAGAGATTCAGATAGAAACTAAAAAACTATTCCATGTTACGCTTATTATTTTGAGAGAAACCATTAGAGAAGGAGGAGCTGGAAAGTCCTGGGTCTAGTCAAAGCCCAAATCTTGATCTCACTGGGAAGCTGTGTAGGAAACTCAAACATCTCCCAGCTGAAAGTGAGCAGTGGGACGAAGTCGAACCTCCCAGGTTCCTTCAGCTTCAGCCTGCGTTACGTTTTGGTACGTTAATGATAAAAACACTTATAGATTACCTTTAATTAAAGACAAAAGTTCCCTGGATGAATTTTATCTGTAGTATCAGGTCTGCAGCGCCGATCAACAGCCGATTGAAATCCAGCTCCATCCTGCAGAAACGTGTCGTCATGAAAGGTGCAGCTGTCCAGGCTGAGGGGTGTGTGTGTGTCTGAGTGTGTGTGTCGGGGTGTGTGTGTCTGTGTGTGTGTGTGTGTGTGGGGGGTTGCGGAGGTGGGAACAGAAATTAGCAGGGAGTCAAGTTGAGAGGAAAGAAAAGGTGTTAAAAGCTCTGCAGTGGAGAGAGAAAGGATGCTGGCAAACGCCGAGCAAGAGAGATTGGGTTAGCAGATATGTTTAAAAGGGAGCACAGGAGATGGATAAGAGGAGGGGGCCGGGGGGCGAGCGAGGGCGAGAGATAATGAGAGCGAGGAGGAGAGAGAGAGCAAGCGGAATGAGAAGATAGAGACGATTTCCTATTCCGTCAGACACACTGAGGCTCATTCATTATATTCCCCAGGCAATTACCCAGGCCACCTGCTTTGTCTCTCTCCTCATTGTTTCCGTCTCTCTCTGTGTCTCTGTCTTTCTCTCCGTCTTTCTCTCCGTCTCTGTCTGTCATTCTCTCCGCCGCTCTGGTGTGATCCTTCCTGTTTTGCCAGCTCTCCTCATTTCTGGCTGCTTCTCCTTGCATTGTCTCGTCCTCCCGCTCCTTTCTGCGTCGGCTTGTTTAATGTGGAAAAAGCTGGCAGATTGGGGTGTGTGTGTGGGTGTGTTTGTGTGTGAAGCCAGCTTTGCATTTAGCAGGATGCAGCGTCCAGCTCAGATCAGTAATTTTGTCTTAAAAACCAGATCTGACTGAATTCCTGGAAGGAAAAAATGGACCCTATGTGGGAACAGCAATCACCTCAATCTTCCATCTGAACTGCGTGAAGAATGCACTTCAGATTCCATGTGGAGCAGCAGCAGGGGGTCTATTATTGCATTATTTGAAGTGTCACTTCCATCCTCCTAAAATTATCACAGCTAAATTAAATTCTGAGTAAAACTGGCTGCTGAGATCAGCCATCAAACTGTGACACCCCGTGTTTATCAAGATGTTTCCTCCATTGTTTCTCTACTTCCTCTCCTCTGGAAAGTGTCTGAATCTGCCTCAGACAAAGATAGTCAGAAACAGAAAACGCCTTATTTCCTCAAACCTTCTCCATCTACTGTCTTTAAAAGTGGAAAAGTGGGCGGCAGAAAGACTGAATCACATGTCAGTTCATTACTTTTTTACTGAATTACACAGAAAAGAGTGACACACAGGAAAAACCTCAATCTTTAAAAATCCTGTCACTTCTGAAGCAATGGGAGTGATAAACTGACACTTTTCTAACTTCCTGTCATGGCTAACTGTGCTGCAATCCCTATTAAGGTGGGACTGTTCATTTCTTTAGTTACCTTAATTTCAGGGTCTGTAATTAGTCACATTTTGATTAAACCATACTGATAAAATCAGCAACATTTTCAATTAAAAACCATTTTTGCTGCTAAATTATTGAATAAACAAACAAATGAGCTGAATAAAAAATATTTCTAGATTTTAATCTGTTCTTCTGGTTCTTCAACCATCAGATTGGAGCAAAGAGAAGCTCTGATTATTAATGGAGCTTCTTTAGAAATGTGGACTGAGGATGCTGACGATAGCATTAGCAGCATGATTAGCATTAGCAGCATGATTAGCATTAGCAGCATGATTAGCATTCAGATGATATCCTAGGCTTGAATACCTTCAGTGATATGCTAACTCCTCAACACAGCTTGAACACATAAATAGTGTTTTCCAGATCAGAAATTAAACGTCAGTGGGACCAGAGGAGTGAATTTGTCGCCTATTGCTGTTAGCGGATGTGTCTTGTGCGTCAGAAATCCAGGCGTACCAGAAACACAATACAAAAGGTTCCATCCTGGGATGTTTTAATGTAGCATCTTTGTAATGATTCTAGATTATCTTCTCTCTGTGTTTGTTTAGCAGATGAGTAGCAGGACTTTCCTTCAGCATCGTAGCCGTTTGATCCGTTCCAGCAGCTTGTCCTGCTGCTGTAATGTAAGGGTCTGTCTACCTGGGGGTCAGAGGTTGGGGCCCAGCTGCACGCCGCCCAGCAGGGGGCCCCGGCTCCGACAGGCCGGCGTGGAGCTGGGTCGGCCAAGGTGTCATTAGCAAGCAGCGGGTCCTAGCATTAGACCTCATTACTGCTCTCTGATGGATCGGCCCAGATTACATCCTGGCAAAGAAATCGGGGATGGGAACAACTGGAGAGCCTCTACTGCCGCCATTTTCTCTCGGTTTTCACTTTATGTGATGAAAATATTTAAAAAAATAAACCTAAGCATGAAAAACCTCTCTGATCTGCAGGTAAACATCATTATTGCACATTGTTTCATGCAGCCGAGCTGACTATACTTTATCTGGAGCAGAGACATTAAACACAAATGAACTCTATGAATATTTCACTGTGAATTTTTAAATGCTTGCTTATAAATAAAATCATTTCAGCAGCTGGAAGCAGCTCAGCTCAGATCCTGCAGGTTTCTGGTCCAACAGGAGAATATTCTGCTAATCCTCTGGATTGTTTAGGCCATAAATTCATATTTTAATTAAACCAAATCAGGCTATAGTATTAAACATAAAGAAAGAATTATGCTTGGACTATAAATAAAAAAACTAGGCGGTTATTTTTCTGCTGTTTGCATAAATTGCGAGCCATCCATAACCCTGTTCATAAATCCACATTCCAGCAGAGAGAAGCATGGCTGCAGGCGCTGCATCGCCCACACACCGGGGTTGTGTTAGCTGGGCAGAAATAACTCTTTCTCTCTGCGTTCGGTTGAGTGTTGCTGACGTCTTCGCAGCTTCTCCCTCCCTCTGCAGGGAGCCGCGCTGTTAGCATGCAGTCTGTGACCCCGTCTCAGCTCAGGCTCACTACAAACGTCTTGCTTCACATTCTCCGTTGGATTTGTGTCTGGACTTTGACTGGACCATTCTGGCACATGGATTTCTTTTCCTGTGTTCTACAATATTATTGTTTATTTCAATTTCTGTCCATTTATTTCATAAAAACAATTAGAAAAGGCGGTTTTAACATGTGGTGATGCATTGTTGTAAAGATGTTTGTTTCTGTCTGGATGTTCAGTTTCACACAGATTAAAACCCAAATCCTGCTCTTTGCTACAGAATCAGCATCACTTCTGTTTGTGCAAACTGACTGAACCAGCAGGAAAAATGAGGCTCATTTCATGAAGCAAAAACATAAATTCAGTCTAAACTTTCCTGTTTTATAATCATAATCCATGTTGGAGTAAACATCACCCATGACTGATGGTGGCTTTTTATTGGCTCTGACGGCTTTGATCAGCCAATGAGCTGCTGAGAAACTGTTGACACCATATGACAGGAGAACTGAACGCTCTGACCTGCAGAAACCAGGGAGGACTTGACTCTAGTTACTAAAGCTGGAATGATTGATCGTTGGATCAATGCTTGGATTCGTGGAAAAATGGACTTGAAGGAAAGAGTTGAGGAATTTCAGACCTCAGGTGTATTCTGTACAGTCCTGCCTTTATTTTGAGACAATCTTGTAATGCTGAAGGTTTATTAAACGTCAGTTTCCATCGACTCTCAAAAAGAGGTGAAGGAGTTACCTGCAGCGCCCCCTACAGTCTGGACTCCTACGATAGCATTGTGTTTAAACCGGAGGTTTCGACAGAACGTTTCAGAAACATCCTGACTCACGGAGTTTCCTTCGCCATGCCGGGGGGTTCCTGCTGAGCGCTGATTGGCTGGAAGCTGCTCTCGTTTTGAGGTCTTCGTTGGGCCTGCAGCTCGGCTCCAGGCGGCTCTGGTCCGCATCCAGAGCCGCCCGGCTCCACTTCGCCTGGAGCTGCCGCTCATCACGGCCCTGGATCGTTTCTGAGCTGAAGTAAAATCCAGACACTTTATGGTTTTAGAAAGCGATAGGCCCCAGAAAACACGCAGCACTCTGCTTCCCCCTCCGTGCACTTAGCACCTCACAGCCCCAGCCCGAAACTCGCACACCACGGGAAGCTGTTACCATGGTTACAGCTGGCAACCACACCACTCTGTCCCTGGCAACTCGGCACCCAGCGTCTCCGCCACCGATCCCACCGGTTTGCTCTCGTTTCATCCGTCTGTATCGCTGCTTTCTGCCCCCACCTCCTGCCTGGGCCGGGTCTCCGAGGCGTTTTACCCCCCACCCCTCCGCTCCGTCTCATCGGACTCATTAGTGTCTCTCACCGAAGCTCGGCCTGTGCCGGACGCCCAGCAGAGCGCATGCTGGTGTGTGGCGCTGGGTTTTCAGAGAGCGGCCCGTAATTACCGGAGCTTCAGGCTTTGATTACAGTGATCAAGTTATGGAGCCTAAAAGTGCTTCACCTGGTCACCGTGGAGACGCACGGCGACACCCACCTGCAGCCAGAGAGGCCATCTTTATAGGGCTGCAGCTAACCATTAATCTCATGATTAATCAATTCATCTGATTTTTTTAAATGGCACATTTTGCAGATTTTTGAACTAAACACTTTTTCTACAAATAAATAATTGAATTTGTTTCCCAAATATGTTCTTGCCTGATAATCAATAACAGCATTCCTTCAGTGGACATCTTGATCTTCACTGAACATCAGTAATTACAGCTGATCTGAAGATTATTTATTTAACTTGTTAATAATTGGATGCGAAAAATGTTTCATGGGATTTTTATTACAGAATTTGAACCAGGTGAAACTAAAACTGTTCTGGGTAGAGGATTTTAATAGTCTGCATACTCCTATTAACGATTAATCAATTATAAAATTAGTTGTTTTCATAATTAATCGGATTAATCGTTGCAGCTCTTGTCTGTCCCTGTGATTGGATGATGTAGGGCCTTCATCCCAGCAGCCTGGGGGTTAGCTTCACGTTTCTGCTCTGATGTCTGCGTACGTCCTGTGAAAAGAAAAAGAAAGAAAAAAGCTCCCTGTTGTGAAGCAGCGTAGAAAAACAGCAAAGTAAAACATGCATGTCAGAAGTTGACATTAAGAAGAGGAAAGTAAACCAGTAGGGACTGAGCTCTGGAAGCTAAACTGGCGTCTGTTTGAGCTCCAGACTCTGATTGGCTGGCGTTCACAAGCGATGCTGCGTAACTCGATGCGTTCGCCATCACCGCCCCCCCTCCTGGCTGGAGGATGAAATATTTAAAAGGAGGCAGGAAGGATCTGGGAGCCAGTTCTCCTGAGGGCTGGAGACACACGTCTTTACTGTGTGAAGACGCGAAGACGCCTGTTCCTGGTCTGAACCAGTAAATGTCAGGCCTGCTGGTGAAGGCACTGGCAGGAGGAAGCTAAACTGGTGGGAGTGGGAGGCGGATAGAGCAGCACAGAGAGCAGAAAACCACCAGGAGCTCACGTCATAGATATGGAGCATTACATAGATATGCTCGTTTACTTTGGGTCATTCTGGCTTCTAAGGAATGTTTAGTGGAAGGAAAACTGACGAGTGTTTTGTTGTTGACTCGCCATCCAGAAACCACCATCATTCTTGTTGGTTGTGCAGGAGGCTCCACGTTTGCCTATAGTTGCGTGTGTTTTTGCAGATCTTTTCATGTGTGAATGTGAAACACTGAGTTAGGGGGCGTGGCCAGCAGCAGCTTATTTGGATTAATAGGGACAGGAAGCCCTAAACTCTCATTGTCTGATGAAGATGTTTTGTGTAGGCCAGAGACCTACCCTAACCTGTTCACTGAGGTGTAATAGGCCACATTTCCACAGAAACCAGAACAAATCTGTTAATAATTCAAATGAATTGGATTGAATGCAACTGTTTCCTAGAGGTTTGTGGGGAAAATGTGAACTCTCGGTTTCTCTCCTCGGATTGCTTCATATCATTCTCATCAGTTTGTTGTGGAGACAGAAAGTCAGATGTAAAAACATGGTTGTGTGTGTGTCCATTGTGCCGATGCCTGCTGGGTTGGTGAATGGAGAAGAGGAGCCAGAGAACGAGCTGTGTTCAGGGAGCTTTTCCACATTCCCCTGCTTGTCAGCGCTGATACCTCTCTGCCTCTAATAAGGGCACAGGAGAGGACAGGCAGCATCTGCTGTCAAAACCAAATTATCTTCTGTCAACAAAGCAGGAGGCAGAGCCGGCACCTCCGCCAGCCCTCTGGTCAGCCACACTCACGCGTCACATAAGGACCCAGTTGTGATTCTTTATTCATTCATTAACTCGTGGCAAATTGGGTGGTTAGAAGCACAGAGCCAAGTTGGAATCAGTGTTGGATTTGGAAGAATACATTATCAGATTGTTTTGTGCCCTGCGGCGCTCTGACAGTTTGTGACAGAGGGTAGAGTCTGGAGCTGTCGAGCTGCAGAAGCTCACAGTCTCCCAGGAGGAAAATAATGTCCTTATGTGGGTGGTACAGAATCACCACCAGTCAGAATATGGCACCATGAATCAAATTAGCTGAGGAGGAAGCAGCGCATCCAGCTTAGAGCGGGATCCACGCTCCGCTAAATGAAGCCATGCTCTGCAGACGTGGCTGAGCGGCCGGCGGTCCGAGTCTCCGTCCTCCAGGCGGGTTACCTGTTGATCTACACAACATTTGAGTTGCAGCAGGAAGGCTTGGATTTATTTTTCTTTTTGTGCCTCGCAGCGCTCTAAAAGGTGCCTCCAACCACCAGGTTCTCCTCCATCCCTGAAATAAAAGCTTTCCACTGACATTTAAGCACATTAAGCCAAAGCAGCTGGAAGCTAAAATCTTTTTCAAGGTGCAGAGAGATTATTTCAGCCCTGGTCCTCTGCTCTGCCTCCAAGACCTGGGATATATGGTGGATTTGGTAAATTAGGGCCATGAGGTGTGAATCTCCCCTAAAAGAAGCCAATCACAGCCACCTAGAAACACCTTCGATAAAAAGCTGCTTTTATTTTCATTTATTCAAAGTTAGTACTTCATTCTGCTGGTAGGACGAGAGTTTGAGCTCATAGAGAAACAGACGTTTGTCCCAAACAGCCGGAACAAGAACCTTAGCGAGCCGGTTTTATTTCAGGACCAGGCAGCAGAAACATCCTGAACCAGGATTTATGTCACCTGGGCTAGCTTAGAAGTTAGCTCCGCTAATGCTAAAGCATTCAGATTATAGCTACCAAACCTTTGAACTCCAATTTAATCAGCGTTAAAATTCTCTTTTCAATTCCTCAGTATATACATTGTTCTCTGCTGTATGTTTTATTTTGTTCCTGTATGTTGGACATAAAGTGATTAGGGACAGAAGAGAGGAACTGAGGGAATGGATCAGCCTTCCTACTTCAAAATAAGAGCATGAATATGAACATCTAACTACTAGAAGAATTCTGAAGTCAAAACATCAAAACTTTACTAATTAATTCAACTGAAAGTTTAAAAAACAGTAAATTGGTGCTTTAGAGTTAATCTGGACCAATTAATTTGCTGGAAGCTAAGTGTGCTAAACACTTTCAAATTTAAGAAACTGCTAAAGTGATGGTGTTGGCTGATTAGCAGGTTCACTGAAGTGTGCCCTCCACTGTGCCTGAGCAGAAATCTGACCCAAAACCAGAATACTACACAAAAATGACAGATTTTTGTCTGTTTTGAGATTTGTGCCTTTGGAATGAGAAGCTGTTGAAGGTTTGGTGACTGCTGAAGCTCCTGTGCATGGATCTGGTTTTGGATGGGCAGATTGTTCGTGCAGCAGGCTGTGTAAGATGCAGCACACGTTGTCCTCCTCCGGCTCCCGGGCCGTTCTCGTGGTTTTTACATCTGTTGGGCTTCTGGTCCGTCTCTCTCTGTAAGTGCATCTGTCACTTCATTCCTGCGCTGCATCTATTTTTCATGGAGGTAAATTGCCTGGCACCGCCGAGCGCTGAACTCTGGCTCTGTAATCCACAGGGATGGCCTCTAATAACGCTGGCCCTCCACCTCTCAAACACATCAGCATTCCCTCATCCCTTCGCTCCTCGCAGGCTGCTTGTTTATTCTTCTTCTTCTCCTCCCTCTGTTCGTTTGGTTTGCTGCTGATCTGCTCACTATTATCACTGTCAGAACGCGACAACAGGCGCTTTGCAAAGGTTTTAATGCCCTCTGAACTTGTCCAGATTATATTGGATCACAGCTACAATCTACAGTTTACTATTGAGGTTATATGTGACGGACAGACTGGTGCTCAGCTGTGACCTCAATCAGGTTTTTGTAGGTCTGGATTTTAACTGGGCCATTTAGAGTGGATTTTTTTGGTGTCTGGAAAATGTAGCCACATCTTGAGGTCGGTGCGCCGTTACCTAGCAACCCCAGTGAAGCCCAGTTTATCACCTAGCAAACCCCAGCAGAGCTCCAGCATGTTTGGTCAGCTGGTTTTCCTTCTGTACAATGGCTGCTGGAAATCACAAATGTTTTGTTGTCAACTTACCATCCAGAAACCACTCACTACATTCTTGTTGATTGTGGAGGAGGCTCCATTTCTGCTTTTCAAAGATGTTCGTTTGTATAATTGTGCATCTGTTAGCAGCCATTTTCATGTGTAAATGTAGAGGTGGGGGCGTGGTCAGCAGCAGATTATTTGGATTTAAAGTGACAGGAGGCCCTGAAACAGTTGACCAGTCTACTGTTATCTAAGAATCATGTTTTATATGAGTAAAATATCAACAAGCAAAACCCAGATCTCAGAAAAGTCCCACAAACCTCCAGTACTTAAAAAAAAGACTTTAATATTTTGTGTCTCCTGCTTTAAAACCGATTTTTTTCATCCCACATTATTTTTACTTTCACTTCATCTGTTTCCAGGTTCTGTTCAGGTTCCTTTTGCTCTCCTGCAACTTTCAGGTGGGCAGGAATCTGAACTCTCAGGCTTCAAACCGTCTTTATTCTGATGGATGCTCGGCTTTAAGACAATCAGCAGATGTTGCGGTCGCCTGCGGCTCCAAGCTGCAGCGCCAAGCAAACGGCCTGCGGCGCGTCGCCCATCACTGGGAGTTACAGTCTGTTAGTTCAACTCCACGGTTTATTAGACGGATTGATCTTCAGATAATCGTTAAGACATTCATATTAGGAAGCATTTTAAATATTATTATCTGAGTCTCGTCCCTTTCTTGTCGTCTGAGGGGTTGTTGACGTGTTTTTGTGTGAAGTTTTGTTTTTTGGTCTCAGTCGTCGGTAACATGTAAGCGCTGGTGTAGGTGGGGCGCACATGCTTGATTGTCACATTTGTTGAACAGCCAGGCTGCTCATGACTAATCCCAGACGGAGGCTGAGGGATGAAAGCTGAGCGCATATGCCTGACAGTCTGTGTGTCGCTAACAACCAACCAAGCAAACAACGGCGTCCCGCTAAAGAAGAAACGGCCAAGCAGCTCGTCTGGCTTCTGCTAACAAAATGTTCTGCGAACCGATTCGGACCAAAAGCAGTCAGACCTGAGCAGGTGTGGACGGTACCAAACTGCTGTCTCACACATGAAGAGGCTCTGGATTTATGAGCACAATTGGTAGATTATCTTAGATCGGAGAGGTCAGGGGTCAGGAGTTTAGGTGTTTCAACAGAATGGAGGAGAGGAGCTGCACCATCTGCACCATCAGTGCAAAAGTGAAGGAGTATATAAGTGTAAAGAAATGACGAAAACAAAAATTGGGAATGGAAAGTTGATACAAATTTAATCATTCTTAAAATGGTGGCTAAATGAAATAAAGATTCCTCCATATTTTACTCTTATTTCTGAAATTTCACAGTAAAAGTCAAAGTGAAGAACTTTGGGTCTCATTTAAAACAGTAAGTGCAGAACAGACTGACTTAGCAAATCGCTAAAATTATATGTTTTATCACTCGAACTGCAGAGGTCATAACTATTCACACTTGGACTAATAATGTACTTTCTGCTTTACCAGGGAATAATTTTAGAAAGGTCTGCTGATGGGTCCAAATACCAGCTTTTTTCTTCGTGTCACATCAGGGAGGCATCATGTTTACTCTCTTATGCGTATTAATTTATACCTATAGTTTTGTTATTTTTTTTGGTCTTTTATTTGTTTTTAATCTGTATTGTTTTGGTTTTAATTGTCCAGCCTGATGTTAGAAACTCTTCAGTCGTTATCATCCCTGCTGAGCTGCACCAGTTTTCTGTTTTTAGAGAAGAACGGCAGGCGCCTGGTTGATGTTGGCGTTTCCTTTTCTTGAGTGTTGCACATTGAATCTGGAGGCTATTTTTCTTCAAACTAGTTTGGACCCAGCTAACTCTCGTTGTTTGGAGCATTTTGGGTCGGGATGCTTGTGGCTAAACAGGAAGCTGTTCATATTTCACATCAACAGAACAGTTTGCTCAGTGCTCTATATCAACAGGGTGGAGTTGTGATTCAAGGTAATTTATTTTTGCTCCTCTGAAGCGACCCTGACCATCAACCCCTAAATTCACAGTTTGAGTTTCCAGAAAGCTTTAATTAAATCCTCTGTTTCCCTTTTCTCAAACCTCCGTAAAATTTCCTTTCAAAATGTCTCAAATTGCCAAACATACTTACAGACATTTCTCTAAATGTGTCTATTGTTGCAGAGCTTCCTCCCATTTCAACTTTAATTAACTCCACCACTCACTTTTTCATTGCACTGAAATATCACTCAGAGCATTTTGGTTGAATTCGAGTATTTACTTCCAAACCAGTGGCACAGTTAATTGTCTAACCTCATGCAGTCTGTTAAGATGCTGTCTTGGGGTGTTGCTGCAGTCTTCATTGTAGGAATACTGTCAAATGTAATCAGAAAGGAAAAGCTCAACTTCTTTAAAAATAACTTTTCCCCAGTTGAGCAGGGAGACATTATGCGAACAAAGAGAACAGGAAGCAGGAGGTGTAATTTTATTTCTATAGCTGCGGACGACGTAATAACAGCTTCAGCGCCGCTGAACTTTCTAATTATTCTTCCATGTTAGTTTGGTGTAATAATAAAATCCTTCAGAAGGCAAATCAAAATCTGAAGAGACGTTTATTTTTCTCGGTGCTGATTGGCTGAACCTCCAAGAGCAGCGATAACGAAGACGGTAAACGTATCTTTAGTGATAAGAGAAAGACTGTTTCCCTGCGGACATTAATGCACAGTAAAGTATATTTATTATAGTGCTGTTAGAGTAGGTATAAAGTTCTGGTGGATTTTAGCTGGTATCTAGCAGCTGTGACCTGAAAACCAGCGTTATTATTGTCGGCCCATTAACGATCTGTGTTTCTAAAACCAACCAAACCCTTTCAGCAACCTGTTGCTGCACCAGCAACCAAGAAGCGCCAAATATCAATAAGGTCAATAAGGACCAAATATTTTCAAATTCCCAAGGATAGGTGTTAGTGATGACTGAGCAGCCCAAACTTCAGGATGGTTGGTTGATCCACATCTTTTGTTCTTTTGAAAAGACAAGAACTATTATCTGAGAATAATAGAGACATTGTTTTTAACAGAAATGCTAGAACTGACTGTTTTAGGCGCAGGGCATTCTGGGTAATGGTCACGCCTCCAACCACTAAAATCCTCATCTTGGACAACAAATCCTGTAGATTTGGGAACATTTGCTATTTATCTGCCAAAGGAGGGAACTAACTATTTGAGCTGCCTGAAATGATCTGTTCCCTCCATATTGTGGGAACTAATTATTTTTTCAAAAGCTTCTTAAATTTTCTGCCAAATCCCGTCACTGACATGGAAACAAAAGCCATAAACGTCTGGGAAACGATGAATATGTAAACTACAAACTTAAAACATGAGGTGTTATTGCTGCAGGTGAATATTTTAAGCTACAGGAAAGTAATTAAGGATAAACCAACAAGTAGATGCGGGCTGGTGATGATATGTGATATTAATACTGCTGTTATGGCAATATTTTCCAATATTTTACTTCATCAGAATAATTGATAGATTATAAAATGTTAAAGTAATGTTTACAACAGACTTAAAGCTGCACCAACTGTGGCCGTGATGTCATCACACCTGCCTGCACCTTTCAGTATGAGAACCGCGACACATTCATGTGTTCATTTAACATGGTGAAGATGATCTGCGTCAGATGAATCGGAGGTCGAGAGCTTTGAGATTGCTGCTCTGTTTACCACATAATCAGGATTGGGAATCTTTAATGCCGTCAATTAAAAACTAATTAGAGGTTGTAAGCTCAGCCAGATCAGATTTCAGTCCATTAATCACGCAGATGCCTCATATGCTCAAACGTTCATACATGCACAGAAACACAGACACAGTGGTTATCTGGCCTCTTTAGCTGCTGCAGTGTGTGTTCATGCAGGCAGTAGGTGCAGGCAGTAGCTGCAGGCAGTAGGTGCAGGCAGTAGGTGCAGGCAGTAGCTGCAGGCAGTAGGTGCAGGCAGTAGCTGCAGGCAGTAGCTGCAGGCAAGGTAGGAGCAGGCAGTAGGTGCAGGCAGTAGGTGCAGGCAGTAGCTGCAGGCAGTAGGAGCAGGTAGTAGGTGCAGGCAGTAGGTGCAGGCAGTAGGTGCAGGCAGTAGGTGCAGGCAGTAGGTGCACACCGCTGCAGGCAGAAGCAGCGCTGCAGTAGCCCCTGCAGGCAGGAGCTGCACGTCGCCTGCTCACTGCTGAATGAACGCCGTGTGTTTTTACTGTCAGAGAAGCTGCAGAATGGACACGTCTCATTCATTTACTGACGGAATTGACTCTGAACTCGGGGCAAATGGTGGAATTTGGCTCCAATGTGTTTCTGTAAATAGTCGTGAAAACGACTTGTTGAAATTTCAATTCAATAAATGACTTTTTCACTGATGGCCAAATAATATCAGACGGTAGTCATATCCACCTGACTTGGTGCATATTTTACTAAAATGAAATGCACTGCTGTGATTCTGCATTCAGAGGGATCTCACTCTACCTCCAGACTGTTAGACGCTGCAGACCTTGACTTTATGTAATTCAGCACTTTAGTCAAGGATGATAGAAAGTCAAGGATGAACACTTCTTGCACAGTGAAGTTTTAAATGCAGCTTTATTAAAAGCAATTAGCTTCAGCATTAAAACCTTTTGTCATTTTTCGTCCTGCTTGTTCCTGCCATGCTACCAGCTAAAGGCTAACGGCTGATGCATCTTTACAACACAAAACTGACCATGAGAGAAGAATAGGAAATAATTGGAGAGGTGAAAGATGAAACTTGGAGTTTAGGATTTATGCAATATAAGAAGCTATGACTGATGCTTATTGTTTTTCATTTTTCTTTAAGATGCAGCAATGCTTGTAAAAATAAGCCAATGTCTTTTTATAACAGAACATCAACATTGCAATGATACTGAAATTACAAATGTGGTGTTTGGGTTTTAGCTGTTCTACTGGGAGCTCAGGAAACCATGTGACTACAGGAAATGGAAGAAAAATACAAAAAAAGATTTTAAATTGCTGTTGGAAAGAAAATTCATAAGCTTTGGTGTAATTGTACTGCATTATCTACTGATGTAACATGTTTGGTTCAGTGAATTAAGCAAATTAAAAACTGAAATATGAACTAGAATTGAGAAAAATCTTCTACTTTCCCAGCGTTTGTTATTCAATAATAATTCTTTGTTTTTTCATATTTTTTACTTTTTATGTGCCCAAAGATGGCACAAACATTCAGGTACCTGAGGTTTTTGGAAATGCATAACCATGATAATCAGCTCCAGACTGGAGTCGTTTTATGTTCCTGTGTGTGTGAGTCAGATGAAGGACTGAGTGTTTGGCTGCAGCTTCTGGTTGACGGTAGTTTTTGGACTCCAGGTGACATGAGCCAAACAGATTTTAATAAACTGCAGAAGGATGCGTAGAGTTAGTGAGGACAGTGTCCTTTAAACTACGGTTTGACTGTCACATCGGTAAACTGATGAGGTGGAGAACAGTGAGATTTTCAGCTGTTTCCATATTTCATACGCCCTACATAGTAACTCATATTAAATGATTTGGTGCATCAGACTGACTGGAGCAGAAATTGACCTCTGTGCTTCATTCTGTGGGTTTATTTCTATAGTTCTCATCTAACAGGCCTTTTCTGTTCATAGCTGCCCTATCAATGGCTCTAATGGCCATATTCACGATACTATTGACCCCACTAGTGATATTAATGTTCCTGGTAGTGACATTGATGTTCCTATTTGACTCTAATGAGCCAATTGATGATCTTACGGGTCCAGTTAGTGACATTATGGCCATTTAATTGCTCTGTTGAACACATTATGGTGGTATTGGTGACCTTAATGGGCTATGAAAGACCGCAGCTAAACTGGCCCTAATAATGACCTTAACAGACCTATTGGTGACTTTGATGGCCCTTTTGTGACCTTACTGTTCCTATCAGTGACATTTGGCCTTACTAGTGCCCTTAATGACTCTATCAATGTTATTTTGCCGCCACTAGTGACCTTAATGACCATATAAAATGAACTAAATGTTATCTGAGCATGAGTTCACTTTCAAATCCTGACAGTTTGCAGCCTATACAATTTCCAATTTCAAAGAAACTCAAACTATTATTATTCCTCCATTTGTTTTTATTTATTTATTTATTTTCAGATATTTCTTGGATGAAGAATTAGTTAGACGTCATAATCTATATGAACTCTGTTAAACCTGAATCGGTTTTTCAGGTGAAACTGGTGCTCTGCTGAAACACCTGAGGTGGAGCTACAGGTGGATGAATGCTGATGGGGATGTTGGACCAGAACTGTCATGCAGGCTTTGTTTCTTCCTGTTTTGCTGCTTTTATTGGTTTTGGATCATTTGAGCAAGCTGTGTGTTTAAGAACCGGCCGCCTCATTCAGAATTCATGAAACCGCTCCACCTTTAAATTGGGTATTTTCAGCCATACTTTGTCATCTGCCTTGTCAACATTTGTCATCGTGTGAGTGGGTATTACAGTTTGTATGTGTGTGGCGTCTAGACAGGAGCAACCTAATCTGCTTTCCATGTCCCACCCGGCCCGTTTGGAGCCTTTGAATGGCAGATAAACAGAGCGCTGGGGCTCCGGCTTCATCAAGAGGATTAAGTCTCCAAGTGTTATCTCCAGAGGAGACTCTCTGCCTCCTCTTTCTCTTTCCTTCCCAAAGGCACGAGGACTCAGACGCTGCCGTTCGCTCTCACTTCACACCCTTTGCTGTACAAAGGGCCGCTGGAAACCAGGAGCCCCTTGGGACCTGCTGGGCGGCTTGTTGGTGCAGGAGGGGCTGCTGAAGTTTGGGATCAAATTCGTCCAGATTGATTATGAAAATAGAAAAATCTGCTGTGTCTGTAGAGGCTTGAGACAGAGAAACGGTTAAAAAGATAATAAGCAGATTTAAATGTATCAAAGTGAAACGACTGAGGAGTAAAGAGACTCAAAGAATAAAACGTTTATCACAACAACAAACGTTTGCTGGTTGAGATATTATGTGACAAACCAACACGATGGTGTAGAAGTAGAAGGTAAAATCACACCAGGTTTATACTGGTTTTTTCACAATAAAAGCCTGAAACCTGCATTTTTATACCTTTCATGAATTATTTAACCAATCAGAACCAAGAGTCCAGCTGAGTGCAGTTTAATCTAACTGGAGAAAAAAACAGCATCATGAAGACCAGCAGAACCAGCAGAAGCAGCAGAACCAGCAGAACCAACAGAACCCAGCAGAACCAACAGAACCCAGCAGAACCCAGCAGAACCAACAGCAGAACCCAGCAGAACCCAGCAGAACCCAACAGAACCCAGCAGAACCCAGCAGAACCCACAGAACCCACAGAACCCATCAGAACCAGGCTCTTGTTGGTATTTTATGTGATGAACCATTTAACAGATTCAACTCTTTGTTCATTCAGTGTAAAGAGCTGCAGATCGTCAGAGTTCAGTCCTTTCTGCTGTTAGTTGTGTGTAGCTGCAGGTGTGTGTGTGTGTGTGTGTGTGTGTGTGTGTGTGTGTGTGTGTGTGTGTGTGTGTGTGTGTGTGTGTGTGTGTGTGTGTGTGTGTGTGTGTGTGTGTGGGTTATGAAGCACCAGCGCTGACGATAATCTCTCGGAGGGGTCCGTGTCGTGGTTGTCACGGCGATCTTCCTGGGGCTGATGTCGGCTGACAGCTGGTGTCAGAACCGCTCTCCATCAGCCGCCATCTGATTCATTTCATTCCTTATGAGGGTGTGTGTGTGTGTGTGTGTGTGTGTGTGTGTGTGTGTGTGTGTGTGTGTTTGGGCCGGAGGTTCTGGTACTGAGACCGGTGTGTTTTACAAACTTTCCAAAGGAACCAGATGCATGTTGACCAGTTAGTTAGTTTATTTATTTTGCACCAATTCACAAAACATGTTGAGTAAATTCAATCTAATCAATAATCCTGATTGATCTGGTTCTTCAAGTTCAGTTCATTCAAATTACTCCAAAATGTTTTCTATTTGATGGATGATGAGGAGAATCTGGTGTATAACTTATTTTTTAAATGACAGATTTCTC
Organism: Poeciliopsis turneri; assembly: GCA_922788865.1. NCBI lineage: Eukaryota > Metazoa > Chordata > Actinopteri > Cyprinodontiformes > Poeciliidae > Poeciliopsis > Poeciliopsis turneri. The sequence continues at coordinate 349,337 of CAKLNU010000537.1, read as the reverse complement.
ATTTCAAGCACAAAATAGAAATCATCATTAAATTTAATCATTTTAATTAAAACATATTTGAAACTACAGGAAACATAAATGTATTTACTTCTGCTAGTCTGGTAAATTTTTGTTGGTTTTAAGAAATATAACGCTGAACCTGACAAGCAGCATTGTGCATCGTCTTAATTTAAGAATATTTTTCTACATTTTCTGAAAAAATGTTTTTTATATTTTAAGTGTTGAAGTAAAAATTATTTTGTTGCAATTGAAAGTACAATAATTTGATATTTGTAGTTATTTTTGGAATATTTCTGCTATTTTTACTTCTTGGTTTTGGAATGTGACTTTTTGCAGTGTAATATTTTATTATTATGCTACGTTGCTGCTCTTTGTTTACTCTGTGCAGTGTTTTGATGCTGAAAGTGACGTATAAATAATTTTATCATGTTAAACTTTCCACTTTCCCCCTGATTGTGATTCACTGTAAAACTGAGAGGATGATGAATGGTTTGATGAGTGCAGCTCATTTCTGGTTAGTTTGTGTTTGTCTCCTGGTTTTTGTTTAGCGGATTGTGTTGCATGTCGGTAATGCTCTCTCTCTCTGTTCAGCAGCCGACCATCACTCTGTTCTTTCTCCAACTTTTCTTTCTTTTTACCGTCACTCTTGAAGCTGTTGCTTGTAATATATATTAATATTTTCTTGTTGAAAGTGACACACCATAATGTGAGGGAAAAAGTCGATAAACGTGGCTGTCATCCTCCTCGCCTTTAATTTGTCTCAAAGCTGAAATCTGAGTCTAATTTTGAACCTGTGACTGTTATGCAGCTTGTCAGCATCAACAATGATCTGTCATTTCATAACTAAGTTCATGTAACGCTGCGTCTGGAGCTGGAGGAACCATATGGGTTACAGTTTCAGATTCCTCTCTGTTATTCCTCCTGACAGCAGTAAACAGCTGCTGTCTGCTGCAGGCCTCTTGCACCACATCAGGGTTTTTCTACCTTTCTCTGTGTGTGTGCGTCAAATCTGAATGCATTCCATCAGTGCATGGTGAGCTGCGCGCGCGTGTGTGTGTGTGTGTGTGTGTGTGTGTGCAGCCATGTCCAATTGAAATAGATTGGAGCCATGGAGTCAGGGTAACGTCCTCATGCAGCCCCGCCTCGCCGCCACCGCTCGCTTTCTTACACTTTTTCTACATAATGTAATCAATAAGTTTGCTGGCTGCTGCAGAAACCAAAAGCACAGAATGAAAGAAAATAACATCAGCTGTTTTTTCTTTTTTTTCATTTCACACTCAGGGTCTTCATAATGTTTTTGTCAGCAGATATTATTCCTTCAGAGGCAGACTGGGTCTGAGTGAGGCGGAAAATCCTCCTCACATCAGGCTGAGGGGCAGAAATGCTCCTCACTCTGAATTTCCCTTTAATTTCCTCTGTTAGGGCAGCAGCTAATGAATATTTACTAATTAATTATTCTGCAGCTTAGTTTATACATTATTATAAATGCATAAAAGTACAAATTCAGTTCCTGCTTTTGGTCAGCTTTCTGTCCGTTAGTAAAAGTTTGATGCTGAATGTTTCTGGTTGGTTTCTGTTCTGGTTGCTGATTTTCCTCGTTGCGGCGCAGCAGCTTCCAGACTGAGGAGATGAAATGTTTGTCTTCCTCTCTGACTGACAGCTGGCGGGGAAACGTCTCCCTCTCTCCGCTCTTCTCTTCTGTTTGTGTCTGGAAGGACAAACGTTTCAGGAATAGAAACAGAAATGATGCAGAAAACCCTCGGTTCATGTTTATTCATAATATCATTAGATTCTGCATTCGCAGCTGATAATCTGACACAGAAAACAAACTTGCTGGTTTTTCTGAAACTTTTAGAAAAGGACAAACATTTTTTCTGTCTTTAAATCTGTCAGTGGGGAAAGTTTTCATGTTGTTCCAGTTTTCAAATGCAGCACGTGGTAAATCTGGGAATATTAATCCGAATATGAAGCTTTAAGATGTGAACAAACATCCATTCCTCCAGAGCGTTATGAGTCGAATGCCTCAGTCAGTGTTATTAACGGTGAGTTTTCAGTGTTGGACTCCAAACACACAGGTGTGACCCAGACTTCCATTTATCTGTTTGCTCGACTCGCTGTCGGCGTTTGAGCTGTTTGCTCTTTATGAGTCCTGAGTGATTTGGCCCTGAGTGCTCTCAGAGCGGGCCGAGCAGCGCCGCACCGCGCCGCACCGTGCCGCGCCGCACCGCGCTGCGAGGCACTCAACGCCACCAAACAGGACGGGACGGCCAGCAGCTTCAGCTTTAATGCTGAAAACCTTCAGCTCCTAATAGATGACTTAGGTTTCTGAAAAGCTCTGGACACCAAACATCTGGACTGAAAGCACAAACACTCAGAAAGACGGTTAATAATAAAAATAACACAAACAAAAAAAAGAAAAATAAAGCAAATGTTGCATTAATTTAGTTTTTTTCATTTGAGGGTTAGCTAGTTAAAAATGTATGAAAATCAGAGTTTCTGGATCTCTAAACGTCTAAAGTATTTAAAGCTTTCGACTCTACCAGCTTAGGTTTTTAAGTGTAGCAACAACAACCAACCAAATATCTGTTTGGCTTTATGTTTCTGATCAGATTTATTATTGCAAATTCTTCCAAGCATTTTGATTGGTCGGCAGGATGACATTTGAACTGGCTCTCACTTATTAAATTAACATTTAAATATTGTTTTAAAATGAGCCTGATAAAGAAAAATGAGTCGAATATAAAACATTTACAGCAGGGAACTTTTAATAGTATTTATTGGAATACATTTTGCACATGAAATAAAATCTTAGCTGTGTTAAATTTCATATTTTAAAACCAGTTACAGATGCAGTTTTATCATTTTGCAGTTTCATTTCAAGGCCAGGCTGAAGCTCAGTGATTAGCTCATTTAAATATAATATTATGTTGAACAATTCAACCCAGAAGCTCAGATCTTTCATTGTGCAGCAGAGATTATCTATATAAATATTTCTGGTAAATTCAGCCCCAGTTTGTTTTATGTTTCTGGGTTTTAAGCTGCAGAACCAGAACCTGGTTCCGACAGACGAAGTGACGAAACTTAGCAGCAGGATGACGATGCTAACCCTTCGGCTAATGGCCTGCAGGTCAGCAGCGAGACACTCTCGCGTCTCCATGGCGACCTTTCCCTGTGACCTCATCTCATGCTGGTCGGGGTAATGCTTAGTGACCCCAGCGGCATTAATTCTGCACACAGTTGTTTCTGTGGCTCTGCACCCACACAGGCAGAGGCGGCGGTTTGCAGAAAGACGCGTGAAGCTTTCAGTCAGGATGCAGCCGCCTGACGTTGCATGATGGAGGACGAACCTCAGAGGTTAATCGTCATTTTGTTGTCAGACAACCAGGAAGAGAAACTGTGATGTTCTCTTCCAGGCTTCAGGTCGACCATCGTCCTGGAAACGGGTCCAGAACCGCCGGAGTGCAGGAAGCTTTGAGTTTCATTTTCTGATTCAGCCAAACACCAACCCGAATGTCTGCCGAGGAAAACTCGGCAGACTTATCTCAGCTTCACAAAACGTTTTAAAGTTTCAGGTTTCCAGCCGAGCAACGCTGAATATTTAAGAAAACAAAAGTAAATTCAAATGTATTGATCAATATCACATGTTTTAAACACAGTTGCACTCGTAGCTTCATCATTTTGTAGTTTTTATCAAGGCCAGGCTGAAGCAAAGGGATTTTATTGTACATGAAAATCATCATAAATCCAGTTGTCAGATTTAAAGTTTGCTTAGATTGAGACCAGAAACCAGAAACAATCCTGAATAATTGGAGTGATTTGAACTGCATCATTGCTGAAATGCTAAATGATAAACTGGATTGATTGACACAACGGATGCAATATTTTAAAGAAACAAAGTAAAAAAAAAATTGTTTATTTTTAATAAAAGTTGCTCACTTTATCTGTTTGGGTTGGATATTACTGCTGAATGGTAAATTCCCACAGAGCAGCGATACAGTCCCCATGCAGATGATTTGTGTTTAAACAGCATTAAATGTGTGTGTGTTGAATGATTGGCTGGCCTGTGAGCGGGTTAATCCCTCCCACACACACACACGCGCACACACACACACACACTGAGAAACGCCGTCACACGCAGGACGCGCCCACAAACACAGGTGTTTCCTCTGCGCGGCCGCCACATTGTCTGAATGTTAATTACATGCAGAAGGCATCTGGGCCCGGCCAATGCTAATCCTCTTTTAATTATACGTGTCCTCACAATGACACCAGGTTTACAATGGTGATTACAGCTGCATCAGATGAGCTGGGAAACAGGTGGGGGAGGGGCAAGTAATGGCAGTCAGGATAAAGAAAATACACTTCCTGTTGTTCCGCACCTGAGTTAACGCTTTGTTCTAGTTTGGTTTTAATACACATTAATGTTGCATGTGATTTATACAATAAGAAAACTGGAAATAAAAAGTCATTCTGCAACAGCCTTGTTGCATAAGTTTGCAAAAGCTAAAAACATTTTTATCGGTTTGAAACTCGGCTGTTTTCACACAGATCTACCAGCTGCAGGACAGAAACTCCAAACTTGAACCAAACCCAGCAAATCAAACATTTTCTCAAACTATGTTTGAGAACTTTGAGAACTTTAAGCACCAAATTTGTAATATAAAGTCCTGAAAGGATATAAAATATATTTTCGTTGTCTGCGGTTTGAATCCACGTTGAGATATTCGACCTCTGTGACCCCACTCCCACACACAACATGCATCGTTTACACACACACTGAAAATAACAAGCAACACGCCTCATGCATGTTTCTTTATTCACACAAAGCTGCTGATTATAACGAGAAACCAAACGCAGAAAATACATGAACATTATGTTCATTTCAATATTCAGATGTTAGTCATATAAAGCAAATGTTTCCTGCTGAAGGTTTTCATTGAAACAAGAATATTTCCTCTGCAGGGATCTTCAGTCTTGACCTCCAGACATTGTTCATCTCCTGTCCTGCTGTCTCTCTGCTGAAGGTTGATTTTAATATTTTTATCCTGTTTTGCGTAGTTTTGTTTTCCAAAGTGTAAACCACGGTGAGATATTCCAAATATGCGTTAAAGCAGTTTGCTGTGCAGGTTTTTGTGGTTCACAGTATTTTTTTTGCTCGATTATCTTTATGTTTTGTTTGGAGACATTTCTGACAGGATGACGATGTCTGCGAGTCTCAGGCCAAAACGTGAACAATATCCACATTCCTCAGATGAAATATGTTTAAATGTCTCTTTAAAAATGATCTGAAAGAGAAACCTTGACAAGTTCAAATGCGCCAGAGATCACTGAACTGACAGAAATGAAGCCGCATCTGAAGAAACTGCAATGGAAAATGTTGAGATTTACAGTTTTAACGCTTCGTTCAGATAAATCATTTTATGGTTTCATTTTAATATGAAGAGACCACGAATAACAGCCGATGTTGAATATTATTTTTAAATAGTGAACATGCAGCCAGGTAGTAAATCAGCCAAAGTGATGAAGTTTCAGAGAATTTGGCCTTCAGTTCTGGAATATTCTTCTGGATCCGTCTCTGCAGCTCCGCCCACGTGTCGTCCATGCGCCTCCGGCCCTGCGTTACCATAGCAACGCTCCCGTCTCCGACCGTCCTCCCACTCCGTCCCCATGCCGGTCTGAACAGAGAGCGCAGCGTTAGTCCGGCTGGATCCGGGTGAATCCGGACGCGGCGCTGGTTCTGTCATCAGCCGGGTCGGAACGCGCCTGCTGCTGTTGCTGCTCTGCAAACATCTGGAGCTCGGCCCGGTTCGGTCCAAACGCTCAGTGACGGACAGCGGAGTGTCAGAACTGATTACTGATCACTTCAGAAAGTAATCCAGTTACTTTATTAATTACTTTTCAAAAACAACACACAATAAACTGCACTGCAAAAAGAGAACAGATGAACCAACTTCAATATATAGATATTAATTTGATTTTCACAAATTAAATTAACTTCATCCAAGTTAATTTATTAAGCTTATTAGGTTGTCAAGTTAAAGTTTGAGTAAAGATAATCAAAATGGCTGCCACCACTTTAGCAACTCATAAATATTTTTTACATATTTGCTGAAACTGTCACTATGTTTTACTGTGTAAAACAATGCAGCTCCTCCGTGCAAACTCAAACAACCAATCAGAGCCGGGAGGCGGGCCTTAGCGCTGTCAATCACTAACAGCTCTCTCTCTGCTGTTGCTTAGCTAGCATAGCATGTTGTGAATGCTAATGCTAGTTAGCATGGTCATTGATGATAGCAGATAAAAAGTTTTCCTTTTACAAAAAGTTGTTTTTCTTTTATTGGCATATTTAGCAGTGAGTACATGAGGTGATTGACAGCGCTAAGTCCTGCCTCCTGGCTCTAATTGGTTGTTTTGGTGCATTTCTTCTGACAGTAGTAGTAGCTGGAGGAGATAACTGACTATCTGTCTCATAACAAACTGTTACAGCAGCATAGTTTTAATAAAGACCTTATTTTTAATGACATTTTATATCTTTAAGTTCAGCGCTCTGCTGCGGTCCACCAAATGCTTCCCATGATGGGAGAAGTCCTTCCCCCCAAACATGCTGAGAGTGGAGGAGGAAACGTGGAAAAAACGCCGTTTGACCCTCGTTGTCATGAAGCGACTCTTTGTTTCCTCACAGACTCTCTTTATGCTCCGACTCAGATCAAATCTCTCCCGTTGTTTCGCTTCACGCCGCCACAGCGCTCTCATGCAGCATTCATGAGCCTTCATCTTCAGCAGGCGTACAGTGGACAGCACAGTGGCGCCCTGACCTTAGGACCTAACCAGAGCTGACCTCTGACCCCAGCCTGAGTTGGCTAGCATCCTCCATGCAGCCCGTTAGTGACGGAGTCCTCCATGAAGAAAGCGTGCAGTGTGGGACGAGCCGGGTTGGGGGCGGAGCCTCTCCGTTCGGGTCCCAGGACAATGGGCTCATTTTGGAGACGTGTTTGTGGTGGAAACACTGGAATGCGAGTGTCTGAGAAGGCTGCATGAACGCTGCATCGGTTTGCATCAGCTGCTCTGCCGTCATGCGGCAAAACCCTCGGATCACATGCAGCTGGGACGGGAAAACCCAAACAACCCGAAACATTCTGGTGGTACCAGACCTACACAGTCTGGACTTTAATGCCCCACCTTCAGCTGGAGAGGAAAGCTGTTAGAAAGGCTTGAGTTGGTTAGTAGGCCTGTCTCAATAATCAATCAATCAATCAATCAATCAATCAATCAATCAATCAGTCATATGATGGATTAAAACAAGCTCAATAATTTCCTTTTGCATGATCTCTTGGTTTTCTATCAGCATCTGGATGTTTTGGTTTCAACCAGCTTCTTTGTTGGTTCTGTTTTGTTTGAGAATTTAAAATGTTTTCCAGTGTTAAATGTTTGTTAGGATTTAGATTATTGATCTTTCAGAACGAGTTGTTGCATTTAAGCCTGTAAGATGAGAAACTTTGCTGCACAATCTATTGTTCCTGAAGTTGCTGTGAGAATCGATAATGTTGCTGTTTTCAGACCTGCTGGGTTCCTGCCAGAAATGGTGCAAAACACATTCTAGAAAGTCAATAAGCTTTAAATTCCAATGAGCATCGAACACTGGAACTGGAACATTTAAATGTCCAACATAAAGAAAACAGAAACAACAAAATGAATTAGAAAGTCTCTGTAAACATCCAGTCTGAGGCCAACTTCAGCGCGTACCGTCTGTTATCTGTGGAGGATGGAGGGAATCTCAACTCCCTGTTTGACTCTGGTTCCACTTTATTCTGCCTCCTATACATTCATCACCTCTCCACTCCCACATGAAGCCGCTCTCTCACAGAAACACGTTCTGCATGCAGACAAGAGCCGACATGCATGCCATTCCTCTGTGTGGAGCAGGATGCTTTGTTCTGCACAGGGCTTTTGTTGGCTGGCTTGCTTCAATATTTTAACCCCAAACCCAGCTGAATGTGTTTAGCATGCATGTGGAAATGAAGATTTGTTTCCCGCAGAATGATTTATGCAGCAGCTCTGAGTTCCTATAGCTGCTTGTTAGCTGTTCTAGTTAAAGTAACGTCAGCATGAAGAGAACTAAACCAAAGAGGCGATGGAGTAAAACTCTGTGTTACAACAACATGATGATGGTGATGGTGATGATGATGACAGCTTCTGGAACCACAACCATCCAACCAACTCCTAAATACATAAAACACCAGACTGGCTTGTAGGTTTTTATTTAACACAGTATCACCAACTTTATGAAAACTTTAAAAAAAAATAATTTATGCTTGAAAAGCAGTGAAGTTCTGGATCTGCTCCAGGTTTCCAGTTGTTTGAAACCTTTTATTCCTGATTTAAATTCTTTATTTTGATTTTTAAATAATGTTTTCATCATAGTGCTGCTCTCCATGCTGTAGGACACGATCTGGGCTTTAAAAGGTGATGCTGTGGGCCGTCTGTCAGCAGATCCATTACGTTTCTCGACTGAATCATTCTGAGGACTTTAATCAGAATATGTCTGGATAAACTTTTAAAAGTTTAACATTTATAGCTTCCATTCTGTGACAGGATCTTTACATTGAAACATTTTCCCAGCTGGAAAGATTCAAACTGCGACTCTGTCATAACCGTGAAGTGAAGCAACAATCAAAAGGCACTTAAACTGTCTGCTGAACCCGAGACTGAAAAACATTCAGATGATGAATTAATTACCTAAAGACTCCGGGAACAAAGGAAAGTGTCAGGAAAACATGTTTTCTCCTCAGCTGAAGGAAAGTTACATTAATCATGTAAAGTTCAGGAATCAGCCGAATCCTTGAACAGATGAAGCGTCTCCACCTGCCTCTCCTCCCAGGCGACCCGACGGCGACCCGACGGCGACCCGACGGCGACCCGACGGCGACCCGACGGCGCTCCGGTCGCTCCGGTTTCCCGTCCGTCTCCGTCAGACTCCAGATCCACGGTGGAAAAACTGGAATCAGATTAAAGTTTAAACATTATAAATTACCTGGAAAATGTTAAATTTACTACAAATTACAACATTTAATTCATTTAGATAAAAATAGGATTTCCTGTAGCAGTCTGTCTCAGTGATTGTGAAGTTGCCTCTGACTGAAGACTGTGTCACAGTGTCATGACTATCATGATGTTGTTGTTCGGAACTGGAAATAAAAGTTGATCGACTTCAACATATTTCCACTCAACTACAAAGTAACTGATCAAATTATGAGTCTTTTAATATTTAAAAATTACATCATCAGACGGGCCAAAATATAAGGTTACAAATAAATGTTTCTATTTTAAGGACCAAAATAATTTATACAAAAAATAACAAAATCTGGCAAAATGCTTTTGTTTTTCCAGATCAGTTTCTTAAAAGTTGATGAAACTTTAAAACTGCAGGTGTCTGAATGGTGAATTTTTGATTTCCATTCAGTGAGTAGAGAATCCAGAAATACTTCATAATAAAATTACTAATTTTATTCACTATTTCTTATTTAATTATTTAGCAAAAGTGAAAAAAGAACAGCGTAGTAAAAATACTGTTTCCATAAAAAGCTGCTCCAGTAGATGTAAAAGTAGGAAAAGTTTCTCTGCAGACCTTGTAGTTTGACACATCGATCAGATTTTCTACATTTCCAGGTTTTATTTATTCTAAATCTGGGCAGAGAAGTGAGTGAAACATTTCAACCTGTGCAGAGATTAAAAACGAGCAGCATGTGCGGTGTAACGTGGCGTAGTTAAAGCCCGGGTGTGTGTTTGGTGGGGTTGAAGGCAGAAATCCCTCCTCACATGGCTCTGCTGGGTTTAAGTGCTGTTGAGCAATAAGCCGTTCCTGCCTGTGGCTTGGATTTGATCCTGTGGTCTTGTGTAAACTCCCTCACAAAGCATCTGTTTCCTCTCGCCTGCAGGGTCAGCAGACTCTCTCTCTGACACACACACACACACACACACACACACACACACACACACACACACACACACACACACACACACACACACACGCTGCAGCACGAGCTCTTGCTGTGTTTCGGTCTGAACGCCTGCAGGTTCTGGAGCAGGGCGGGTAATGATGATGTCATAGATGTCAGGGCTGTTGAACGCCGCTCATCCGAAGGTTTGCTACAAATTTGACCCTTTGGGTAACTAGATCTCCTTTAAAGCAGCTCTGGAGCCGCCCATGTGCGACTGATAGAGCCGTAATGAGGAGCAGACGCGGCCTGGTTCTGGAGGAGGGGGTTCAGGTTCTGATCCAGAGATTGGGAAACATCTTTTCTCCGTCAGCGAGGCTGAAAGTGATGAACGCAGCTGGGTGGAGAAACCTGATTCAGTCACAAGTTTGGTTTTCTCCGCTGGCTGGGTTATTGCAAAATGTTTTATAACTGACGGGGGATGAATAAGATACCTTTGGTTCCCATAAACAGTTGTTTTGACTTTGTCTTCATATTGAATCCAGATTTGAAATGGTAAACAAGCCTCCTAACAAGCATGAATGTTCATTTTTTTGTGTGATTTTGCTGATCCTGTGAACTGATTGGTGCTTTCTGGTCCAGGAATGTTTTCTATGTTTAGGAAAAGTAAAGACAGGGAAAGTAACTTCTGTGGAGAAACGGCAGACAGAGAAACTCTGAAACTCTGAGCTGAGTTAAAAAAATAAATCAGCTCAAGAAGAAAGAGAGAACATGTAGATCGGGGAGTTCCCACCAACCCTGTTTGGTCCGTTTTAAACCAACTCCTGACCATTTGCATAAAAACTTTGGTTTGTTTGGTGAGGCCTAAATTCTAATTGACCTCTGACCTCTGGCCTCCAGTCCTCAGTCTGAACTCGGGTTCATTTTGAACGTGAACGCCAAGAGGACCGAAGTCCGCTCCGAAAACAGGAAGTGGACTACAGTGCAGGGCATTCTGGGTAAATACAACCAACACTAACATGCTAGCCTAGCGCTAGCAGCAAAAATGGCTCTTGGTTTTTTGAAATCCTCCATCTTGTTTCCATCTGGTGAAGAAGGAAGTTGCTCTCAGTGTCTCCAGGGGTTTTGGTGTCGTTTCCTTCAGTGGTTTTGGTGCAGCGCCCCCACAGGCCAGGAGGGGAACAGGTTGCTCTCAGGGTTTGGTTGGTTTGAGAAAGAGAACCACAGCAGCTGAAAGTGGGACAAACGTTTTGGCACCAATAGAACCGATTCCTCCAGACTGTCTCAGCTGGTATCTTTGACTAGGACAGAGACGAGGTTAAACACAGCTGATGCCGGGTTCATCATTTATAGACAGAGAACGATGTTGTTGTCAGCAGTAGCTCAGCTGAGCTTCTCCAGGAAAATGTCTCAGCTAAACCCCAGACTAGATGTTGTTTTTATGAATATCAATAAAAACAGAGAATCTGACAAAACAGCCGATGATGCAAAATTGTAGAGTGGTAGGAGAATGTAGCAGGGAGTAGAGAGATGTTCGGTTTGTCCTCCTGAAGCTGCAGCGTTTTTAGGTTGGATTATTTAATCCTGCAGTGCCTGGTTGCTTTGGACGGCTTCATTTCCTTAGTGAATGGAATCTTGTTTTCAATGTCTGAAGCATTTGGGATAAAAAAGGTAAAACAGAATAAATGGCTGTTTTCTACACAGAGCCTGCTCTGAACTGTGATGCCGTGTTCTGATATGAAGCTTCATGAACCGGCGCTGCTTCTGTTTCCCTTCAGTTCTGAGCAGGATTATGAGAGGATCATAACTGCGTCTGTTTTCTGCAGCCTGACGTGTTTTTGCTGTGCAGCTGCTAATCGCTGCGCTGGCTGTGTGTGCAGCTGGAACCCTGAACCTGAACTGATTCTAATGTGTCATTTTAATCAGATTCCACAGCGTTCTGCTCCGGCGCCTCGTCATTGTCATTAATATTATAATTCCATGTTTTAGTAGCAGACTTCTTCTTTCTCATAATTGCCTTTTTTCCACTTTGCCAAGAACACAATCGGGGACTGAACTGTGGCTTTTTGTTTTTAGCATGAAATTGATGAAATGTAAAAATGTGGATATTGGCAGAGCGCAGCGGCTTTTGGCAGGTCTTTAACTGCAGATATCAGTTAAATCGTAGTTTCACAGCTGCTTCCTGGACGCGCTGTGTGCAGACAGATGGAGGGTCCTGGGGTCTTTAACAGACAATGGGATGGCCGTAAGTCATTCCCCTGTCTAACAAGAGGAAAATCAAAACCCTCTGCTGCACACACACGCTCCGGCTCGCTGTCACACACACATCAGAGAGCCGCCGCCGCAGCATCTCCCTGCCTGGCCGTGTGAGTTTCCTCCCCTGCATGTTGCTTCTGGGTTTCTGCTCTAATGAGGCAGGTGACAGTGCAGGTCTGAGCGACGGGAACCGGGAGGCAGGGCTAGCGGTCGGGTTAGCTTCGCCCAGACGCCACCCTGAAAACACAGGCTAGCCTCCTCTGGCTCCTGCTGACATATGCTCTATTTGCATTTGAGTTATTTCATGCCAAAAAATTTCAAGAAAGTTCTGGCAAGTTGGAAAACATCATGAATGGAGGAAAAATCTATCAGTTCTCTGGCTGCGGGAAAGTTTTGCATTTTCTCACCCAACTTTAGGAGTTGGAGTTGTTGAACTGCAGCAGCTCCGCCGCCTGCAGCGCTGCTGCTCTGGACTTAATGACTGAGTTTAAAACTTGGTGTTAAAATCAATGCCAGCTTCTGCCAGGTGCAAAGAAACTGACCTATCGACATTAATACTCCTACTAGCATGTAGGCAAAGCTAATCAATGATCATCGCTGCAGGTAGAGCTGCTGATGCTAATTTTATTTAAATGTTTTTAGCTCATAACAGATGCAGGTTATTGCATTGAGGCGTCCAGCTGCAGAGTAAACAACTTTAGAGTTTGTGTTTAGGAAAAACATTTAACTTTTTAGTGTGTCTTATTGATCTAAAGTATAAACTTAAAGGAAACATCCTCCACTGGCACTGAAAGTGTTTTTGGTGCTATTTGAACTGAAAGCTAAAGATATAAACGCTGCACCTCAAACGATGCCAGGATCCCAGTAAAGACGTAAATATCTGCCTGCTTGTTTTACTACGCAGGGAGTTTCAGGTCAGAACCTGCAGCAGGTTTGCTCTTTATACATATAATCATTTCTTTGCTTATGATTTGTTTATATGACATGTTTCCATATAATTTGTGTTTTTCGGTTATATTCCTGTTTTAGCCAGTGATCACTCCCCTCCTGTTTGTGTCTGCAGCAGTTTGTCTACATCCACTTAATAACTTAACGTCATCATGTATTATCATTAGAGCTTAAACTTTTTATATTTTCCACCATTTTCACCCAAAAGCCAAATATCTCTACCTGTTTCTGGTTTTCAAATTCAGGTCAGGCGCTCCATACAGGTTTATATCACGCAGCTAAATTGAAAAGTGAATCTATTCTCAGCCTTTTTTACGTTTTTATCGATGTTGTAAATAAATTTGGGTCTTGTTGTGAGGAAATGATGGGTTTTAAAACGTCTCTCAGTGAATCGTCGATCTTTAAAGCTGCTCTGACCTCGACGTTCGGGTGTTAAACACTTCCTGTTATCTGGAAGCAGGAAGTTGGATAAATGCAGCCTGGCTGTGGAAACGGGGCGTATTGGTGATGTTCTGCTCTTATCTGCGGCGGCAGATCTTAGTGCTGCCATGTATTCTCTCTCATCATTATCCTCATATCTGTAAATATCAGAATCTTTGCCTACATTTTGATTTTTTATTCCATTTTCTGGGTCACCTGCGCGGCTCCGGTCCCACTGAGTTACATTCAGATTCATGTATGGAGAAAAATCACACATCTGCATTATCACAGCTAATAACAGATGGCAGGAAGATTAAACTGACTGCAGCTTCGCTTCGCTGTTCAAACTGTACCATGAACATGCAGATGACGCGCAGCTCTTCATTATGACGCCAAACAGTGGCAGCTGAACAGAAACAAACCTGAAGTTTTTATTCTTCAACCTGAAACTTGTGCTTCATTGTCAACTCTCCCTGTAGCCGGGTTTCTGTTACTGATATGTAAACGCTAAAAAGGAGGTAAATACTTTTTGTGGCCACGATGTTCTATCAAATATAAAAAGGAAAACATTTGAGTCTGATTTCCAAAGGTCCATCTAATCCTTCAGGCTGCATGAAGCCTGACTGCCTGATGCCAAATGAAATGTTTCCTGCAGAGCTCACCTGGAGAGCTCACCTGCAGAGCTCACCTGCAGAGCTCACCTGGAGAGCTCACCTGGAGAGCTCACCTGCAGAGCTCACCTGGAGAGCTCACCTGGAGAGCTTCCCTGACCATGAAGTGGAAAGCTGCATCTCCAGAGGAGAGACGGCAGAAGATCACCAGATAAAGGCCCAGCAACAGGATTAGCACTTCAAACAACAAGAAATAAAAACACGCACAGGCTAAAACAAAGCACCAGATAATATAAACACACTTCACATCCGCCCGGGTCGGAGCAAACACAGCCTGCGCAGTCGCTTCGGTTCTAATGGGAGATTATCAGAGAGAGACGGAGCTGAGTGCTCGACTCGGAGGATAATAGCAGCAGGCAGAACCGAGAATACTTTATTATTTGTCCTGTTTTTATTTTATGAGAACGCAACAAGAGGAAACGTCTGATAACATCAGCAGCTGATGATTCCTCCTGAAAACGTTCAGAAATCAGGTTGGATTCAGTAAAAATAAGTGACACTGAAAATTAAAGGAAAATCCCATATTTAATCTGGGAATGTTAAACTAAATCTGGAGTATTAATGCCCAAGTTAAAAGAGCAAAAAAAACCTCCAAGAAATGACAACAGAGTAAAGATGTATTTATAACAAGACGACTCAGAAAAAACAAAAATGTGCAAATCTTGTTTTTAAAATCTAAAATTCTACAAATAAATGACATGATTGAAATGAGAAATTCTTGATTTCCTTCAATATTAATTTATAAAACTAATACTGAGCAGGAAATCTGCAGAGCTGATCTAGAAACAGGAGGTCTCACTGCAGCATAAACTGGTTTTGGTTAAAACATGTCAGGTTTTTATTCTGTTCAGTTACAGCCAATAAGAGCAGCAGTACTTTGTGATGTCATTCAAGTAAAAGTAATCCTGATTTTTTAAAGTTTTTTAAGTAACTGTAACTGAGTAAATCTAACTAGTTACTATGAATCTCAGTTTTTGTCTGTTTTAATAGAAATGTGAGCTCTGGTCAATTGAGAGCATTTTATTCTGTCATGCTGTGGGCCGGTTTCTCTTCCAAACATAGAGCTTGAATCAATAACAGCTGAGGTGCAAATAGCAGGTTCAGTTTTTGTTTTTCCCCTGCTGTAAATTTATTAGAGGAGATTTCACACGTCAGCACCAGGAGGTCCAGTACGGTGCTTGTTCAGCGGAGAACGCTGAAGGACTTATGTAAGCCGATCCGAGTCATTGTCACTGGTTCTCCCATAAGGCGAGACTGGGAACGCGTCCAACCATCAGCATCCTCCCAGCGGCACGCTACACCTGTTCACCAGACCCTTCATTAGCCATCTTTAAGGAGACGCAGCAGAAAGTCGGATTCTGGCGCCGGGCAGGGAGTTTCCTGGCTGCGTGCCGCGATCCGGGTTTGGGTTGGGATTTACGGCCCGGCAGATCTCTGCCGCTGAGGATGAGGGCCGGCTGGGAGGAAAACTGATCCAATAAAAGCAGCTCTAATTAGAGATGGACTGGATTCAGCAGCAGCAGGAGACGTTCCAGTTTGAGCTGTGATGGACCCAGTTCTCCTTCCAGCAGTAGAAAACGGGTCACATGTCTTAGTCAGCAGACTTTCAGGAATCCTTCAGACGCTGAACATGAACCTCAAAACATTTCCTCCAAACTCTCCTCCTTTTTCCCTGAACCTCACAGCTTCATCCACTCATGGTGGAGGCAGCATCATGCTGAGGGACAGAGCGGCAGGTCAGAGTCGATGGGAGACTCAGCAGCTTCAGCTTCCAGCAGGATGATCACCCTGAACGTACAGCGGCCTAGTCAAAGTCCACACTAAAATCCAACTGAAAGAAATAAACATAAAAATGTGTTTATAGGTCGTCTTAAACGCATTTTAGACTACCTGTTGGGGGCGGGGCTACGGTGGGGGCGGGGCTACGGTGGGGGCGGGGCTTTGCTGCCAGTGTGTTTCATCACTTTAACCAGTGTAGCCATCGCCTTCATTAAACTTTGCAACAATATTAAAAAAAAGTTGAATTCCAACAAAATGTTTCAACTTGCTGACAAGTTATTTGTAAGGTAGTTTTTTTATTTCAGGTGTGTTTAGTATTACTGTGTATTTGGGCCATTGCATTGAGGTTAGTAAAAAATAAGATTTACTTTTCCAACTTTTGAGCATCAGAAATTGAAAAAATAAATTTGAGAAAAGTTTGAAAGGATTAAGAAATTGAATCCTTTTTTTCTAAAATCCACGGCCCTAACTAACCGCCACAACTGGAACTGGGAACAAGTCAGACATGCATTCAGGGTTTTGATTTGTGGAGAGCAGAGAAAACATTTCTTTCTCCTCCCTCTGCAGGAACCGTGGAGACGCAGGAGGAAATTTCACCGAGCTGGAATCCAGGAGTCTGTGAGGAAACCAAATGAAAAGAGGTAATATAAAAAAATCAACATAATCATGTGCATAATCAGAACGCTGCCACTGTTCTGGGCTCGGCTCGTAACAGCGATATGAGATTGGAGTTTATTGCATTAATCATGTAAACGTTGCTCTTGTGATTAAAGCAGAGCTGCTGTTTATTGCTTGTAATTGTATTGGGGTCGGGCTGCGCTCCCAGGAACGCCACATCCAGCATTAATATTAGATGAACTGACTCCGGATCAGGCGCCGGGAGCTGCTTCCTGCTTCGTGCTGCTCTGGCTCTGACCTCAGACCAGAACACACCCGTGTCACAACTGTTAGTTGGCAATGTTCGCCCTGCTTTTCTCTCTATTTTCATCTGTAAATCCAATAAGGGGCATTATGCATGCGCATGCATCAGGAAAATCGGCACAGGGAAGAGGAAGTGGTGAGGAAGGGCTGATTGAAAAAGCTGTAGCTTTCGAGAAGAACTGGGTCTGGATAAGCTTTCTTTGAAGAAACAGACAGATGTACTCTTCACCTCTTCCGCAGCAGAGCGGTGACAGGCCTGAACATCCAGAAACATGTCCGCCCCCCTCCCTCCGCCTGCCTGCCTGCGGACTTTAAATGCAACACGAGCCTCTTGCCGCACTGGAAATGTTGAGAAACCCCCGAGTGTGTGTGGAGGATATGAAGTTAAAAAGGTTTGAACGGATCGCTGCTCTTCCTCTCGTCTTTGATGTCGGATCAGATCCGCCTGCTGCTGGACTGAGGAAGAGGAGGAAGAGGCTTTGCTGCCCAGATTTAAATGCTGGGTAAACACATGTATCAGCTTAGAGGGAAGAGGCTCCAGATGATCCGGCCGCGCCGCCATTCAGAGAAATTTACGCGACTCTCTGATTCCCCAGAACCAGCTGGACACATCGCTGAGTTATTCACACACACACACACACACACACACACACACCATGTTGCTCCTGAACGAGGAGTGTGTGTGTGTGCGTGTGCGTGTGTGTGTGTGTGTGTGTTATCAGGAGAAGAATGCTGCTAATGTGAGCAGAATTAAAGATCTGTTGATGCATGTATGCAGCGTCTTCCTCCTCACATTTAAACCCTCCAAAAACTCAGAATCTTTTTCATTTCAGAGTTTTATCTACAAAATTTTATCTACAAAAATTTTGGAAAATTCTGGGTTTGAAAAGTCAAAGAATTTTCTAGAAAAAAAACTGAGAATTTTTTCAAAGAAGTTTTTACTTTTTTTATCCATAGCAAATTTCTAAGATAAATTTTAAAATTTCAGACTTTTTTCCGGCGTGTGCTGCATCCAAGCGTGTTGCAGCTGCAGCACAAGCTGCAGCACAAGCTGCCATTCTGTCACAAAACTTTCAGATATTCTGAAGTCGAATTGCAGATGTTTTCATGAAACTTCATTAAGATCATCAGTTTTTAGAAAACATGCAGCGCCGTCATCATCTAACCACTTCCTGTCGTCGTCTTCTTCATGGTTTTTGGCAGTAGAAACATCTGGTTGTTGATCATGAGTCATTTGATGTAAAATAAATATTTTTTAAATAAATTACTTTCTCCTGGCGCCAAATCTTCATGAAAAGGTTTTTTCTAGATTGTGTTTTGTGTAGGTTGTGATGTCTGAGTGTAAACGTTGAGTTGGGGGATTTGGGGTAAAAAATGTAATGAATTCAGCCAGTAACTAAATAAACGGCTGGATTTAATCCAGCAGGTTTACTTCATAAACTCCAGCAGAATCTGAACCAAAGAACTGTTTGGAGATTGAACACATCCATCCAGATTGTTTTCCTTCCCAACCAGTTTCTGGAAAATCTTCCAGTTCTTTTTTGCACAATCATGTGAAAAGACGAGTAGAGAGAGAGAAACCCCAGAGAGCGGAGGAAAACCGCAGCTTGGCTTCATTTTGTCTCAACTTCACTTTACGTTGAAGTCGCAGTGTTGGTCGTAAACGGAGAGTCATCGGATTTTCACACCCGACAGGCAGGAGCGGCGCCGCGCGGAAACACGAGTCCAGGAGGATACACCGTCCATGCAGAAAGACCCGAGTGTCATTTGTGATGCTGCGTGTTTGTTTTCGATCCGGTTTGTTTGTTTTAGGAGGCAGAGCAGAGAGACGGGGCCGGCGGGGGGCAGAGGATTCCTCTGCAATGAGAACCAGATGATCGCTTCGCTCTCAGGGGCGTCGCTCAAACTTCACTGCTAACATGTTTGGATGATGTGATGGGAGGAAGCCGGCCTCCCTGCTGCTCCGCCCTGCCTGCAGCAGGTGTGTGTGTGTGTGTGTGTGTGGTGGTGAGTGTTGACAGGAAGTTCCCTTCGCGTCGCCGCGTTTGTTTGCTGCTCCGTTTATTTTATCAGTTCTGCTCTGATGGATGTAATTAATCACATTTCGATTGATAACAGAACATAAAGTCAGTTTGATCAGTTATGGTGGCTCTATTAGAGCTGAAAATAACTGTTTCTTCTTAGAGGAGGGGGGATTTCCAGTAGCAGTCAGTGTTGAAGTGAAGCTGTTGAGGCCTCTGACTGCAGACTGTTGCTGTGTGAGTGTGATGACTGCTATGCTAACAGCTCCATGTCCAAACATCAGAGATGATGTCATCGTGTCCAGGATGACATCACAGCTGTTAGCTGCTCTGCTGATCCTCCTCCTTTGCTTTTACTTCTCCCTTTTAAACTTCTGGATTTCTGTCATATTTTTATCCTCCTCAGCTGTGTGCAGAGTTTGGTTTGAGTTTCTGCTCAGTTCCTCAGACTCGTTCTGCAGCTCAGACTGGATGGAAAACATCAGATTTAAAATGTTTCGTTCATCCTGACTGGATTTATTAGCGTATTTTGAAACCAGACGTGACAGCAGGTCCAGCGGTTTGAACAGCATCATCAGGTTTGTCTTCCTGGACAAACACACACTTGCTGTCCAGATCGTGAGACGGATCCGTCCGTCGCTTCGCTGCAGACGCTGCTGAGCCTCTGACTTGTCAGCCAGTCATCCTGAGCCGGAGAAAACATAACACACTCTGACACACACCCATCTCTGACCCGCCATCCTCCCACAGGGAACACACACGCACACACACACACACACACACACACACACACACACAGAGCGAGGCGGACCGGTTTCATCAAGCCGGTGAACAACATAGCGCCGTGCCCTCACCAGCCCCACGGCAGCCTGGGAAATGAAGTGTGCCGGCTCGCGGTGACCTTTGCCCCCGCTGCAAAGCGAGGACTGTGTGTGAACCGGCGCCTCCGCGGCAGCGGCTGACATCCAAACATGTCGGTCGCCGTATATTCAAGCAGCAACCTGGATAAAAACGCGGAGCGGGAAGTAAACAGCATGCAGGCGAAGCAAACGGCTCCCCGTCTCCCTGCGCGCGGGCGTTTTCTCCGGGTACTCCTCGCTCTTCATGTTAAGCAGTTTCGTCGAGGTTTTCAACAATCAGATGTTTTCTTTCCTGGGTGAAGCGGATCAGTTCAGAATCAGGACCATCAGAACGAGCATGTGGAACGTCTTTATGGGATCCATCATTTTTCCAGCTGCACACGTTGTTAAATTTCCCTCTAATCACAATCTCTTTAGTTTGGGGAGAGAATATTTCTCCCTCCACAGGCTGGCAATGCGCTTGAATAAATTTCCCTGTTGAATGAGCCGAATGGAGAAACTTCTGGCAGACTGTGAGCATATGGAAACGGTCAGCTGGTTATTGTCTACATTAGTTCCAGTTGTCAGTTTTATGGAGGAATCTCTAAAGCCAGTTTGGCATCAGTGAACTGGACTTTATGGCGCACTTTGGACCGGAGCGAGTCATTTCTGGCCCATTTAGTTAAAAGTGGACGGCAGCCAAAGCTTTCGATGTTGGACTTTGAGATTTACTGACTCAATAAGCCAAGACATCCTTCGTTGGATGGGATTTAGATTTCCATGTCCGAACACATGAATGTTTGGTTAACCAGTCAGGTTAATGGGAGGACTGGGAGCAGCTGGTTGGTTTTTACTTTACACTGAGAACTCTGCAGACTGAACCGTGAACAGATTTCTACTTTATTTAATATTTCTGATGATCGTTTAGTTTTTAAAGAAATTAAATCTTCAGTTCTTTGTTCTCCACTGAGTTTCTTGGATCTTCTTGTTTTCAGTATTTGTAGGATTATAAATTGAATCCTTTTCAGTAGAACATGGTATTTAGATGTTTTCTGTCTGGATTTGAAGCTCGACACAGAACGAAATCTGAAGTTTTAATGCTGGTTTTAGGATCTGATCAGGTTTTTGTTGGTTTTTAGATTAAACTTGTCTCTTTTTGAGAGTTTTCTGGGTGTCAGTGGTTCAAATCCTGTTTGGCAAATTAAAATTTTGTGATTTTGTGTCTTTTGCTGCTTCACTTCATCATGGAGTCCCACAGGGTTCAGTGATCGGTCCCCTGCTTTTCTCTTTATATCTGCTACTTTTTGGCTTTACTCTCAGAAAAATTGAGTTTCTTTTCATTGTATGTTTACGACTCCCAGATTTTTTCCCTTTCAGAAACACAAGTGCTTCTCAGTAGACCCAGTTCTACGTTACAGCTGGTTAATTTTGTGATATCCACTGGAAACATGTTTGTTTTATGATCATTTTTACTTCTGGAACCATGATTA
The DNA here is from genome assembly GCA_922788865.1 of Poeciliopsis turneri. Taxonomy (NCBI): domain Eukaryota; kingdom Metazoa; phylum Chordata; class Actinopteri; order Cyprinodontiformes; family Poeciliidae; genus Poeciliopsis; species Poeciliopsis turneri. The sequence goes on along the minus strand of CAKLNU010000537.1, from coordinate 328,057 downwards.
AATATTTGGACCGGTTTTAAGAAGTCGCCAACAAACTTATACTCAAGTCTTCATGGCAGTAATGGGATTTTTGGAGAAACATGAATTTAAAATGTGGTTGATGCAGTTTGGAGGAAAGGATCTGCAGGCTGTTGATTTTAAAATCCAGAAAAATGAGTCACTGGTGGCTCGGTTCTGAAAACTACTGATACCTTCCTTTATAAAAACATGTCAATGCCTGTTTTAGACCCTTTGCGAGTGGTACCATTATTTTATTCATGATATGAGTGAATCAGTGTGGTGCATAATGCTTTTTATGCTATTCACACAGAGAAAAGAGATGGAGAGGAAATTGGGCGAAGTGCATGAAATGGAGACGCTGGGACAGAGAGGGTTAGAGAGAGTGGGAGTGAGACACAATGAAACATGGAGAAAGAAACCAAAGAAGAGGAGCAGGAATAAATATATCGGATTCACGCAGGCAGCAATGAGGCCACCTCTCTCTGCTGCGCCAGAAAGGAAGTGAAAGTGCGGGTACTTCCTGCTAAAGTATGTCCAAAACTTTTATAACCTCGTGCACACGTGACAAAACGCAACATTTAACTCTGGAACAAACGAACACACACAGAAAAAACAGTTTTTATGTTTCATTACAGAAATGTTCAGACTTTCTGTCTTTAAAAGCTGCTTTCAGTGACAGACTAATGGGAAAAATCACCTCCCACATGCCTCTTTCTTTAGTTAATTCACCGACGACGTGGCTTTCAGTAACAGCTGATTCCTGCAGTTTTTATGAAATGATTACAGCTGAATACACTTAATAAATGAGAAAAAGTGTCACAAGTTCATCGTCTGACCTTTAAATGGACATTTCAGTCTATATGGCAATCAATTATGAGGAAAATTAGAGCTAAAGAGACAACGGGCCATGCTTTAGGTTATTACTTTATGTAGTTAACAAATGCCAAAGCCAACAGCAGCAGGTACTAAAGGTGAGGCATAAAGCAGGAGTAACACACTAATTACATCCTCTAAAGACTTCAGATGTTCTGCTCAGGTTTAAACGCTTCACTAAAAAAACACTGCACTGGTTTCAGGAATCAGACCAGTTTAATTACCTGCAGCCAGAAGCAACACCTGAAGGGAAAAGGGTTCAACTGCAGAGGCATTAATGTCCTGAAAGAGGCACAAACCACCAGGATAACAGTCTGAACAGGTTGGATAAAATATGATCTGTATGTAGGAAGAGGCTTCAAAAGGAGGCAATATTTCTTTATGCTAAAAAGAGGAAGTCTAGTTATAGATCTAGCGTCAATGAGCAGCTTCAGTTCTTCCAGCTGGAAACTAGAGATCATAATGACCTCTGACCTGAACCTTCTGCATCACATAAAGACAATTACAAAGTCAGCCTTCTGCCACCTGAAGAACATTTTCAGGTTTAATGAATGTTTCAGTGAGATCAGTGAGATCCATAGAAACTTGGAGTTAAATTCCTTCTTCATTTGGTTTTCCTGATTATTTGAAACAACATGGACGCCCAGATTTCCTCCTCCAACCCTCTCCTGCTTCTGCTCTTGTTTATTTGGTTTTGTCCTCAGCGCAGTTTCACCCCAAACTCACCCTTTGGCCCCTTCGCTCCCCCTGATCCCCTGTCCTTCTCAGGTGATGATTACCTATCGATCAGCGATTCACACAATCATTTGCTCAGTGCTCTAATTGCCTTTTCTCTCCGTGTGGGCTACACAGAGCCGGATCGATGGTCGGCTAATGAGAGGTGTTGTGCAGGAATTGGGCCGGTGGAAGAAGCTAACGCATGGCTACTGTATGCTAGCTGGAGCCCCTATGATGCCAGTAGCTTCGTTTTATTGCCACCCGTGCAGTTTGACCTTTAGTCATATCTATCAATATCTCAGAGAATTATGCATCACATTAAGCTGCAATTTACAATCCATTAAAATTCAGTTTAATCGATTTTCCCTCGATTTCATTTGAACATCTGATGTTGGCTTTATGAATAATCTGATCGTGTTCATGTTATTTTTCGTCCAGACTTGCGATGTGTAAACGTTTCTCAGCTCTTCTGTTCCAGCAGAGATCATGAAATGTTCATGTTTTACACAAAGCAAGCAGCTGATGTCTCTGGAGCTGCTTTCAGTCGGGTTTAAAGGAACTCAGGGTTTCGGATGTTTTTCAGTTTTCTGGAAGTTTGTTCCAGATCTGTGGTACATAGAAGCTGAATGCTGCTTCTCTATGTCTGCTTCTGGATGCAGACCCAGAACCAGAACCAGCAGGTTGATTTTTAATCTGTTCAGTGATTCATAAACTATCAGTACAAAATCACATTTGCATCGGCTCCAATCAGAGGCCACATAAAGTTATTCTCAGGGTCCCAAACGGCCCGCGGGCCGCAGCTTGGGCCCCGCTGTTTGCCGTAATGTTTAAAGTTGCTGATGAATCGGATGAAGTGATGAAGAGTAGATGTAGAGTAGAACCGTCTCTCTGCTCTCAGTGAGTGGGCTCATATTGATTTCCACCGCTGAACTTCTCTCTCTCCCCCCACAAACCGACGGAGAAGTTGATTAGGAGCGGCTCTAAATATATCCTCCTCCTCTTCCTCTTTTCTCTCTCCACAGCCCACTCGCTCTCCCACTCCGGTTCAATCGCTCATTCTCTGCGTTTTCTCTCGGACTTTTCGCTGCCAAGCGTTTCTCCGGCTTTCCGTTCGCTCCGAGCGCTGCGTTCGTCAGGCCTCCCAAAAAACAGGCAGACGGAGCTGCCAGGTTTGGCTGAGAGGATAATTTCACTCGCATCACGGAGACGGAGATGTTTGGGTCTGATTAGTTTCTGGTTGTTAAGGAGGAAAGTTTAGTTTGTTCACCGAGATCAGCAGATAAAAACTCTGACTTTATTTCTGTCTGCATGACTCAGTTCACCTGAACACACACACACTCTGAACACACACACACTCACTGAACACACACTCTCTGAACACACACACACTCTGAACACACACACACTCTCTGAACACACACACACTCTGAACACACACACACTCTGAACACACACACACTCTGAACACACACACACCTGAACACACACAACTCTCTGAAAACACACACTCTGAACACACACACACACTGTGTGAAACACACACACTCTCACGCAGGAAACAAGCCACAGTTTCTTCTTCACAACAGGAATAAATAAACCGAGTTTCATGTTTTGGTCACTAATAAACTAAACAAAAGGAAATTGTCTCTCAAATATTCAAATCAAAAAGTTTCAACTGGTTTTCTTTCCTGGATTACATCTGGACTTTGACTAGGACTCTTGAAGGTTCAGGTTTGTTTTGAACCAGTTAGATGTTTTCCTTCTGGATCGTCCTGGTTCCACCATTTTATCAGCAGCCCAGATCATCATTCTGCCACCACCATGTTTAGCTGCAGCTTCCATGTTCAGATTTAAAGGAACACACACATTGGGAACAGTTTTAGCTTTTTCCTGTCAGTCCACATGATGTGGACTGACAGGAATGTGGACATAATGTGGACTGACAGTTTTCCTGTCAGTCCACATCATGTGGACTGACAGGAAAACTGATGTTTTATAGCTTTTTGATGACCCGATGTTTAACTGATCAGAGTTAACGCAGGATTTAACAGAAGAGGAACTTATCTTCAGAAATTCTCCACACAATCCTCTGATGGCCAGACATTTTCCTTCCACTCAACTTTCCATTTTTTATGCTGGGAAAACAAATGCTGTAAACAAACAGCAGATTTACTGCTTTTATGGGAGTTATAGTTTTCAAAATGAAGAGAAAGACTTGAACTAGACCATTTGGTATGTAGCAAAGCTAAAATATGAATTTAACTTTTTAAATAAATTTACTGAAATAAAATAAGTTGTTGTGGATGAAAACTTTTAAAACATTTGGATCAAAAACCAGTAAAAGTTAGATAAAAATGATTTCCAAACACAAAGTTAATATTAAAGACATATCAACTAACAATTGGCTAAAATGCAATGCCCCAAAGCTAAAATAGGTCTGATTTTTAGGTACAAAAAGAATAAATTGATTGTATTTGATGAAAAAGCTTAAAATTAAAATTTAATAAAAAAGTTTAAATTAGTTTCTGGTTTTGAATGGAGATGATTTGTGAATTTGCTGAGTCTCCAGACGAGAACGGACAGTATGAAGGCCATCAGACTGCGGTGGAACCATGTGACCAACCAACCAACCAACCACCAACCAACCAACCAACCAACCAACCAACCAACCAACCAACCAACCAACCAACCAACCAACCAACCAACCAACCAACCAACTGAACAACCAACCAACCAACCAACCAACCAACCGACCAACCAACCAACAACCAACCAAACACCAACCAACCGGTTTTCCTGGGCGTTTCTGCCTCTTAAATCTCATCTTCCCTTTGCTCAGCCAGCCTCTCGGCTCATTGTTTGAAACCGCAGCAATTCTCCTAAACGGAGCGTTTTTCAGACAATGAGCGCGGGGGCGTATGGCTTTAGGCATATTTGACAGGATCAAATGACTTACAAAGAAAAGAAAATTCTGTCGTTTATGAAATAATCCCTCCATACTCATTTCATCCACATCCTTCTCCACGCCTGTTTTGCTCCTTCCTCTCATCTCCAGCAGCAGCTTCCTAAACGGATGGAGGTAAAATGAGAATCTGTATTCAGTGGGAGGTTTGAAGATAAACTGACTTTGTTTAGAATTGAAATACATATCACATATGCATGATGACATAAACCTCAAGGTCTGTCCTCAGATGTGCCTGATTTAGTGAAATAAAGACGCTGGGGGGATGTACAAGGTGTTTATCATGCTGATATTGTTTGGCTGTGTGTGTGTGTGTGTGTGTGTGTGTCGGGCTTTGTGATGGTGAATACGGCTTACTGTGTTCTGCTTTTAATCTTTAATAATTGGTTTAGTGGTTTTAAACAGCAGGCTGCAGATTTAAAGCTTTTACAGGAAAATTGGTTTCATTGCTGGTGAAAATAAAAAGAACTTTTTTTTCTTTTATTTTCTAGATCATAAAACAGTTTATTGTGAAAGCGCCCTCTATTGGTGGTTGCAAAGATATTTAGTCTCCAACCTGTAGACTGACTGAATCTCCATGTCACTTTGTCCTGTCTGTTGTTTTTATTTAGATTTTAACTCGATACAAAGTCGAGCATAAAAACTAACATTTTACATCAAATGCATTTTTTATTTCAGGATTCTCTGAGTCACTCAGATCTGTTCCAACATTATCCTGATAGCAAACGTTGGAGCAAATGTTTCAGAGTGGTGGAAAACATGAGGAAGATCTTTTGAGGTTTAATGAACAAATTTCAGCAGAATTGTAATGGGCTCAGTGAGAATCAGCTCTTTGGTGTTTGTGCTCAGGTTTCAGATCCCTCAGATTTACAGAAACAACAGCAAAAATAAACTAATTATCTTAATTCACAATTGAATTGAAAACCAACTTTACCCACGAGAAAGCTCCTTCTTCTGATCATGAATTATGTCTTCATGATCTTGGCTTCACACACAGATTTGGGCTCTCAGAGAGAACGCTGCGAGAGCCCAGACATGCGGGAGGAGAACTTTATCATTCTGGGTTAAACCAGTCCTGGTTCTGCTCCAAGGCAAAGTGCGACCAGCTGCTCCACTGTGTAACTCAGTTCGTAGCTCCGCTTAACAGCCAAAGGTACGATTAAATATCATCTGCAAAGAGTGAGACTCTGAGGTTCCCAAACCAGGAGCAACAATGTGTCCATGTCCAACCGAACAAGGAGGAAGTTTAAGAATGTTTTCCTTCGATAGTCTGGTAGAACTAGTTTGGTTGGAAATAAAAACTCCACCATCTGCTCCACCTACAGCTGCTGTGGTTCTGACCCAAACCAGCCTGTTCCCCTCCTGGCCTGTGGGGGCGCTGCACCAACAACCACTGACGGAAACGACACTAAAACCTCTGAAGACGCTGAGAGCAACTTCCTGCTTCACCAGATGAAACAAGATGGAGGATTTCTCTTTAGTCTTTGGCTGAAGACCAGGAGCCATTTCTGCTGCTAGCGCTAGGCTAGCATGTTAGCTTTGGTTGTATTTACCCAGAATGCCCTGCGCCGCAGTCCACTTCCTGCTTTTGGAGCGCTCTCTGGTCCGCTTGGCGTTCAAACATGCATTTGAATCGAACCAGATTCACTTTAACTGAATCCAGATGGATGTTTGTAGACGAACCAGTTAGATTTTCTCCTCTCAGCTTTTACCTCTGGACTTTTAAGACGAGTTGAATAAGAATCCTTGCATAAAGTGAGGAAGTAAGAAAAGAACAGAAGGAAAATCCACAGACAGCAAGGTGAAAACAGGTTCCTCTATTAGTACGGATTATAAATAAACTTCCCCCTTAGAGCTCTCACCTGCCGGCTCTTTCATGCACACAGACATTTTTATGCATTGCTAACTTGTAAGTGTGCAGCAACACCTCCAGCTCAGAAGCGACAGGCCTGCCGTTGAGATTATCACACACAAATTACAACTGCAGAGACGAGAGCGGAGCTCGCATTGATCTGTGGGTGTGTACACGTTTAATTCCTGCATGAGCACAGACAGAGGAGAGGAGTCAGAGATGCTGTCAGCCATCGCCTTCCTCCTCCTCCTCCTCCTCCTCTGTGAAGCAGATGTCCAATCGGGTCTATTTAAAGCCCGTGCAGGATGGCTGCTGATGCTGAGCGCCGGGCTGTAGAGTTGGATTACTGTTACGTCTTCAGCAAACAACACTGAGCTCAAATTCTCAGCTCCTTTTCTGGCCCATAAATGACCTCTGAGCTCATCGTTTCCATAAAAAAATCATTTCTTACTGATAAACTTCAGATTGTGGCTCTTTTGGATCAACAAACTGCAGCAGTTTTCCAACAATCCGACTCTGACGATTATGAGAAACAGACTCGACTCTGACACTTTTCCTCTTTCCCCAAAGAGTGAAGTGAGAGGAGCTGAGAGAAGGTGGGACTTGGCTGTTTGCTTGTCATTCTTCAGCAGAGATGATGCATCTGCTGCCACGTCGAGGAGAGAGAGGGACAGAGGGAAGAAAGGCAGTTATCAGCAGGATGTGGTGGTGTCAGACAGGAAGTGAGCGCTGACGGCTCTGCAGACACGAAGATGTTCTGCAGGACTCAGTGTGGTCACTCTTGACACTTCTGTCATTTTCAGCTCAACTAAGCAGAAGTTTGAGAAAATAAATAGAATATTCCTTAATTGCTTTGCAGCGAGGAAATGAGTTTAAGAGGGTAAGATGTTAATTTGCAGACGCACCAAACAGAACGCTGGATGATTTTTTTTCAGATACTGAAAAATCTTTTTTTTTTTTATACCTAATTAAATGCACTAAAACTGAACATTTCCAACATTTTAGGTCCATAAATGCATCAGTTAGATTCACTTTTATGAGTCTAATAAAAACAAGAAATTATGCAAAGTTAATGGACGGATACTATATTTATTTAATTCTGTTCGTTAAAAACGTTTTTTTGCTTTTGTGTTATAATTTTTCAAATACAAAAATCCAAATTGGCTGATCAGACTTTAAAGAAAACCAGAAATTGATATTGGCTAGAAATACCTGATCAGTTGATGTCAAAGTTTCGTCTTCCACCAGAAAGTCTCAGCTGTTTGTGGAGCTGGAGTCATGATGTCTAAAAACTTTATTCTGTCAACATATTAAAATGCAACCAAATATGATCTAAATGATTATAAAAACACATCAATCCACGCTAACGAAGAGCTGCCATAAATATGCAAAATAACCATTTATCATTTGCATCATGTGGAGACGATATTGATACGCCTGGTTTCAGGAATCGATTTCAGGAATCGATTTCAGGAATCGATTTCAGGAATCGATCTGCTGCTGCTTCAACTTACAAAGGATTTAAACTGATTTCTGGAGACTAAATGGATCATAATTCAAAAATGACAAACTTATGGGAAAAAGATTTAGCTTACCCTTTAGGAACGGCTTCATCCCCTCGATGTCGCTCATTTTATTTTGAGCTCAGAATAGAAATTGCTACTTTTTCTGGTCGAACTGATTTTTCAGGTGGAGAATTTTGAAGCTATTCATATTTATTATGTTTATATACATTCAGGCAATGATGCCTGGGTCATCCACTGCAATAGTGGTTTTATTTTTTGATCGTCAGCTTCAGTTACTAATCTGAAAAAATTGATTTTATTGTTTATTTGCTTTAGGTCCCCTAATAATATAAAGACTGAATTATTCCTCATTATTATTAAAACTTCACCTGGAAACAAAATGGGGGCTGATATCCGCCCAGGGCTCCGTTCACACAAGAACCGCCTCTGTTGGTCATTATAGAAACTGAACAGAGTTCTAGTTTTCCTCGAAAAATGTGTTTTAGTTTCATATTTTGTACTGAAACCTATTAGAAAAGGCTACGAAGTTTGAAATGAGAACATTTTCTCATGTTCTCTGCCTGTTTCCTCGTTCATAGCGCGAACCCAAACCAAGCAACAGAAAACCAAACGGCACAGAACCAGTTTTCTGGTTCCATTCTGGAACATCGGACTGATGCCGCTGCAGGGCTGCAGTGCATGGCTGCGTTTCCTGCAGCGGCTGCCAGCTTCTGGAGGACGGAGCAGAGGAAGCTCTGAGCCGCGGCTGCTGCGCGCAGGCTGGGATCAGGAGGGGGCGGAGAGAGAGAGAGAGGGAGGGAGAGAGAGAGGGAGGAAAAGAGAGAGAGGGTGAAGAGAGAGGGAGGGGGGAGGAAAAGAGAGAGGGTGAGAGAGAGGGGAGGGAGAGAGAGGGAGGGAGGAAAAGAGAGAGAGAGAGAGCAGTGACAGCGCTCATCACCCTCTGAACAACCAGGACGGTTCGCATCCCTTCCTTCTCTGTCATTCGCAGACGGACTTTACAGCCTTTGCGCCGCTTTTTTCTGTCGGTGGTTTTTCTGCTGCTCCTCCTCCCGCCCTCTCCCGGTGCTGCCAGCCCCGCCAGCCGACCATGGTTTCTATAATTTCAGACCTGGACCCTCTGAAAAGCTGGAACGTGTTAAGGTAAGCGGCCGGGAGTCTCTCCACACCGCGCCGCGCTGCTCCGCGCCGCTCCGCGCCGCGCGGTAGCAGCGGGAAGCTCAGCGCGGAATGAAGGGTGGGACGCGGGGCGCAGGCGGCGAGGTCGCGGCTGCGCTGCGTAATTACGCACGGTTTGCGCTGCTTTTCGCTCTGTCCATCTCATTAACCCTTACCTCCATGATTCCCAAACTTCTCCCGTTTCAGCCTAGAAGTGGGAACAGGACCCCCCCGCCCCCCGCACCCCCCCCTCCCAGAAACAGTCCGCCCCTCCAGGAATTTGTCCTGAAACATTTCCTCATGGCTGGCTGCCTGCCGCAGCGGCTGCTGCTCAACAACATTACATCTCATCTCCAGCGCTTAGTCCAACACACACACACACACACACACACACACACACACACACACACACACACCCTGGAACAGAGCTGATCCTCTGTGAAATGCATGAGGTCAAAGGTGAAACATGTCTGTCAAACAGCTATTAAAGTCAAAGTGAGGGAGCTGCCGCCGTCATTAAGCATCTCAGCCTATGAATTTAAAAACGATCGTCTGAATATTTCAGCCCGTTTGATAAATAAGTCATTTTGCCCCGACTCGCCCAGCGGGGGAGAGAGAGCGAACCCCAAAGACCCTCCCAGGTCTCCTCCTGTGCTTCCTCTCCTCTTTTGTCATCCACCATCATCATCCTCCAAAATAGGAACGAGTCTGAGGGGAGAACAGGGATGTTGTGATGTTATTCCCAAACATCTGACCCCAAACTCCTGGATAATCACTGATTGATGATCAGTGATTGATTGATAATCACTGACTGATAATCTGATTGACGATCAGATTCAGGTGTCAACATGTGGGACGGTGTGAGTCCAGATCTGACCCGTTGGCCGCTCTGCTCAGCGCCGGGTCGCCAGCATGGTGGCATCAGGACGGGAACGCAGGAACACATTATCTGACAGCCATGATGGAGGAAGATCAGCAGGGTGTGTCTGCTCCTCTTCCTCAGTCAGGAGAAGCAGGCGAACATGAACTCCACATTCCTGCACACACACGCACACACATGCACACACACACACACGCACACACACACACACACCCGCACACACACACACACACACACACACACACACACCGCCTCGCCAGCTCCACTCTGAATGGACAGTACACACTGCTGGGGCTTGAACTTTGACCCACCATGTTGGATGGAAATCAACGTAAAGTTCCCATGAAAACACGGCTGTGTGTGTGTGTGTGTGTGTGTGTGTGTGTGTGTGTGTGTGTGTGTGTGTGTGTGTGTGTGTCATGTCCCAGTTCGGAGTTCAGCTCCAGTTAAATCTGAGTTTATTTTGATTCACATCGGTGAATTTTCAGACGATCGTCTTTAAATCTGCTGCTGCTCCTGGTGGAGTTTGGTTCCCACCCAGCAGGACGGCGTGTCCTCCACACCTTCAGCCCGGGGTGACGCTGCCTGCATCACAATTTGACGCAGGATGTGATGATGATGAAGTTGGATCATGTGATGATCTATTTCTGCTGTATTTTTGGGTTGATGGATCATAAACTGGTTGATGTTCGATTCCTGTTTCAGTTGTTTCTGCCGTCTTTGCCTCCTCAGCCGCCGGGTTCGGCTCGGCCCGTAGACGTCGGTTCAACCCGGGAGGCGTGTTCGTCGGTCGCTCGCCGTCGGTCGCCGTCGGTCGCCGTCGGTCGCTCTCCACCAGGCAGCCTTTGTAGCAGAGGGAGGCGGGCAGGGCGACCCGACGGGGAAAGAGTTCTGATCTCCTCCCAACTCTGGAGTCAGAGATGGTTCACAGCTCAGACATCAAAACTCTAACCGTCCTTACAGAAATATTTTCTTAAAATACGAATGATAAATTATTTTAAAAAGTAAAATTTGTTTGAAGATTTTCTGATCTGCATCCTGGAGGGTTTCTGCATTTCGGTTCGTCGGCTTCAGGTGTAAATAAACAGAAATATTCCCGTCTCCGTGCTGACTCACTCCCAATCCGCCACAGCGCTGCGTTCGCAGGTTTCCCACTCTGCAGTGTGTGTGTGTGTGTGTGTGTTCGTGTGTGTGTGTGTGTGTGTGCGTGTGTGTGTGTGCGTGTGTGTGTGTGTGTGAGAGGTTTCTGTGGTCTCGGACTCTTTGTTCTCGTCCCGTTGTCTGCGTTCGCTGCCTGTTCCAGCGTTAGTCTGGTTTGATTTCCTCCAAAAGTGAGATTGCCCTCCGCAGGCTTTCAGATCACACACACACACACACACACACACACACACACACACACACACACACACAGATGGAGGACATTTTCTGTCTCTTTAATGTTATTTCTGACTAAAACAAGTGTTGTTTCCTGTCGCTGCAGATGCAGAAGCTCCATTTTTATTTGTTTCTTTATTTTTCTCAGTCAACAGCAGCCGCAGGGATTTCTAACACACTCAGCGGTGTGTGTGTGTGCGTGTGTGTGTGTGTGTGTGCGTGGGTGTGTGTGTGTGTGTGTGTGGGTGTGTGTGTGTGCGTGTGCGTGGGTGTGTGTGTGTGTGAAGGTGTTGCTCATGTTGTGAGGACACAAGTCAACATTAAGTGCTTTAATTCAGGCCTTAAACTGCGTTTAATGGCTGCCCTCGGAGTTACGCTGATTAGTGAAAATTAATCTTTTGTGAAGATGTTAATTGTTTTTATTTTTGTTTTTCTGTTTTCATCATTTGATTTCTGTTTGCAGCTTTTATCATCGTCTTCTCAGCGTGGTTTCTGCCTTTCTCTCTCTGTCAGTGCCGTAACCAACTGCTGGGGGCCGTGGGCACAAAGGCCCCCACAGCAAAGTTTCATTTATTTTATTTAAACATTTTTATTAATTGTACTTATTCATTCAGCTTTTTAGACATTGATGAATCCATCTTGTCACAGAGTAATTTTCATGTCCCCTTTTAATTTCAATATTTATTAATTAATTGAAATGTTTCAATATGATTTTCATCTTTTAGTTTTGCATTTTCAACAGCATCATTACAATTCAGCTTATATAAATTTATCTTTTCCACTATTGATCTAGAATTTGCTTTCATTTTTTTACTTGTTTTTTGCCAGACTAAAATGATTAGTTGGTCACAGCTTTGCATAAAATTTATGAATTTTGACCATTTATTTCTAACCTTTGACCCTCCACCTTCCTCTTCCCAGTAGAAAAACCAGCAGAACCGTGTCGGTTTCTGCCCTCCTCTCTCTTTATCACTATTTTTCCACCTGGTTTTTTTCATCTCCATCTCATTTTCAGTTATTTCCCAGCGTTACCTTGTCCCCGGATCTTCCACTGGAGGTTCGGCGCGCGCTCCCAACGCCGCCAGTCCAAAGTGACAAATCTGTTTAATAATGCACCGCCTGGAGCGCGGCTCCCTCACACTCCGCTGTACACAAACACACACACACACGTTCACACTAATCACTCCCTGCGGCTGTGTTTTAGTGCTTTACTTTGTTATAGTCTGATTCTCAGAGGTATTGCACGAGGCGGCTCTGAACCTGAGTGTTTCCCCCAGCGACCAACCGACGGCTTTATGTCGTTTGGATTAACAGACACAAGTGCAGATTTCTTCCTCCTCCTCATTTTATTTTATTCTCAGCTCCTCACTGCAATCGTCTTCACGCAGATCTGACCTATAGGTGGGAAAATGAATCTTGTTTGACTGAAAAAATCTGTTCTTTGCAACCAAATGGAGTTGAGCGATCGGGATGAGGATGGAGAAGAAAGGGAACCCTGGCGATCTGCCCGGGGAAAGTCAGAGGGAAAGGAAAAGAGGGGGAGTAATCTCGTGTGTGTGTGTGTGTGTGTGTGTGTGTATGAGTGATGGATGCTGGAAGTGAAGCCAAAACCAGAAAGAAAGGAGCTGGAACATCGTAGTGAGTGTTTGGCAGGGGTCACGGCGACAGGTCAGCGCGAGGCCAAATCACACAAACTCATCGCTGTCGACGTTTTTCTTCCTCATGCTGCTGCTTTTCGTTTGCTTAAATATAAAAACCTCTGCAGGGAAGTAGGTTTTCTGATCGTCCTGCACTCTGAAGCGTTTTCTGAAGATTCAGAGCGAGATGAGCGTCATGCGAGAGCTGATGAATTATGGGAGGCCTGTGAGCTCCGGCGCGGCGCGGCGCTCCGCTCCGCCCGCCTCGCTCTCTGGGTGACGGACGCGTCATGCTGCGAGTGTTGCCATGCAGACTGCGACCCGAAAGAGAGGAAACAAAGGGGGAATCAAAAACAGAGACGTCTGAGGAAAGGAGCTGGGATGGATTTGCGTCTGAACGGGACCAGGAGGGGACAGGAAGTGAAGCTGACAGGTTCCAGGTAGAAACGCCTCCATGTTGGGTTCTGGCAGCCAGAGCAGGAGTTAGCCTGGACTTGGTGTCTTTTTTTATTGCTCTCCATTAAATAGATGCACATGCTGCTGAAAGTGGAACAGCGCTGCAGGGTGGAGTCCTTCTAGCAGGAATATTTGTGTGATGTAATAGACTGAGCTGATTCTCTCCAGACCCAGCTGGTTGTGCAGAGAAACCCCCGTTAACCCGCCGCTGCAGAACCGTCATGTTCTCAAGCTTCCAGTCTAAAACACAAAATCACAATCAGCAGAAACAACAGAGTCTCGTCTTTTTCTGCATTTCCACCGTTTGACCGTAAAGTTAGCGTCTTGTTTCTGCAGACCAGCTGAAGTTTTCTGGAAACAACAACTTTATCCTGAAGTGTTGCTAAATCCTTCAGAGATCTTGCTTCCATTGATCTGCTTTTAGATCTTTAAAACTTGTCCTGTTGGAACCTGAACTAAAACCTGAAGAAGAACCAAAGACGTGATGGAGAGAGAACGAAGCTAAAAGCTGCATTCTTTGTTACGCCCAGCAGGGGGCAACACATAAATGATCAAAGTTATTATTGAAATAATACAAAAAATTAAATCAGTCATAATCTTTAAGTTTTGGATAGAATGGTTGACAGGAATATTCAGAGATCTGATTTCCTTTTTAACACAAAAAACTGAATTAATTTTGTTATAATTGAACTAACAAATATTTACATGAGGAAAAATGCGCTGCTGGTTGGTTGTTAAGCTAAAACGTGTGAAACGTTTCAGTGCTGATGCATTTAAGGAAAATAGAAAAACTGTTTTGTCAGATTTAAAGTCATTTAGGAACCACAACCATAAACTATTAATAGCTAAAATCTTCCTGTAAACACTCATAACTGCTTATATTAATAAACACCAAACTTACCTGAATGTGCATCAATACACACAGTGGAGGCCATTTTGGCTCAGCGAGAAGCTAACGTCTACAGCTTCAGCCAATCAAGTTAAGATAAATGAACGGCTCTGATTGGCTGCTTTCAAACGGCAGCCAATAGCAGGTCAGCTGCTTTTAATCTGGAATATTTTATATGTAATCTATGAAAAATCTTGCAAATCACCAAATTTTCCATTGATGAATCAGAAACGTTCCTCAGAAAAATCCAGGAATTGGTGGATATGCAGATCCAGCAGCTAAACTTTCAGTAATTCACTAACTTAATTTTCAATTAAGATTAGGGTTGTATCTGTTGCCATGGATACCACCTGGTCTGTTGTGGGAAAATAAAGAATCTAAAATAAGTTATTGTAGATGAGGTTCATGTTTCTAAGCTGTTTTAAACGACGATCAAAACTTCTGGGCAGAATCATAAAACATCCTGATGTCAGCTGTGAAGGACGGCGGTGGACGCCTGAGGCTGTGGGCCTGAGGAAGCTTCATCAGAATCGGTCTATTCCAAGCTTTTGCTGCCAACAGTGTCTCTACACAAATATAAAGGAATGAGATGTTGAGCGGGTGTACTTACTTTTAGCCGGGCTGTATTTGGTGTTTTGTGTTTTCCACGACTTGCCAACATGTCGTGGCACGAGACCCACAGCGACGACCCCCCCCTTCATCAGGCCTCGTTTCCCTGGCAACGCATGAAATGCTACTGTCATCTGTCACTAATAATTTGTAATCCTGAAAACATTTCTTCAGAAACTCGGTGTGACGGCGAGACGCAGCCCTGACAGGCCGGCCGCCTTTCAGAGCTGCAACATTATTTATGTAAAATCTGGAAACTTGCAGGATTTGAGCTTTTAGTGTCAGTTCTGCTTTCACTTTTACATAATATGATCAACTTCTCTTTCACTACAGACTGAACTGTTTAACGTTTCGCAATTTCTGGTTGGATTTCCAGGAAATTCACCATCATCAGCCAGAATAAGGATGTAAAAGCTGCAGCTTGTTTCTGTGTTCTCATGAACAAATACTCACTCATTGGTTTTGATTCAATTATTTATTTCAAACGAGTTTTTAAAAACAGGCAAACAGGGCAGAAAAACCAACAAAATGATTAGTTAGCTTGACTTTCTGTTTGCAAACCATTGAAAGTTCAAATCATTTCATCTCTGATTATCTTTCTGTTTTATATTGAAACCTCATCTCTGCTTCACATGGACTCAGTTACTAAAACCTGGATCAGCGACACTAATGATGATCCGATCCGATCGGCGATCCGATCGGCGATCCGATCAGAGCTAAATAAAGGAATATTCCTGCGTATTTTAAGGATTTTCCTGGGATCGACTCCAGATAATAATTGTGCTCTGAAAACATTGATAACTTCCATCTGAAATGTTGAGTTCAGGTGGCGACGTTCAGACGGTCCAAACCAAAACCAGGTTCTAAACGTAGAAACTGTTTCTGATCTGGATGTTTTTGCACAGATGAAACTAACGGCTGGATTTGAGTTCAATCAGCTTCATATTGGCTCATCTGTCTAATAAAATCTGATGTTTGATTCTAATTTGAACCACTTCTGTCCAAATGTTCCCTTCTCCGTAAAAAGCGTGTTTTAAACAAAGCCATGTTTTTGCCGTTTGATGCGGCGCGGGTTGCTGTTGCTGTGGTTACGGGCCGCTGAAAGCCCCGCTGACTGCCAGAGAAAAACTTTAAACATGTTCCTTCTCTCTGCTGCTGCAGCCGTGTTTTCTTTGTGTCAGGAAGCAGAAGAGCACTTGTCTGTGCCACTTTGTCGTTGAGAGGATTTACCTGATAGCAGGTTATTTTTGGATTGCCACTGATACTCGTATCTTGTACTACAACTCTCTATCTTTGAAATGAAATTGCTTTCATGTCAGGATGTCTTTTGTGTTTTTTTTTTCACTTCGAGGAAACATTTGAGAACTTATTTTGGAATCATGTCTGACTAAAACTCTGAATTAAAAGGAAAAGAATAAATAAGTAGAGCGCATGTCAATGTTTATGTGAATAAATATGAATCTAATGGAACATCAGGGCTCAGATATTTCATATCAAATTAATACGGTAGAAAAACATCATCATGATACGCTAATATGCTTTTCTTTTTTTTTCTTTTTGTATATATATATATATATGTTATTTTTTCTAAAGTAGTGACTTTATAAAGGAAAGTAAAAATGTAAACATATTTTTAGACAATACAGAATTTGCTGAATGTCGTCGGTTATATTGTTATCGGGGTATTTAAATATTTTCCCGTAATAAATTTACACTAGCCGTGTCTAAATGCATCAAAATGCCCACATATTTATTTCTGTGTAAAAGGAAAACTTTGATGACAAACATCAACATGAGCTCAGATTAGTTTAAATCCTGATGAAGTGATCAGAATCTGACCTGCTGCTCTTTTTCTGAAGTTTCTGTTTTTGTCGTAGTTTTGGTAAAACAAGCATTTCATCAAAGTTTCCATCATTGCAGCTGATTTTCCTTCATCGGTGGAGTCTTGTGCTCTGCCTGCTGGGTTCAGGTCTGTGCAGTTCTAGCGTCTGACCTTTAGGGTTTTAACTAGGCCATTGATGATCACCTTCGCTGATGAAGGAAAGAGTTTCTCTATTTACTGACAGATTCCAGCTTCCTTTTTATTTCTAAACATCATGCGAGACGTTTTCTCTTGTTTTTGTGAATTAAATGTAATTAATATCTTCAGGTCATATTTACTCTGCCTTCCCTGAGATTTGGTGAAATCAGTCATGTTGTGATAATGTCTCTGCTGTCATACATGCTGAGCGTCACCACCAGCATAATGACATCATTTCCTGCGCGCTGCCCGCCGCGGCGTTGGATGTTTCGGGCCTTTGGGCTCCTGCTTCTCTGCAACATTAAAGCCAGACTGAAGCGTGAACGTATGGCCGGCTATTAAATGGCAATCACACACAGAAGAGCTGTTTTAGAGACGAACATGTTTCTGCCTAATGGCTCTCAGAGTGGAGTCGTCCAAATATGACATTTTAAATGAAATCCCTCGGAGCAACGGCGGCTATTAAAACCTTTACTGAAATCTCTCCATTTGTCACTTTTTCATGTGATGAGGATGAAATTTGGATTGAACCTGAAATTCTCAGCTTAGTTATGGGATCAGGGTAATGGTGTCATGCACGGTTAACCTGCTGCTGCAGCGCCTGCCGGACCCGACATCATTAGAACCTTTTGCTGCTTAATGGCGGCCTGAGGGTGGAGTCGGTCCTCAGCGGGTCCCCCTCCACCCCGGCACATTAACGTCGAGTGCTACTCGTATCCGCAGCTCTCAGCCTCCCTTCTCCACCCCGCCGCCTCCCTCCGTCGTCACCTTTGTGCTCCAGCCCAATCTCCACGTTCCTTCGGCTCATTTTGAGTCGTAATTGGACAGGAGTCCCAGGAGACGTCGGTCAGCACGCGCGGCGCCTGGCGCAGCGTCTCCGCAGTGGAAACACTCAGAGTCATGGTGGATGAGCACTGATGGCTGTCCGACATCCTGCGGCCGCCGGAGACCGGCAGCTGAAACTGCAGGGCAGCTGGAACCGAGCTGGTCCGGCCAGCAAACGGATTTCAGTCATCGACCACTCGATGTCAGAGATTTGACTGCAATTCCAATTAATGACCATTAAAACCACAGGATCAAAAAGTAGCTGTCCAGCAAATTAGTCGAGTAAAAAGTCTCAAATATTTAAAATGACTTCATTAAAATTTAAAGTTAAGTTAACAAAAATGACAATAAGGCATAAAAGTAACAAAAATGATCAAATCAGACTAAAGTTTAATGGAAACTGCAGGTGTGAGTCTGAGTCTGTTTTGGTTAAAACATTTTAATACTTTACAATAAAATAAAAACAGGTGTAAAAATACTCCTAGAAGTAATTTTTTCCAAATACATGTAACTAGTTTTAGTTACTTTTTACCCTCTTTGTTCAATAAAACATAATTAAAAACCAATAAATATGAAAATACATGTAATGCATGCAGCTTATTGATATAAATCTCATCTCTTTTCCTGATATGAAATGTGAATCGTTTTCATGGACAGTTTTCCTGCTCATGTTGCTAAGGATGCTGGGAAATAACTAATCATTTAGTTTGATGTTATTTCAGGTGGATTCACGTTTTTGCACAGAAACGAGACACAAGTTTTATTTTCAGTCCAGGTTTGCAGGATTTGCTCCTCCTGATCCGATCGGACCTGCTGGGATGTTCTGCAAGCAGAACCAGGTTTACTGGTTGTGATTGCAGAACCAGTAAACCTGTCACGCTGTTGGGTAAATCTCTCCGGTTCTGGTTCTGTTCTGGTTCTGGCTCTGGTTCTGGCTCTGGTTCTGGTTCTGGCTCTGGCTCTGGTTCTGGTTCTGGTTCTGGTTCTGGTTCTGGTTCTGGTTCTGGTTCTGGTTCTGGCTCTGGTTCTGGTTCTGGTTCTGGTTCTGGCTCTGGTTCTGGTTCTGGCTCTGGTTCTGGTTCTGGTTCTGGTTCTGGCGTTGCCGTCTCTGCAGCAATCTGCTCTGCTCCCAGGTTGCAGATTGACGGCGCCGTGTTTGGATCTCTCCCCCAGCAGCTTTAGTTCTGGTAATCTGTCCGATGAGCCCGTCTCATCGGAGGCCGGGAACATTTGGAGCAGCAAGCAGAGGCTGGATAACATCCTAACAGCTCCTCTCTTATTGCCCGCAGCTCAATCCCAGCGTTCTCCAATCTCTCCTTATCTGCTCTGCTTTATTGCTGATTCTTGACAAGCACTTGACAGCTGAGGGGAGGGGATCGGCCCGACCGGGTCGGCGCCGGGTGCACACCTGCAGCTCCCCCAGAGGCCGCGACCCCCATGCAGGAAGCGGAGATGGCTCTGAGCGCGGATGTGGTTGTTCGGTTCTCGCTGAAAAGCTCCCAGTTGGTCTGAGATGTTTGGTTTTATGGAGCCGTTCTGGACTCTGACCTGCTGCCTCAACGACCACTGCTGAACACCCCGGTGTGTGTGTGTGTGTGTGTGTGTGTGTGTGTGTGTGTGTGTGTGTGTGTGTGTGTGTGTGGGGGTGCGTGTGTGTGTGTGTGTGTGGATGCAGGAAGGGCGAGGAGGCCATCAATGAAACGGTTCTGCCAGCGGATAAAAGCAGCGGCGTTGTTAATTATTAAAGACTACTTAGCGGCTGGAGCGCTGCCCGCGTAAGACGCTTTTAATAACCAGGAAGGTTTCATATTTGTCCTCTCACCGTTTCGCCTCCTCTTCTTCTTCTCCAGACGCTTTCAGCTCTATTCATCAGCAAAGGAATGCTGCTGCTGCAGAGGAGAAGGTGTTTGTGTGTTTACTCTGCTAAAGTGGCTGCATTGTGCTGGAGTACAGAGCTGAGCTTTGGCACCGACAGCCGTCCCTCCGTCTCTGCGTATGTTTCTGGAGACGCTTCGTCTCTACTCTTAACGCGCTCACCCTCATTAATTCGCTTGATGGTCTTTGATTTACCGGGCATCACTAAGTCGCATTAAGAAATGTATTTCTCAGCTCTTACTTAACGACGCTTCCAGAACCGACGCAATTAAATGCACATTTAAATGCTGGAGGTTTCCCTCTAAATTCATGAGCAGAGACAAGCGCTTGATTAGCGCCCCACAGAAAATTAGGCAGCGAGGGAAGGTGAATGCTGATGTTTTTTGGCGCCGTCTTTACTGAGCTTTCTACTTGAAAGCACACTCTTCATCCTGTTATACCAAGCTAATAAAGCATCTGCAATTATGCTGTACTTGGAAAATGGGACTAATTGTTCTGCAGAATAACCCAAGTGGAAAATACTCACATTTTGTCTCTTTGGCTAGAAGAGAGAAGTTTGCAGTGAGAGGAGGAAGATGTTTTCACAGTTTACCAGAAGAAACATTTCATCATTGAAAACTTTTTATATTTGAACATTTGGAGTAAACGATGAGCAGCAGCTCATCTCCTCTGCTTCCTCTTCATCACCTCCCTGTGACTCTGCAGCTCCAAAAACAATCCTCAGGTTTCAGATTAAACTCACATTCAGTCTGAAGTTTTTCTCCTTTCGTATCGATTGTTTTTGCTTTTTCTTTTTCTTTTTTTGCAAACAAAATCACTGACTTTATTGTGCTGTATTAGGAATTTTGCAATATTTTGCAAAATATTGCAATATTTCCTGCTGCAGTGTTGCAGCGCCACACGGTGGTCTGGAGGACTTAGTGTTTCTGGTTGTTTTTAAGTGTTTTTCTGACAATGATGACATTTAATTTGGTCGTTTTGCATCGACCATGTCAGTTCATTCCCCAGTGGAAACTTTTCTGTGGTAATTTACTCATAAGTTTCTGTAAGGAAATGATTTCATCTGATTCCAGTAAATAATGTCAGTTTGGTTCATGGTGAAATCAGATCCTGCAGGGGATAATTTTACTTAATATGAGCCCGTTATGATTATATCATAGCTTTATAAAAGCACATAAATACCAGCAAAAATAAATTGATTTATTTCAGTTCAAAGGTATTAAATCAGGTCGGGACAAAATCTCTAAACTATTAATCCCCCCAAAAAAATCCACAAATACTGAACTGCAGACTGGTTTGTCTCCAGGGTTCACTGGAACAAAACCAGTAAATACATTTTCTATCTTTTATGTTTAGTTGTTGCAGGTCAGATCGATTAACAGCCTGATCATCTTTTGAAAGATCTGGGCTCAATTCCTGCTTCAATCAGCTTCAACCTGCTTTTTCTTCAGCAGTGGAGTCTTGGTGTTTGGATGAACCCTTGTTGTTTTGCTCTTCAGTTTTTTTGAGGAAAGTAAACAGTATCAGTTTAACGTGTATATTTTTAAATACAGTTTAATTTACATTTTATTGCCAACAATAACTGCACCATCTGCTGAACCGTTTATTTCTTCTTTCTGCAACGAGGGAAAAAAACAGATAAATTGAAGGTTTCTGTTATCTTACTCTTACATCAAAAGGTTATGTTCATCATATTTCCAGTTTTTTTTTGTCAAACCGAGCTGTTCTTCATCATTTATACCAGAAACATTAAAACGGTAAGTACAGCATGTGCTGTTTCAGGGTCAGGGACGCTACGGCAGGTGTTGAGGCTCAAATGTTCACCTCCGTCCAGCTTCGTAAATCCACAGTTTACAGTCAAACGCCCGTCCGTGTGCAGCAGCAGCTGCAGCAGCTGCAGCTCAGAGCGGAGGTGTTTCAGGGGGCGTCCAGGTTAACCGCAGCTCCGTAGGCGACCTTCTCTTGACCTCCATTAGAGCAGCGCAGGGTCTGTTCTTCGTTCATGTCCCTTGTTATGCGTCTGCGTTAGCTTCATGCGTTCACACGGAGAGTTCTTCCTGCTGTTTAAGTCTGTGAGAAAATCCAACGACACGCTCACCACCGCAGGACTAGAGCCGAGCAGATACATCCCGGTGCAGCTCTCTGCATTTTACTTTAATTCTTCAGATTCTGCCAAAGCACCAGGATCCATCATGGCTGCCTGCAGTTGGAAGTTATTGCAATGAGATGCCAGATTGTGCTGCCGCTAAGCTAGCTGTTAGCTGGCTAACTTTCATATATTCTGTATATATTCTTCAAAAACTTGGATATTTTCCTGCATTTTTGGTGAGATTATGTGTTTAAAAACTGGCTGTGTGGACTTCTTGCATATTATTGTTTACATCTGGAGATTTTGCACATGTGCACAACACTGGAGTCGATTGTTTCACATGACAGGCCAAGATATTTACAGATTGGAGCAAAGTTTTATTCTATCTATTCTGCTGTGTTTCAGGAAACCCTGATCATTTATGCTAACATTAGCATCAGCTACATGTTTAGCATGGCGGTGCTATTTTAGCTTTAAATACCGTAGCTGGTAGGCTAACTCCTTTTAGCTCAACGTGAACACGGCAGCTCCCAGGTGTGAGACTGTGGTGTGACCAGTTTGGGCCGGTGTGTGTGTTGGAGCGCAGAACCGGAGCTCAGAACCGGAGCTCAGAACCGGAGCTCAGCAGGCCCGTTCTCACGGTTACCCCAGCAGAGCCCACCATCTGCACCAGGCTGAACTCAAACAAGATGTGGCGGGTCCAATGTGCCTCCCGTGTTTTGGGCTTACATAACGCCTTAATTCCTCCCCGAACATCAGAGCGGCTCGCTGCAGCGTTTTGTCGTAAAGCTGGAGTGAGTTTGAGACGTCTTTGTTGTTGCCATGGAGAAAACCAAACAGTGATGGTGGAGCCGCGAGGCCAGGTTCAGGAATTCAGCTCAGCGCTGATTAAGGCCATTACTTCATAACAAGACCCGGCTGTTGTCTAGGAAAACTGAGAGCATGACATGGACGTAAAATAAATCTCTACCAGAGCTAATGGCTGAGCGGATTGCTTCGCTACATTTATTACCTTGTTGGGCAACCAGGCGCAATCAATCCAAGAATTTACTTCTTTATTTAATTCTGTCATAATTGCAATGATGCTTTTAAACCCTGCAGTCCTGTTTACGGCCGGCCGTCTCTTCAGACCATTAGTTTCTCTACCTGCAGTCTGATCAGCTGCAGATTTGCAAATATCCACACAGGAGGAGAAACGTCTTTAAATGGACGCCTGGAGATCAGAGAAGTTTTACTAAATGTGCTGAAGATGAGCGGCGCTGTGGCAGGCAGCTTCTTATCAATAACGCGGTGATGGGAAAAACGCCGAGGGAAGTGAATTTGTCAAACGAGTGACGGAGTGACGATTAGCGCCGGGAGCTTTGTGGATCCAGAAATGTCACTTCTGGTTGTGGATCGTCTGACTTCAAAGTGACAGAGAAGAGATGCAACCAGAGATCTGCATGAGAATCCAATTTTTCTTTCTGGGGCGATTTAACCAGTGGCAGATATGATCAGATGTAATGAACACCGACTCCTCTGCACATCCTTCTTCCTTTCCAACTCAAACACATTTGATGTTTGTTGTCAAACTTTTTGTTTGCGTCTCCTTGCCTGGTTCTGAGTTGAGCTTTCAGTAGAAACGTTACATCAGCCTCATAAACCGCGCGGCCAGAGAAGCTGAACAGCTTCCTGCTCCACTGTAGGAAAGTTAGTGAAATATTTAGCTTTTTATTCAAAATATTAACTTTATTCACTTAAGATCTGATTTTGTGTCATGTTAGTTTCAGGCTTGTAGTTTTTTATTGGAGCTGAATTTTGTAAAACTACATGTAGTTGATATGTTAGAAAGCAGAATTGTTTTATTCAAGTTGGTTGTTTTATTGATCATTGCTCAGTAAATATTGTAAATATTCCCTAAGCGAGGTCATACCTTATGAAATTCAACATAAAGTTGAGTTAATTTTTTTCTTCAGTAACGAGACGAGAGGAAACAGCAGGACTGAAAAGATCTACTCAGATTTAATAAAAATGTATCAAGGTTGGCTCTTTGAGCTCGGCTTTCTGTGTTCATCAGATGTCTGCTTTTAAATTGTTCCCTCTGCTGGTTTAATCAAAGCTTTTCATTCACACTATTTCTGCTCTTCCTCCTTGAATTTCCTTATTTAATCCTCTGAGCCGCAGGGCGCAGTGAGGACAAACCTCTGACAGCTGCAGCTCAGCAGCGTCTTCCTCACTGCTGCAGCTCAGCAGCATCTTCCTCACTGCTGCAGCTCATCAGCGTCTTCCTCACTGCTGCAGTTTTCATTATCAATATACATTAAACTCACACTTTTCTCAGGAAATATTAAACTTCTCTGAATATTTCAATCACATTATTTAACAAAAACATCATTTTTAAGGAGGTAATGAACAACAAGACACTATAGCCATGCATAGTCATTGAAAAGTTAGTGGAAGGAAAAACTGCACAAGCTTCAGCCTTTTCTCAACCTTGAGAAAATGTGAATCAAACCATTCTGGATTTCTGCAGAACCAAAACCAGCCGATCTGTTTGCAAAAGGAGCCATATCCGAGTCCAGGCTGCAGATGGATGGAAATACTTTGTTTAGGCCATTTTTACTGGATGATTTAATCCTTTAACTTCCTGATAATCTGGCTGTGATTATAATTTATAGAAATGATTTCAGCTGATTTTCAGAAGGTGAGATTTATTAAAAACTCTCCAGCTTTCCGTAGCGAAAGCTTTGAGATGTTTGTAGTGAGTTAAAGTGTTGCTGATGGTCAGAGTTCTGATGGTACCGATGAGTCGGATCAGAACCGGGCCGTGTGGGTTCTGACTCGGTTCTGTTGCTGTTCCCGGCTCCAACCTCCAGACAGGAAGTCATGAATTTAAATGACCTCCAAACTGGAAATGGATTTAGGGTTTACTGACGAATTAATACCCAGCAGAACTTTTGGGTCTAAAAGTTCTGATGAAGCAAAAAGGATAAAAACTTTTCCAGCTCTGAGCAAATTTTTATTTCATAAATGTGCAACAAACAGCCTGAAACACTTTCTAAAAGTTTCTGTACTCAAATTTGTCTTTGGGACCTGAAGGTCTAAGTTCTGCAGAACAGCTTTGTTCTGATCGATGCTTTGACTAGGACAGAGCTGACCTGAGGATGCAGGTGGATGAACCGTTGGAGTCTAGACAGCATTGAGTTCCCGTCTCACCTTCATGCTAATCAGGGCTGAACAACGATCCTTTGAAAAGGCTTTCAAGGAGAAAACTTGATGCTTTTATCTGTTTTATTTCAGACCTGAAGTTCAGACCTAAGAATGATCTGCAGCAGAACAAAGTCTGAAGTTTTCACGGTCTTTACCTTCACTTCTGATCTTTGACGGAGGAACTGAGCCACAACTTTATCTCAGTGTTTTATCCTCAGTTTCTGGACTTTTTGGACAGAAGTTGATTCTGTGAAAGAGTCCTGAACGTATCGTTTGTTTCCTGTCGATGTTTCACTTTTTGTGTGAACGCTTTTCATGCAGAAAGTTTTGCGCCGCCTCCCCCCTGCTGCCAGCGCGGCCGCCATTCCCCTGTGCGGTTGCCATGGAAACCCGGATGTTTCGCCCCCGATTGGACCTCAGATCTGCTTGTTCACATGCGGCTGAACATGTCAGCAGATGTTGGGTTGTCTCTAATTACTCTGAGGCTTCGGGACGTTTTATCTCGTTTGGCCGGTCGGGATCAAATCTCCGAGCCGCAGCTGCTGAAACCGGACCTGCGGACCGAAACCGAGCCAGGACCAGAATCCTCCGCGCTCCGTCCCTCTGTGGGGTTCCGTTCCCCCAGCGTGAGCCGTTCACGGTTAATTGAATTTTCCCCGGCGCGGCTCACATGGGACAGCATCGGAATCCCGGTTTGCGGTGATAAAGTGATTACACGGCGTTGTGTTTCTGCGGCGCCTCCCAGCACATTTATTAGAATCTGTCAGAGTCGATGTAGATCGGCCAAGCAAAGTGCCCGTCTCCGCTTCCCCTTCCCGCTCCCAAACTGGTTATTCCTTATGAAATATGTCGCTCCTGGCAGACGCATAATCTGATTACATCCGCTAGATTAAAAATATATTGAATTTTTCTCTCCTCTCCTCTCCATCCTCCACTTCTCCACCCGCTGCCGTTCATCCTGCACTCACTCTCTGCTGCTTCACTCTTTAATCTACATGTGAGCGTGATGCGTTCAGGTGCAACCGAAAACACATGATTTAATCTCTGTTTTCTGTCTTACCTTGTAATATTTCTTCATGTTCTTCTCATGTAAAGAACAAACATCTGAGTTTCTACCTGAAGCAGAAAGAAACTTTTCTCTGCTGAATTATTCACTGAAGAACGTCAACGTTTCTGATCCACACTGTACCTGAACGTGGCACGTCGTGGTGCGTTCAAGTACGTCTGGTTCTCCATGAAAACAACCCTACTGGGAAATTAATGCTTTTTCTTCTTATTGATGTTCAGCAGCATTTAACTCAGAAGAGGAACCAAACTTCACCGTGAAGCTGCCGGTTCAAACAAACGTTTTCTGAACAATATCAGAAGCTCTCATTAGACATTTGCTAAATTTAATTAATATTCAGCTGAAAGAGCCATAAATATTCTTTCAGAAATGTTTTAACATCAATGATTTCTCCTTTCAAATCTCCTTTCTAGTTTGCTCAAAGCTGCAAAGATCAGTCGTTTATGACGGAGAATTAGTGCAAAAATCCATCAAATTATGAGAATAAAATCAAGAATAAAGTCAGTATTTTCAGAATAAAGTTAAATGTTGAGCATCTTATTGTGAAACCAATACTAAAGTCAATAAATTAGTTTATTAGCAGATCAGAATCAAATTTTTATCAATATCAGGACTTTGACACGATCTGATATTTTCACTTCATTTGTGCTATTTTATCTTTATTCCCATTATTTTTTTATGTATTTCATGCAACTTTATTCTCGTAATATTACGATTTTATTGTATTACATTCTGATGATTTTAATAAACACAAATATTGAAGCTGCAGAGGAAAAAGGGAACAGTTTTGTTTCTGAGCACAGAGTGAAATATTACATACACACACACACACACACACACACACACACACACACACACACCTCCTGTCTGGGTAATATCACAGCTTATTATTTTTCATATTTCCCTCCTCCGTCGGTTCGGACCCACCTGCCAATCAAGCTGTCGCCTGTGATTTGGAGCTGTCACTCCAGGTGTGTGTGTGTGTGTGTGTGTGTGTGTGTGTGTGTGTGTGTGTGTGTTTACGGCGGTGTCACACTGAATAAGTTGCCCCCCCCCACCCCCTCGTCCAGCTGAAAGCCCCTGCTGCCGCTGCCAGGAGACCCTGTGGCTGACTCGGACCAGGTGCTTTGTGGCTTTTCAGCGCCTCACTGTCAGTCTGGGGATTGGGTTGAGCTAAAGGTGCATGGACATGAGCGTGGGTGTGTGTGTGTGTGTGTGTGTGTGTGTGTGTGTGTGTGGTATATTTTCTCAGCCAGCCAATTACGGCCCTGAGGAGCTGGCAGCTGTCGCCCCCCCCTTATAGCAGGAGGAGGCTCAGCCTGGGGTCCTGCTCCCTTGGGGGGTCATTACACCACTCTGGGACTCTCTCTCTAACACACACACACACACACACACACACGCGCGCGCTGTAAGCCAAACACAACGTGTCTGCTGCGTCTCTTCCCATCTATCAGCATGCCTCTGCTGCCTGCAGCCGTTGCTTTGGACATTTGATGCATATTTATAAGAAGACAGCCGCTGCCTCTCATCTGATCCTGACGCTCTACATGCTTTTCATTACCGGCCCGTCTGATGGGACTCGGGTCCGTTGGGTTCTGGGTGGAACAGAGTGTAGATTTATAGGGAGGTTTTGTGTAATGTGTAAAAGCAGCAGTGCTGGAAAAGTTTTTTACCCGTTTTCTGTCCAGTTCTTCCATCTGACGGCATTTTGTGCTCAAAATGAGCAGCAGGGACAAAAAGGGAGTCAAAGCTGCTATTAGGGCTGAAACCATTTATCATGTTGAATCAGTTACTGAATTAACTAATTTATTAACCGATGAATAATTTACTCTAAAAACTGTAATTTGCTAAAAGAACACTCAGCTGCAAAACTTTTCCTCTTTTCTGTAACCAGTCAGTTCAGATTCTCCTATTCAACACATTTTCTGTAAATAATTAACCAGTTAAAGCAATAATTGATCACCAGATCATCTCTGCACTGTAATAATGTATTACCTTTTTATCTGCATTTTTTATCTGTTGCTAATATTTTATTAAAATGTTTTCATTTAACTTCTTGAATGCAAACCTGCAGAATGTTTCACTTTCTGATCCAATCATTCATCAGAATAATCGATTATTAAAATAATCTGATTTTTAACTTATTTTTCCAAACTTTGTGATATTTCAGGATTTTTTTGTAGATTTGAGGAATGAAAATCTGAATGAAATGTGTGTAGAAAACCTGTTGCAGGCCAGTTCACCTTTAATTTCCCAGCTTTCCTCCACGTCATCAGACCATCTGGTTCTGATGCAGCTTTTTATTCTCCTTAATAAATCACTATTTTTAATGAATTATGAAATAAATAACCATAAAATGTTGAAATCCATCCGTCCAGCTTCTCCTGTCAGCCAATAATCCGTCATTTTAATCAGCATTTTTCTTCAGAAGGACCAGAAATTTTCTACATTTATTCATCCTGAATGAAGTCAATAAGTTGCATTTCCTTTACTAATGTGCAATTAAAAAACACAAACTAGCAACTGCAGCGATTCCATTGAAGTGCAGCTAAAATCACCATGTTGTTGTTCAGCATCCTGGATGTAAACTAGGCGGAAAGTTCCTGACTCAGATTTCAGAGTTTAAGGGTTTTGGATTCAACACTTTGGAAAAACAAACTGAACTTTTGATGAACTGGAGGCCAGTTCCAGTAGTCCCAGTACAGATGAGCTGCTGGATCAAACTGGTGTGACACGAGAGAGGAAAGAAAATAAAACAGTGAAATACACCGATATCAGTCCTGCTGAAGAAGCGTCTCCTGCATGGGAGAGGAAACCAGAATGAAACAGCAGATCAACTGTTTTCTCTCCTCCAAAGTTTCCATCAGTCAGTCAATCAATCAGCAGGACTTTATTAATAGAATAATGTTCAAAGTGCCAGTCAGAGCCGCGTTTGAACATCACAAAGCAAGTCCGGTGCTTTGAACCCAGAATACGTGGAGATAACAGCGACTCAAGTCTTTTGCACAGTTCTGTCCGTTCCTCCACGCAGCTCTGCTATCGTTCCTCCTCCAATCTCTGTCTTTATCCGTCACTGTAACACAAACCAGCTCGGCCTTATCTCACAGCGCAGCCTCCCACACACACACACACACACACACACACACGGCGAGCGCTATCGGCCCATCGGTGAGTGGATACGCCAGCTGTTTCACTTAACGGCGCAGGGTAGGATGTTTGCGGTTGGTGGGGGGAGAAAAGGAATTTGGAAGAGCGGCACAGTATTTCACTTGAGCCATGAATGCTGTGTGTAGATAAGCGCGCTCGCTGTGTGTGTGCAGCCGCTTGGATGTACAGGCTCCTGAGTGTGTGTCAGTCTAGAGCAGGTTTACCTCCGACACACTCGTTAATCACGTAATTCATTAGTCACCGAGTCTCTAATTGTTTACTTTCCCCTCCGGCGGTACAACACAAGGTTGCCGGCCTTCCTGTTACCATTTCAGAAGAACATAACAGAAAATTAATTTTGCAGGTAGCTTCAGTTCCATTAGTCATTTCTGAGTTCACTGTGGAAATCAGTCTGGGTTTGATCTGCTGGGGAAAGAAACAAGGAAAACCTGAAGGAGATCCTGAGGCCTGATCTGGATAGTTTAGCTGAAGCTCAGCTTCAACATATCATCTTCATTAGGGGAGGAGTTTCTGGTGAGATTCCAGGTGTTTCAAGGTGATTGGAGCTGGAAATGGATCAGATGCATCATGACTAGGCCTGTCACGATAACAGATTTTGCTGGGCGATAAAAAAATTATTGCGATAAACGATAATATTGTTTGAAGACCTTTTTACATTGATTTAATGGAAATTACATAATAATACATGTGATTTCCTGCCAAAGATAGATACACTTTACTTTCAAAAGACACTTAACACTGGGACTGATGCACAAAATAAATAAAACAACCAAAACTAAAAATAAAAAGATTCTTAGTCTCCATTAACAATAAATGTACTTGAATAAAAACTAAACAACATAAAGCCAAAGTGGAAATAAATACTGCAATCAACCAAAAGAGTGCAGATTATGAAGTCTGTATAGTATATTGCCCTTCAGAAATCATTAGATTTAAATAGAGAGACATCCGACTGCCTGATGCAATAGTTCAAACTACAGGATTTTTTACCCCGAACAACAATCTTAGAACGTTCTTCATTCTGAGATCGTCACTAGTGTTGTGTGTTACGGTAGATCGTTGTGCCGCTCCGATCTAAATCAAGGATTTATCCAGACTGGGAGAGTGACGCAGCCTGTTGAATGTGACCGGTAGCCAATCAGAAAGCGCGGATTCCCCTCCTGCTTTCTGAGGGGAAACACAGAGGGAATCCCAAACAGCTGACACGGTGCAACCCGAAGTCCAGCAGACATCGGAAACAACATGAATGTTTATTCAACAGTTCATGCAAAGAAAATATCAATAACTAGGGGAGGAGTTGGAGCGAAATTTCTACCAGAAAACCCGGTAACTTTTCAGCGGTTCTTCGTTAACGTGACCTAAATAGTTATAATGATTTTCATTCAGTCAGACTGACACTAGCTACATGCATTGCAGGTAGATTGTAGTAAGGAATTGATTAATGCCTGGTTTCAAAGTTAGTGAACTGGACTCATTATTTTGTGTCCATTGTTGGACACAACACGGTTTCTATCGAACCGTTATAGCGAGGATTTCTGTCGGCTAATGTGTCTCTCAGGGTTTGATAATGGGCCGACAATCCGCGACATCAGATGGTGCAGCGCGCGCTGGGCATTACACTAAGGAAGTAAGGAAGGGAGAGTTGATGGAGAGCACTGGAGTTGAGCCTTTTTTCATGCAGTGTCATCAACAGTATGAGAAAAAGGCAGCAAGAAACGATATAGCCGATAATTAAAATGAGGTCATAGTTTTAATTTATCGTTCGATTAATTGACTTATCGTTCATCGCGACAGGCCTAATCATGACTGAATCGGTTGGAGGATGGATTGATCCTGAATCAGCATGTAGCAGCATGTAGCATTATGTAGCATCATGTAGCAGCATGTAGCATCATGTAGCATCATGTAGCATCATGTAGCAACATATAGCAGCATGTAGCATCATGTAGCATCATGTAGCATTATGTAGCAGCATGTAGCATCATATAGCATTATGTACAGTACGCCTCCATTGTTTGGGTCTTATGCTACGTCACGGCCTGCCCTGCATATGGATGAGCTAACATGCTAATCTGAGCCTCAAGGTGCTCAGTTCCTTTCATAATGCTGAAATACAGATGCAATACACTATATCACAAGTGAACTTACTGAAACTATGCATTATAGATCAACACACTCTCTCTCTCACACACACATCTCAACCCTTCTTCTCCCTCATTTCAGCGGATTTCCACGCACGCTCACGCACCACATCGCAAATGATGGGATTTAAACATCAACAGTATGAAATATTCATGTGTCAGTGCCAGGCGCTCGAGCAGAACTAACACCGAGGGGGATTTGCCTTCAGATCTGAGGATACCCCTGCATTCATCCCTCTCTTTTCCTCTAACTCCCCCACCCGCCCACCGTTATGTTGCGGCTCCCAGCCGTTGTCGCGGCGTTGAGCTCCAGTGTCCCTGTGCGTTGTTCCGGTTGCCTCTGATATCGCCTTTTCTTTCTGAACTGTTATGTTTTGGATTTTAAGTCGGGCTGAAGAGCGACGCAACTTCTTGTCCTCCTTCACTCTCTGAACTCTTCTTTCCTGAACATGAAACAGAGGATTGTCGTGTTTGTGCTGCCAGCAGGTTGAGTCACGGAGCTCAGATTATCTCGAACTGGTTCTTGAACATAACGATGAATAAACGTCTGATGGAGACAACAGGAAGTCAAATCTGAGGAATATTTTTCACTCCTTGTCACTTTTCCTTTACTCTTCATGGCAAAGTGAAGCTAATGAGGTTTGATCTGCCACTTTAATTATTAATTAATTATTAGCTTCATCAGATCTGTAAAAAATATTCATGAAACTCAATTCAGATTTTTAATAGTGAAGGTTTTGTAATTAACAATTCATTGAAAATCTTAGAAAAATAAACTTTCAATTCAAAAAACATTTTTGCTGCTAAATTATTGAATAAACATGAACAACAAAAATATTTAGAGTTTTTAATCTTAAAGTTCTAACATTAGCATTAGCAACATGTTTAGCACTGAGATGCTAGTCTTGAAAAGCTTTACTGAGATGCTAACTCATTTTAGCATAACTTTACCATCCAATCGGATCTTTTCCCAGCAGAAATTAACCCTCAGTCGACAGAGAAGTTTATTTGTCGCCTGTCGCTGTTAGCGGCTGTAGCTTGTGCGTCACAGTCATAGACGTACCAGAAACAAGTGAACACAAATGTTCCACCGGGAACTTTTTTAATTTGTGCTGATGTGACAGAGTTTTTTAAAAACTTTAAAAACTTTCAGTATTTTCTGTGTGTCACGTTGTAAAAACAGAAAGTTGTCAATTACTAAGTTCCTAAACTTTCTTTGATCAACAAAAGTATAATAAAGTTTTCATTTACATTTATTTGTTTTTAGTTCAGTTCAGCTGGTAAAGGGACTAAATCATGGCTTTTAACATTTTATTTGTGTCTGCAATAAATGTGAAGGCAGCTGTGCTAAAATATTAATAATAATAGTGATAAGAAAATGATTGGATCAAATTACTCAACAGATTTAGACGAGGCTGGAACAAACGTTGGCCTCATTTCGGCTGTCCACCAAAAATAGTCCGATAAAAAGTCACCATTGACTCTGAATCCTTGAGCCAAAAATACTGTTTTTAGGGGAAACAGCCCAGCACTTATCGGAAAGCTTGTAATGATGCCAGTGAATCTCCTGTGCTCTTATTTTAGAGATGAAGCGTAACAGTGATGACAAATGGCTCAGAAGTAAGAGGGAGCTATTGAAAACACCAGGAAGTGGCTCATTTTCTGTGTAATTCCTGCGAAACCTATATTTTCTGGGCAGAATGCGACGCTGCTTCAGAGAAATCCAATAAGGTATCGGCTGAACCGGCTGAAGA